>CM059229.1:22522038-22989538 GCA_030347435.1 Clarias fuscus | reverse complement strand
AAACATGCGAAAAAAGTTTTCATTCAAGTTTCATACTCAAACGTGACCAAGAATAACAAAAAGTTGTTATTTAACATGTGTGCCAGAATTCATGAATGTTTTGGAAATTATTTCTTTTACTTTTCTAATATTCACAAATCTCATTTTCATTTTATATGAAAGCTGATTCACACCCCTATGTTTTTTACATACAGTTAAAAAGGAAGCAATGTTAAAATGAATGAGGAAGTTGCTAAATTAATAGATCATGTTAATAAATGTGAATTTTTGTTTCAATTTAATTTCAAATTTTATTTGTCAAATACACAATCATACACAAAATGATATTCAGAGAAATGCTTTGACAACCGTGCATGACCCAGGCATAAAAAAAGAGAGTATTCAAACAAAGAATATACCTATACTAATAAATTAAGAGAGTATGAATAAGAAAACGTGCAACTAAATATGAAATAAGAAAATAAGAAAAAATACATAAATACAGAAACAGCTTTTTCTTTATATTTTATAGAATAAAATAATGTGGATACATTCAGTAAGCGATGAGCAGGGACAGAAGAGAGGCAGCAAATACATGGGGAAATGGCGGTGTATCGACGTACACTTCCCCAATGCAGGTCGGAGGCCTGAGTACGTCTGATGGCGGGTCAGCCTAGAAATGACCCGGTGTGAGGTAATGTTTCTGTAGCGGAGAGACATAGCTGACTGGATCCCAGCATCCCAGCAATGGGCGTGCCACAATGTCTAGGTGTAGGTTTTTACATGCGGGTGAACACAAAGCATGGGGCTTTAGCTTGTTGTTCACTTTATGTGTTCAAAAGCCAGGCTAACTGAGCCAAATTCAAGTAGGCTTTTATTTTCATTTCAACCATATACAGTTTACTACACAGTGACATGAAACAACGTTTCTCTAGCAGCTAGGTCCTACAGACAACATTAATATCATGAATGAACAAAAACTAACTAGCTAACTAAGCAACCTAATTAGCTGCCTAGCTGTGACAAGACAGATTGACATTTTTAAGTTAACAGAAAACTAAGTTCTATAAAAAAAAGAGACAACATAAAGTGGTTATGCAAATGTTCAAACAAGAGTAACCAAATCACAACGTGACAACATGACACATTTCATTACTTGATGATGATGTAATGAGTTGACGACTTATTCCTCATCAGGAGCCATTCCTTTGAAGTAGCAACAAAGATCAAATAGATTTGTGCCTATAATGGACATTGTGCAAAAGAGCAATTGCAGGTTGGTGTGAACCATTTATAGATGGTTGTTGATCAGTGTGTATAATCATTTGTTTCAGTTTATCTGTTCAGTCAGTATGGACAATTTGTTAGATGGTTGTCGATCAGTGTGTTTGCGCGTGTGTTGTTTATAAGTTCAGTTTGAATGTTCTCTTTTTGTTGAGGAGATGGATGTCTTGTGAAAAGACGCTGTTGCAGAGTTCTGGATGTGAGTTATCGAATGCTTTTTCCAGATGGCAGGAGGGTGAAGAGTGAGTGTGATCTGTGTGTCCCCGGTCAAGTCAAGTCAAGTCAATTTTATTTATATAGCGCTTTTAACAATTGACATTGTCGCAAAGCAGCTTTACACAATAAAAAGAAGTAAGTTTTTATGCAATGTATATGAATCAAAATGACAAGATTGTCCCCGATGAGCAAGCCGAGGGCGACGGTGGCAAGGAAAATTTCCCTGAGATGGTAATAGGAAGAAACCTTGAGAGGAACCAGACTCAACAGGGAACCCATCCTCATCTGGGTGATAACGGATAGCAGGAATTGCTCAGCATAATAATGTGCAAGACTGGAAGTTCAGTGTAACAAGAGATGTTTTAAAATTAAAAGGAGTCCAGTTTGTTCCCGGAGGCTCAGGTAGACTGTAGGGGATTCCGGTCCTGAGTATCGAACAACTGAAGTCACAGGTCCCCAGAGCATCACTCGATGACAGGAGAGTCTTCATGGAAACCATCCCCAGCCACCATACGAAACCAGGCAGACCACACGGGGCATCCATGCGACGAGATCTCCAACCAGAAGCAGGACTCCAGGATGGGTTAGACGGCTCCAGAGGGCAGAGGGGTCTGGATCACTGGCAACTCAGGAGCGAAACATGTATAGCTCGACAGAGAGACAGAGAGAGGGAAAGAAGAGGGGGAGAGAGAGAGAGAAGAGAGCAGAAAAGGAGAGAACAGAAAATAAGGAGAGATGGCAGTTAGGTATGGTCACAGTCAGCATGTATAGGTGAATGTATATTTAGTGCAAAGTGCAAGCAGAGACTCCGGCAGGACTAACTATAACAGCATAACTAAAAGGGAGAGCCAGAAGGAAACACAAACATGAGGGCTCCCTGAGATGTAAAGCAACCAATCACCTCACCGTCAACAAACCTGAGTGAACAATGAGAGTGGGGAGGACAGCATCTAAACATACCAGTTCACCAGAATACTCTACGTCTATGAGTCCCCCAGATCTGCTCCTTTACCTAAGGTTAATCTATTTACAAAAATGCTTGGCTAAATAAATAGGTTTTTAGCCTAGACTTAAACACTGAGACTGTGTCTGAGTCCCGAACATTAATAGGAAGACTATTCCATAACTTTGGGGCTTTGTAAGAAAAAGCTCTGCCCCCTGCTGTAGTTTTAATAATACGTGGTACTGACAGGCAGCCTGCATTCTTTGATCGAAGTAGGCGTGGCGGATCGTAAGACACTAACAGTTCACTCAAATACTGTGGCGCGAGACCATTTAGTGCTTTAAATGTCAAAAGTAGTATCTTAAAATCGATGCGAAATTTCACAGGGAGCCAATGCAGTGTAGATAAGATAGGGAAGATGTGCTCGTATTTTCTGGTTTTAGTGAGGACTCTCGCTGCTGCATTCTGTACTAACTGAAGCTTGTTTATACACCTAATTGAACAACCAGACAGTAAGGCGTTACAATAGTCCAACCTAGACGTGATAAAAGCATGAACTAGTTTTTCTGCATCATTTAGTGACATGTTTCTTATCTTGGCAATATTTCTAAGGTGAAAGAAAGCTATCCTGGTGATATTATCTACATGAGCTTCAAACGAAAGGCTGGAATCTATAATCACACCGAGGTCTTTTACTGTTGCACTTGATGGAACAGAAAGGCCATCTAAAGTTACAGTGTGATCAGAAAGCTTAGTTCTAGCTACTTGTGGTCCTATGACCAGAACTTCTGTCTTATCAGGATTAAGCAGAAGAAAATTAATTAACATCCAATCTCGTATATCCTGCACACACTGCTCGATTTTAGCAAACTGGTTTTTCTCATCTGGTTTTGCTGAGACATATAATTGTGTGTCATCAGCATAACAATGAAAACTAATACCATGTTTACGAATTATGTTGCCCAGAGGAAGCATGTAAAGGGAAAAAAGCAGTGGGCCTAAAACTGAGCCCTGTGGAACACCAAACTCCACTTGAGAACATGAGGAATGGTCACCATCTAAATCTACAAACTGATAACGATCAGTCAAATAGGATCTGAGCCACAAGAGGGCAGTTCCCTTAATTCCTACTACCTTTTCTAATCTGTGAAGGAGAATACTATGATCAATGGTGTCAAAAGCTGCACTGAGGTCCAGTAACACAAGTATAGTGACGCAACCCTGATCAGAGGCCCATAGGAGGTCGTTTACTACTTTAACAAGTGCTGTCTCTGTGCTGTGATGAGGCCTAAATCCTGACTGATACAGTTCATTTATGTTATTTCTGTGTAGATGTGAACATAGCTGCTGTGATACTACCTTTTCCAAAATATTGGAGATAAAGGGAAGGTTTGATATCGGCCTGTAATTAGAAAGCAGACAGGGGTCAAGGTCAGGTTTCTTGATTAGCGGTTTAATAACGGCTAATTTAAAGGATTTGGGGACATACCCACTACTGAGTGAACAGTTAATTACTTTCAACAGGGGTTCTATTATTGCTGGTACTATCTGTTTGAGAAAATGTGTCGGTATAGGATCTAATATACAGGTTGACGATTTTGAAGAAGAGATGAGTGAAATTAGTTCCCTCGCTTCAAGGGGAGTAAAGTGTTCTAAGTTCTGATGTGATGTGGTTAGATCATCTGAATTATTTAAATTGTCTGTTTTCAAAGCCTGAATTTTTTGCCTAATATTTATGATTTTATTATTGAAAAAGTTCATGAAATCCTCACTACTGCATGATGATGTTGTGGAGATTTCTGCAGTGGTCTTGTTTTTAGTTAAGTTAGCTACGGTATTAAATAAAAATCTCGGGTTGTTTTTGTTATTTTCTATAAGAGTGGAGAGATACGTTGATCTAGCATCACTGAGAGCTTTTTTATAGTTCAGGAAGCTCTCCTTCCAAGCTATTTTGAATACTATCAATTTAGTTTGGCGCCATTTACGTTCGAATTTTCGAGTGGTTTGTTTTAAAGCACGTGTGTGGTCATTATACCAAGGAGCGAGTTTCTTATCTCTAATCATTTTCCTTTTAACTGGAGCTACATTATCTAAGCTATAACGAAGTGCTGACTCTAGATATTCATTCGCCTGTTCGAGTTCTGTGAAGTCAGATGGCGATCCAATCAAAGTTGATAATTCTGGAAGATTATTGATAAAGCTCTGTGCGGTATTTGATGTAAATGTACGTTTAAGGTGGAAGCGCGGTGCTGTGCTGCATACATTATTACTATAACACGCTTTAATCGAGACAAGGTAGTGATCTGAGATAACTTCAGACTGTGGAATTGTGATTATATTTCCTATACTTAATCCGAAGGATAATATTAAATCTAAAGTGTGACCTGCTTTATGAGTGGGTCCTACTACACACTGATTTACTCCTACTGAGTCCAGTAAGGACATAAATGCTGTTCTCAGAGGGTCTTCTGGATTCTCAAAATGAATATTAAAGTCTCCAGCAATTAACGCTTTGTCTACAGAAACAACAAGGTTTGAGAGGAAATCTGCAAATTCGCAGAGAAACTCCGAGTACGGCCCTGGGGGTCTGTAAATGATGATTAGCGGGATCGACTGAGCTGACTTTATGTTACTATAGAGAACTTCAAATGCATTAGATTTAAAACTGTGTTTTTGTACGAGAGACAGATTATCGTTATAAATAACTGCGACTCCTCCTCCTCTACCAGTTAGCCGAGGCTGGTGTATGTAGCTGTATCCAGGAGGACTAGCTGCATTTAGAGCTACATACTCGTCCTGTTTAATCCAGGTTTCTGTTAAACATAAGATATCAAACTCCTGATCTGTGATAATTTCATTAACAATAACTGCTTTAGATGCGAGAGATCTAATATTTAACAGTCCTAGCTTCAGATCAGAGTTGCCGGCTGCGCATTCAGTGTGATCTGAGTTTGTGGTACCTATGTTAATTAAATTACTAAAACAGACTTTGTGAGTCTTTCTAAATTTATGTTTAGCTCGGGGAACAGACACAGTCTCAATATGATGGACCCTGAGTGACGACTCTCTGCAGCTAGCAGACGGTTGGTTTAGCCTGTCTGTCTGCTCCCTGGCCTGGGCTCTGGATTGTCACCGATTAACTAGGCCTCTTCTGAGACTATGTGCTATACTGCAAGAAATGAGAGCAGCACCTTCCCGAGTGGGATGGACACCGTCCCGCCCTAACAGGCCAGTTTTGCCCTCAAAGGTCCTCCAATTGTCTATGAAGCCCACGTTGTTCTCGGAGCACCACCTGGACATCCAGCGGTTCAGCGACCATAACCTGCTGTAAGCTATGTCGCCACGTCTCATTGGGATGGGACCAGAGCAAACTACTTCATCGGACATCGCCTTCGCTATTTTAAACACCTCTGTAAAGTTACTCTTGCTAACCTCTGACTGACGAAGGCGTATATCGTTAGCTCCAGCATGTACCACTATCTTAGAGAACCTATGCTGACCTAGAGCCCTAAGATTACCTGCTATGTCCGGTGCTCTGGCTCCCGGGATACACCTGACCACTGCCGCTGGCGCCCCTAAAGGCCTGGCTAATTTCACATGTCTCAGTATAGAGTCTCCTATAACCAGAGCTCTTTCAGGTTTCTCAGCGGGTGCATCACTGAGGAGAGCGAACCTGTTGGACATGTGAAGCGCGGAAGAGGTGTGCTCCGGTGGGCTAGCCTTAGCGTTAGCTTTGGCTGAACGAGTATGCCGCCGAGTCGTCACCCACTCGCCCCGCTGTGAGGGCTCTACTGCCGGAGTCGGGGGCTGATTATCTCCACCTGCGGCACCCAGACTTTCCACTACAAGATTAACTCTGCTCTCGCGCTCTCTAACCCTCTCTAAAGTCTGGATGCGCTCCTCTAATGCTACTATCTTCTCCGTCAGGGTGCTAACTAACACACACCTATCACAAATAAAATTATCACTAATGACGGAGGAAGAATGTCTAAACATCCTGCACTCCACACACTGAGCGAGCTGAATGGTAGACATGATAACGTACCTTTGTGCCGGAGTTGTGATTATTTGGTGATGGATTCGCTTGTTGTTGGTCAGATGATACGCGTGTTCTCCCAAAAAGCGCAAAAATCGGATAAAGTCCAGTAGTATTAAAGCGTAAAAACGGGAAAAATATATAATTATAAAAAACTAAACAAAATATAATCTAAAACGCTGTTCCAAACAGACGAGGAACTTTCGCGGGAACAATACGAAAAACAGGAAGCTGGTTAGCATCCAAGATCAGACCCGGTGACTTCTTCTGCTGTTCTCACTTTCCGCTGTAAGGTCTTGCGGTCCGAGGGGAACACCAGACTGTGATGCAGCTGCTCAGGATTCTCTCGATAGTCCCTCTATAGAAAGTGGTAAGGATCGGTGGTGGAAGCTGAGCCATCCTCAGCCATCTCAGGAAGAGATGTGTTTCATACTATCGTGTGCAAGGAGCTGGTGTTGAGGGACCAAGTGAGGTTCTCCTCCAGATGGCCAACCAGGAATTTGATGCTGTTGACGATCTCCACACAGGAGCAGCTGATGTTCATCGGTTGCCGCTCTGTGTCCTCCAGAAGTCAACAATCATGTCCATGTCATTTTAGCAAGGTTCAGAAACAAGTTGTTGTGCCTACATCAGACTGTTAGCCTCTGCAATTTGAGGAATTGAATGGAGCCGTCACTGTCCCAGGCGGGTGACGGTGAGTTTCCCTTGGTGATGTCTTTTTGGTGGTGATGGCTTGTATGCCCTGCCACATGACTGGATGAGCATTCTCTGGGCATGTGCGCGCTTCGTCTCTCTATGGCCTGGGAAAGGTTGGCCCTTGCTATTCTGATGGTGAAGTCTCGGGTCTTCACAAGTGCACACACCTCCACAGTAAATCCAGTAAAGTTTCTGGTTGTTCGTGAGATGATGTTCTTGGAGACAGCAACATCATCGGTGCACTGGTTGAAGTAACTGGTCGCTGATGTGAACTCCTCCAAGTCAGTCAAGTTGCTGTAAGTTGCAGCCTTCCTAAAAGTATTCTCAAAACAACAGTGCAGGTTTCTATTGGCCAGGTTTTCACCTGCTTCAGAACCAGGTTCCCTGAATCATCAACTGTAAACACTGGTAGGTTGATCAAGAACACAAACCTGTAACTAGGCATTTCACATCTTGACAGACATTATAGGTGTCACAGATTTGCCATGCTTGGCTACAGTAGGTAATTCCTGAAACTCCAAATCAGCCAGCTCAGCTTATTGCTGCTGTTTGCTGCGACCGTTGCGAAGAGCCACAAAGAATGAAAATCCCCCCGGAATGAAAAGAACACAGACAAGGCTGAAGGGCAGTATGATGAGTGTGAATGCAGAATGGTGAGCATTCCATAGTAGGCCGCAGTACGTTTGTTGAAATTAATGGTTTACTCATGACACTTTGTCAAGCAGTTATGGTCATACGGTCTGAGCTATCTGAACCACACACAAGAACCTTTCCCAGTGTTTCACAAACAGGTGGACGTATTCTCAAGGAGGTAGGGCCAAAAACTTCCACCGTCAGCCCCACAAAGAACCTAGGATGATCACTCGGCTCCCCGTAGGCCCCAATTTGGCCACCGTCTACCCATGTTCTCAGAGCAAGAGCCCAAGGCCCTGAGCCTCACCCAGGACAATGGGTCTGAAAGTTCCCCAAAGAACTTCCTGCTGAAGGTGGATGCCAAGAAGTACATCGGGCCATATAAGATACATCTAGCATTCATTTCGGTTGCTTACCACCGGTCATTCTCTGGTCGATGAAGATGAACCCCACCTCAAGCTTGCTCAAGCCAGTCGTGTGCAGCCCTCTGGGGGGTACATTGAACACTCGTGGGTCTCAGGCTGGCACATACCATACGACGGTCTGGAAGTCCAAAAAGAAGTTCTGTGAGAAGATGAAAACCTAGGAGTTGGCCCTGCAGCCTTTTAAAATAAAAAGAAGAAATATATTTGAAAGCAATGATGAGAGGGCCCAAGCATTAAAGTGTTGGCCATATGCACCCGGATGCACCGGACAACCTGAGTGACATCATTGTCCAGTGGGTTTTAGGGGTCTCAGCATGCTCAAAAGTCACTCAGGCTGTCCGGTGCATCCGGGTGCATAAAAGTGTTGGCCATATGCACCCGGATGCACCGGACAACCTGAGTGACTTTTGAGCATGCTGAGACCCCTAAAACCCACTGGACAATGATGTCACTAAATATGACTGAAGTTCAAGTCATCGTCGGAGTTGGACATCTCTTTCTATGTGTCATTGCTAGTGATCGCATGGTGTCGACTGCAATGGTGCTGGTGCTTGGGCCCGGTCGTCATTTGTGCAGGAGGCATAGGGTGTGTATAGGATGTGTACTGTGTGTAAGGCGTGTGTGTAGGATGTGTACTGTATGTGTAGGATGAGTAGTTTGTGTGTGTCAGTGTTTGTTTATAGTGTGTGCCCACATGTGTGTGTGTAGTATATGTAGTGTGTGTAGTATTGTATGTTTGTGTGTGTCGTGTGTGTGTGTCTCTGTCGTCTGTGAGTGAAGTGTGTGTCTGTGAGTGTGAGTGTGGGGTGTGTTTAGGATATGTATGTAAAGTTTGTGTCATGTGTGAGTGTCTTTAGGTAATTACAGTGTAATTTGTGGAGATCATGTCTGTGCAGTGTATGTGTGTGTGTTTGTGTGTATATGTGTTGTTGTTGTTTTTTAAGATGTTTGTGTCGTGTGTGAGTGTGTGAGTTTGCAGACATTTTTGTCCGGTGTGTTCAGAGAAGTCCAAATGGCTGTATGATATGCTAGGTGGTGAGCGTTCCATAGTACGCAACGGTACGTTTGTGGAAATGGGTGGGTTACTCGTGCCATCTTGTCAAGAAGATAGAATCATAGGGTCTGACCTATCTCATCCACCAACACCCCCTCCACCAGTGTCTCACAAACAGCTGGACTTATAGGAGGTATTCTCAAAGAGGTAGGAACAAAAACTGCACTCCTCCTCCCACAAAGAACCTAGGATTGCGTGATCAATTTGCTCCCTGCAGCCAGTTTGGCTACCATCTACCCACGTTCCCAGTGCAAGCCCCCAAGACCCAGTACCTCACCGAGAACAGTGGGTCTAGAAGTTCCCCAATAACCTGCTGCTAAAGGTTGATGTCAAGAATGTACATCGGTACGTCGGGCCATTGGGTAATTTCTGTTGCGTAACGCCGGTCACTCCCCAGTTAATGAAGATAAACACCTCCTCAGGCTTGCTCATGCCAGTTCTGTGCAGCACTCTGGCAGGTCTATCACCATCAATATCACAGTGGGGACCCGGAACGCTTTATGCGTCCAAACCAGGCACATATTATTCCCCGGTCTGGTTGTCCACCGAGGAGCTCTCTGAAGATAAAGGCCAAAAAATTGGCCATGCGGCCTTTTAAAATAAAAAGAATAAATTTACAAGCAATGAAAACAGAGTGTCTTCTTGTGCCAGCCCCAAGTTTGGATAAATGCTGAGGGTTGTGTCAGGAAGGGCATCCAACGTAAAACATTTGCCAAATCAATGATGCGAATCACAAATATCATTTCCATACCGGATCGGTCGCGGCCCGGGTTAATAACGGCCTCTACCAGGGCTTTTGACCTACAGGCTGCTGGTGGAAATTAGGCTACTCTTGGTCGAAAAAGCAGAGGAGGAAGGCGTGTTCGAAAGCAGAGAGAGAAAAGGAAAGGCATGAGTTTAGGAGTGATAGTGGGGAATTTGAATGTTGGGACTATGACAGGGAAGGCAAGAGAGTTGGTTGACATGATGCAGAGAAGGAAGGTGGACATACTGTGTGTCCAGGAGACAAGGTGGAAAGGTAGCAAGGCTAGAAGCTTAGGATCAAGGTTCAAATTGTTTTACCATGGGTCTGTACAGGTTGGCGAATCAGAGAGATAGAAATGGGAAGGATGTGCAGCATTTTAGAGTGATTAAAGATAACGATGGAAAAGTACTGACAGATGCCAGGAGCGTGATGGGAAGATGGAAGGAATACTTTAAAGAGTTGGTGAATGAGTAAGAGTGAGGTAAGAGTGAGGTGAGGAGGGCATTACTGAGGATGAAGAGTGGAAAGGCTGTTGGTCCTGATGACATACCTGTGGAGGTATGAAAGTGCTTAGGAGAGGTTGCAGTAGAGTTTCTAACTTGTTTGTTTAACAAGATCTTGGAGAGTGAGAGGATTTCAGAGGAATGGAGAAGAAGTGTATTGGTGCCAATTTTTAAGAACAACGGAGATGTGCAGAGCTGTGGCAATTACAGAGGCATAAAGCTGATGAGCCATACAATGAACCTTTTTAGAAATAGTGGTGGAAGCTAGGTTAAGGGCAGAGGTGAGCATTTGTGAACAGCAATATGGTTTCCTACCTAGAAAGTGTACAACAGATGCACTATTTGCTTTGAGGATGCTGATGGAGAAGTACAGAGAAGGTAATATAGAGTTGCCTTGTATCTTTGTGGATTTAGAGAAAGCATACGACAGGGTGCCGAGAGAGGATCTGTGGTGTTGTTTGAGGAAGTCTGGAGTGGCGGAGAAATATGTTAGAGTGGTGCAGGACATGTATGAGAGCTGTAAGACAGTGTTGAGATGTGCTGTAGGTGTGACAGAAGAGTTCAAGGTGGAGTGAGGACAGGATGACAGATGAGGTTAGACAGGAGTCTCCATGGACTATGATGTTTGCACATGATATTGTGCTTCGTAAGCGAGAGCAGGGAACAGGTGGAGGAAAATTTGGAGAGGTGGAGGTATGTTCTGGAAAGCGGAGGAATGAAGGAACGGGTGGAGAAAAGTAGGTGTGCTGAGCGATAAAAGAGTAGCTCAGTGAGAATGAAAGGAAAGGTGTACAAGACAGTGGTGAGAACAGCGATGCTCTATGGCTTAGAGACAGTGGCACTGAAGAAAAGACAGGAGGCAGAACTTGAGGTAGTGGAGATAAAGATGTTGAGGTTCTCTTTGGGCATGACAAGGATGGATAGGATTGAGAATAAGGTCATCAGAGGGCCAACTCATGTTAGATGTTTTGTAGAGGCCAGATTGAGGTGGTTTGGACATGTTCAGGGGAGAGATTGTGAATATATCGGTAGATGGATGCTGAGGTTGGAACTGCCAAGCAGGAGGTCTATAAGACCAAAGAGGTAATTTATGGATGTAGTTAGAGAGGACATAAAGTTAGTTGGCGTGAGAGAAGAGAATACAAAGGATAGGGTTAGATGGAGGTGGATGATTCGCTGTGGCGACCCCTGAAAGGGAACAGCCGAAAGACAAAAAAGCAATATAAGTACAAGCAGCGATGAGCGGGACCAAACAACTGTGGTCGCACCTTGGTTGTGGTCACAACTTGGTCGCACCTCACAATCTGTGTGACTTTTTAGCACGTTACAACCTCTTGAACAAATATCACAAGTTTAATGGCTGGACGTGTCTTTCTAGTTAGGCATTGTTAGCTGTCACACAATATCAGACGGGTTTTGTGGCAACTGTAATGGCGCTGGAGCTTGAGCAGGATTCTATAATGTGTATAGACATGTGTGTAGACATGCGTAGGATGTGTGTGAGACGTGTGTTTGTCTGTGGTTATTATTTATTTATGATGTGTATTGTGTGTGTGCTATGTGTAATTGGGATGTGAGTATGTGTTTGTATTGAGCGTATGTGTTTATATGTGTCTAGAAAGCATGTGTAATGGTTGTGTGTATGTGTCGTATTTTTAAGTCTAAGATGTAAGTGTGTAGGATGTGTCTAGTCTTTGTGTGTTTGGTAGTTGTGTAGTATGTGTGTATGTGTGTGTATAGATTGTAGTGTGTGTGTGTGTGTGTGTGTGTGTGTGTGTGTGTGTGTGTGTGTGTGTGTGTTTGTGTGTGTGTGTGTGTGTGTGTTTGTGTGTGTGCTCAGGATGTGTTTGAATTCCTGGAACTTCCCAGCTCAGCTTATCGCTTCTTTCTGTTGCAAACTTTGCTAAGAACCACCCTTGTGGCACAGAAATTAAAGGCAAACAGAGACGACCGAAGAGCTGTATGATGTGCTAAGTGGTGAGCGTTCCATAATAGGCAGCAGTACATTTGGGGAAATGCGTGGGATACTCGTGGCATTTTTTCGAGCAGATAGAGTCATAGCATCTAAGTTAACTAAAACATCCACAACCCCCTTCCCCAGTCTTTCACAAATAGGTGGACTCATAGGAAGGTATTCTCAAAGAGGAAGGGCCAAAAACTTGGACACCCCCCACAAAGAACCCAAGAAATTGGCCTCGAGACCTTTTAAAAAACAAAGAAGAAATATAGTTACAAGCAAGGATGAGCAGGCCCAAGCACCTGTGCCATCGCCACTTTTTCGAACCTCACAACCTGTGTGCCTTTTCAGCATGCTAAGACCTCACCACAAATATGACATAAGTTTAAGGCATCACTATTCCTGGACGTCTCTTCCTGATACGCCATTGCTAGCTGTTTCAATGTTGTCTGGGTTTGGTGGTGACTATAATGGCACAGGTCATTGTTTCTGTGGAATGGGTAGAATGTGGTAACATTGAGAAAACGTGTGTGTGTGTGTATGTGTGTCTGTGTGTGTGTGTGTGTGTGTGTGTGTGTGTGTGTGTGTGTGTGTGTGTGTGTGTGTGTGTGTGTGAGTGTGTATGTATATTTGTGTGGTGTGTGTGTGTGTCGTATGGGTGTGTGTTTGCAGTATGCTTCATGTATGGTTCATGTGTATAGTGTTTTTGCGTCAGAATATTACTATAAAATGAATAATTTTAATAATTATTATAATAATGCTGAAGTGTGTGTGTGTGTGTGTGTGTCTTTGTGTGTGTTTGTGTCTGAGCTTGTATGTATTTATGTGTTGCATGTTTGTGTGTGTGTCGTCTGGGTGTGTGTGCAGTATCTTTAATGTATATTTAATATTTTTAGCGATTGTGTGTAGAATAGTGCTATAAAATAAATAATAATAATTATAATAATACTTCTGCATCACGCCGACCCACTTAATCAATGAGTGCTCCGCATGCACATTCAGGCAACGTAAGTGTCTGTCAGTCACATCCTATACCTCTATCATTTTGTTCACCAAAAGCAGCCTGCTTAACTTAAAAGTCTTGAAGTTCATGTTGAAGTGTGAGTGAGTGAGTGTATGTAGTATCTTTGCTTGTATGTGTGAATTGTGTGTGTATATTTATTTGACGTATGGGTGTATATTTGTGCAATGAGTGTAATGTCTGTGTGTGTGTGTGTGTGTGTGTGTGTGCGTGTGTGCGTGTGTGTGTGTGTGTGTGTGTGTGTGTGTGTCTGTGTGTGTGTGTGTGTGTATTTGTTTTTGTGTGTGTGTGAGTGTGCGACATGTGTGAGTGTATTACGTGTGGTGTGGGTCTAGTTTGTGTGTATATGTAGAGTGTGTGTGTGTGTGTGTGTGTGTCTGTGTGTCTGACTTGCAAAAAGGCCCAGATGTTTGAAACAAAATTAAATAAAATAAGAAATGAATAATAATTATACTTCTGTAATCACCCCAACCTCTCATCAACCAGCATAATCGATGAGTCATCCATGTGTACATTCAGGTTAGGGTCACTTGTGGGTGTTTGTGAGTCACATACTAAACCTTGATATTGTTGTCTAATAAAAAGGGCCTGCTTAAATTGGAAGCGTTAAAGTTTAGTGCATGTGCGAATGTGTGAGTGTGTTTATGTGTGTGTGGCATGTGTGTTGGAATTGATCATTCCTTTCACTTTTATGCTTCTCATGCTGAGATAAAGCGTTTGCCGAGTTCTTAGAGCTGTACGAGCTCAGGAAAGCGTTTTTCTCACACAACTAAGGCATTGTCATGTGAAACACACAAAACGTATTACTATGAACCTTTCATGCTCAAAATGTGAATAAGACTAACAAAAAAGTAGTTATTCAACGTTTATGCCAGAATGCACGAACGTGTTGGAAATTATCATTGCTTTCACTTTTATGCGTGTCATGATGAGATAAAGCGTTTGCTCTGTTCTCCGAGCTCTACGAGCTCAGGAAATAGGTTTCTCACACAACTAAGGCATCATGTGAAACACACAAAATGTTTTATGTAAATGAGTTTATATGCACTTTTTATGCTCAAAACGTGAAAAAGACTAACAAAAAATTTGTTACTGAATATCATAATGCATGAAAGTGTTGGAAATGATCATTCCTTTCAAATTTTTGCGTGTCATGATGAGATAAAGCATTTGCTGTGTTCTTAGTGCTGTACGAGCTCAGGAAAGCGGTTTTCTCATGCACATCAACGTTGATAAGTCATCGTCATGTGAAACACACAAAATGAGTTTATATGCACTTTTTATGCTCAAAACGTGAAAAAGACTAACAAAAAATTTGTTACTCAACATGAATATCATAATGCATGAAAGTGTTGGAAATTATCATTTATTTCACATATTTGCGTGTCAGGATGAGATAAAGCGTTTGCTGTGTTCTTAGAGGTCTCTGAGCTCAGGAAAGCGGTTTTCTCACACAACTAAGGCATCGTCATGTGAAACTCACAAAATGAGTTTATATGCACTTTTTATGCTCAAAACGTGAAAAAGACTAACAAAAAATTTGTTACTCAACATGAATATCATAATGCATGAAAGTGTTTCTTTTCACTTTTATGCGTGTCATTATGAGATAAAGCGTTTGCTGTGTTCTTCGAGCTCTACGAGCTCAGGAAAGCGGTTTTCTCACACAACTAATGTGTGAACTAAGGCATCGTCATGTGAAACACACAAAACGTATTACTCTGAACTTTTTATGCTCAAAATGTGAAAAAGACTAACAAAAAAGTAGTTATTCAACGTTTATGCCAGAAAGTGTTGGAAATGATCATTCCTTTCACTTTTATGCGTCTCATGATGAGATAAAGCGTTTGCTGTGTTCTTAGCGCTGTATGAGCTCAGGAAAACACACAATTAATGCATGGTCATGGAAAAACATACAAAACGAGTTTATATGCAGTTTCCATGCTCAAAATATGAATAATAATAATATAATTATAATATATAATAATAACAATAATAATAAACAAAGATTCTTTTATTCAACATGTATGCAAGAATGCATAAATACTTTGGAAATTCTCATCCCTTACACTTTTATGTTGCTGATGCTGAGAAAAAGCGATTGCCGTGTTCTTAACGCTGTACGAGCTCAGAAAAGCGGGTTTCTCACACAACTAATGCATGGTCATGTAAAAAGTAAAAAAACAAGTTTATATGCAGTTTTCATGCTCAAAATGTGAAAAAGAATAAAAGTTTTCCTGTTCAACGTGTATGCAAGAATACATGAGTGTTGTACATTATCACTCCTTTCACTTTTAGGTTGCTAATACTGAGAAAAAGCGTTTGCTGTGTTGTTAGAGCTGTACAAGCTCAGGAAAGCGGTTTTCTCAAACAACTAATGCATGGAAATGTAAAACATAGAAAAACAAATTTATATGCAGTTTTCATGCTCAAAATGTGAAAAAGAATAACAAAGATGTTTCTATTCAACATGTATGCAAAAATGTATGAATACTTATCATCCCTGACACTTTTATGTATGCGGAGAAAAAGTGATTACCATGTTCTTAGCGCTGTACAAGCTCAGGAAAGCGGTTTTCTCAGGCATGGTCATGTAAAAAGTAAAAGTGGTTATAAGTGGTTAGAAACTTGTAAATAACTCATGAAAGAATAAAGGTACGTTAAAACCAAGCACACCATTGTTTTTCTTGTGAAATTCCCAATAAGTTTGATGTGTGACCCTCTTCCTATTGAAAAAACAAAAGTTGGATCCAAGATGGCCGACTTCCAAATGGCCACCATGGTCACCACCCATCTTGAAAAGTTTGCCTCCTCACATATACTAATGTGCCACAAACAGGACGTTAATATCACCAACCATTCCCATTTTATTAAGGTGTATCCATATAAATGGCCCACCCTGTATATTAACATGAGTCTGGTTCATATGACTAAGATTTCATGCACATCAACGTTCATTGAATATACAGAGCTTTCATTTGATATCAAACATATATCTTGCATACCCATTCATACCTTCATCTATAGAATGGACTGTACAGTTGATTACACTCCTTAAGTTTATAGTAAACATGTTGAACACAATACAAACACATCATATATTCTACATGTACACACATATATAATTTTATATCTGCCCTAGTGGCATACTTTAACTGATTAATATAGTATGTGTCCCTAAAGCTTTTGTATGTTCTCTGTTCTGGGGCCCAGAGGAAACGCATTCCTGGAGTCAGCAACTGCCAGGGGGTTGTGAAACTTCTCTATTCAAGGCACTTGTGCTGCTCTACACCATTTTGAGTGGAGATGTGAAATGTTTTTCTCTGGTGCAAGGAAGTTGGTTTGCAGATCTGCTCCATTTGAGTTGGGAAAGAGTAACCGTTTCTCTCTTTATTTGCTGATGTCATGAAATTCCTCTTCCAGAGGCCCTCTTTGAGTTGGCCTGCCAGTGCCTACAGATGATTCAAACAAAGAATTTGACTATAATACATTAATAAAGTATGAACAAAAAAAAGTTCCAATAAATATGAAATAAGAAAATATTAAAATTATATGACTACTGAAAACATTTTTTGTTTATAGTTTATAGAGTGAAATAATTGGGTTCCTTCACTATGTGGTGAGCAGGAACAGAAGAGAGGCAGTAAAAACATGTGAAATCATGTTGTACCGATGCCCGCTTCCCCCAATGGAGGAGTAATTCTGATGGCGGGTCAACTTAGGGATGCGATGTGAGGTAATATTTCTGTAGTGGAGAAACATAGCGGACTGAACCCCAGCATCCCATGTGAGTGTCACAATGTCCAGGTGTAGGTTTTCACATGCGGGTGAACACAATGCATGGGGCTTTAGCTTGTTGTTTGCTTTACAGTTTGTTACTCAGTGAAACAAAACAACGTTACTTTAGGAGCATGGTCCAACATACAACAAAAATTAAATCATGAATAAACAAAACCTAACTAGCTAACTAACCAAGCTAATTAGCTGCCTAACTGAGACTAGACAGATTTACATTTGTAATGGCGATCTATGTTTTCCTGTTCTTCGCCATTTCCATAAGGACCGGCACAAGGATTTGATGCGTAAAACCACAAAACTTGTAGTGTATCAGTTTAATCTTCTTTTGTCTGGATACAAGACACTCAACAAATTAAACTTAAGAACTATTTACACCTTTCAAGCTTCAAAATAAATATGGTTTCAAAGAACGGTCAAATGACTGTCTAACACCGAGTCCTTCCTTCCTTCTAATAAATCAAACACTAAACGGTTGCTACCGCAAACATATGAAATTGACCTATGACCTTTACGTGAGCCAATAGTCACAAATATGTCACAAACAAGGTTACATTTACATCTACGTAATAATGAAGTCAAATACCACCCAAAATGTACTTTATGGCTCCAACACTCCGGCCCCTAATTGTCTATGCTTGGAGCATAACAATTACCTATCTTCAAACTCAAATGGAGCCTTAATAATTACTTTCTATCGCTCAAACCATCATTTGAAAGAAGACAGTTTCCATGAATTACAGTCTTTATGCAAAGTCTTAGTTTTCTTCTGTTTCTTGCAATGAGTTTTGTTATCGGTCTTTCCAACTGACCGTCTTTGCCGCAACAGTGGCTGCAGTCAACTCCATTCTGGGGATTGTTATTTGTTTCAGTGGCGCGACTCTTGTTTTACCCATTACGAACGAACAGTGCTTTTCTCCATTCTCATTTGTGAGCAACAGGTAGGAGACTGTGCCATAGCCAACTTCACTTGCGTCGGCGAAATGATGCAATTGAGCAGACATGGTAGGACCAAAGTTGTCTGGCTTGAAACATCTCTTTGCACTGAAGTTTGAAAATTGTTCTATGTCTTTTTGCTGCATTAACCACTTTTGTGCTTGCTTCTCTGGAATATTCTGATCCCAGGCCCACTTGTCTTGGCACAACTGTCTTAGGAGAAGCTTCGCTGGGAGAATACAGGGTGCTACCAGACCAAGAGGATCGTATATAGAGTTCGCCACAGAAAGTATTCCTCTTTTAGTAGGTCTTACTTGTACATTTATGGTAAATCTAAATGTATATGTGTCTGTACGCCACCGTATACCGTGAGCTCTTTCGACTGGTAGATTGCTTTTGTTGAAATCTAAATCTTTGATTTGTGTGATTCTTTCCTTGGCTGGCAAGGATAACAGGACCGCTCTGCTGTTGCTCACCCACTTTGTCAAGTGAAATCCACCCTATGAGCACACTGATATCAGAGTTCTTGTTAGTTCAATTGCGGCTTCCTCAGAAGCTACCGATTTCAAGAAATCGTCCATGTAAAAGTTTTGCAGAACAGTATCGACTGCTTCTGCTGTTGTCTCTGTTTTTGCATCTATTGCAGTCTTTCGTAATGCCAAGCATGAACAACTGGGAGAAGAAGTTGCTCCGAACAGATGCACCATCATCCTGTATTCTGCAGTAGGCTTACTAAGATCTCCTTCAGGCCACCACAAAAATCTCAAAAGATCTGCATCAGCATCTGGGACTTTTACTTGGTAGAACATTGATTCAATGTCTGCCATGATAGCGACTGGTTCTTGTCTGAAACGATTCAATACGCTAATGAGAGTATTAGTCAGATCAGGTCCCTGCATTAGTTGCTTATTCAGTGAGAAGTTCTGGTAGGTTGCTGTGCAGTCGAAAACAACTCTAATTTTGTTCTTTTTAGGGTGATGGACACCATAATGTGGGATATACCACACTCTGTCTGGGTGTTCCAGTTGTACGGAAGGCACTTTTTCTGCACAGTCTTTGTTAATTATGTCGGACATGAAAGCTTTGTAGTCTTCATAAAACTTTGGGTTCTTAATGAGGTTCATTTTAAGTCCAATGGTTCTTTGCTCTGCTACGCATCTGTTGTTAGGGATCTTGACCAGATCATTCTTGAAGGGTAGTCCTATACAATAATGTCCATCTTTATACTGGATTGATTGTTCAGCAGAATGCATGAATTTCTTATCCTCTTGAGACATTTCTGGTTTGTCACTGTAATTGCGTTCAGGGAAATCTGCATTGAATTGCTCTACCAACAGCGTTTCAATGTCTACAACCGCAATCCTGTTCACAGTGACCCTCCTGATCTGATTCTGTGTTCGCGTCAGTTCGTAAAGGCCCGTTAACTATCCATCCTAAGGCTGTCCTAATAGCATAAGGTCCGTTTCCTTCGCTATTAATTACTTGCCATGGTTCTATTGCTTTGTGCACGTTGGCACCAATAAGTACACCTATATCAGCCTTGAGAGGAGGAAGTTTGACCTGCTGCAGATAAGGCCATTTTCCTAAGTCTTTTTGTTGGGGGATATTCTCTTGTTTCACTGGGATCTCTTTCTGGGTAAACACCCTAGGAAGTTCTATGTAGTCCTCACACTCTAAGCCACATATTTCCAAATCTGACATGTTGCTATGAACCGATTTCTCTTGTCCCATAGTATGAAGGAGAATCTCCGTCCTTCTGCCTTTCAAGTTCAAATCTCTCATTAACCCCTCTGTGCAAAAGGTTGCAGAACTTCCTGGGTCAATGAAGGCATATGTCTTTACAACTTTGTCACATTTCTTTGACTTAATCTTCACCGGGACTATGGCTAGGATACATTTACTGTTTCCGGCCACAGTGTACCCACACGTTTCATGGTCTATAGAAGATAAGCTTGCTTTGGATTCATTCTCATCACTACTACTGTATCTGTTCTTATTAGGAATGTGCAAAATACTTGGATGCATTTTAAAACATTCTTGACAAGTAAGTCTTTTCTTGCAGTTTTTGCTTAAATGTCCCTGTGTGAGGCATCCATAGCATAGTCCTTTTGATTTCAAAAACTCAATTTTGTCCTTGTGATCTTGCTCTTTAAACTTGGAACATGAATTCAAAGCATGGTTGCCTTGACAGAATGTACATGCTTCAGTCACTATCTGGTCACATTGAGGTTTTGTTTCTTTCTTTGTTGGCTCGACTTGTTTCATATGTTCGGTACAGACACTTGTGACAAAACTACTACCTTTGGGAGTAATCTTTTTGTACCTCAGGTCAGGAGTCTGGCTTTTCCTCACAGCGTTTACACCGGTTGGCTCTTGAATGTCTCCAAACAGTGGGTCATTTTTTACTCTGGCTTGATGATCAATATAATCCACTATGTCTGAAAACCTGGCTCTTCTGCCAGACCTTTCATGAATGTCATATGCAACATTTCTCCAACGCTCTCTCATCTTGTATGGGAGTTTGGAGATGACGACTCTCATATTAGTAGGGTAGTCTATTTCAGCCATGTAATCCACATCCTGCATAGTGTTAAGGCATCCAGTCAAGAAAAGAGCATATGCGTTCAGCATCTTCCCATCCTCTGACTTGATCTGAGACCATTTCAATGCCTTTTCAATATACGCTGAAGCAATTTTAAGTTCATCACCGTAATGATACTGCAGTAACCTCCTTGCCTCTTTGTATCCACTTTCTGCACTCATGTGTCCACAACTCTTTACCAGGTCTTGTGGTTCTCCGCTGGTATATTGCTCCAAATAGAACAGCTTATCTTTACCGCTCTCAGTTTTATTGTCAATAGCATTGTCAAAGGCTCGCAGGAATGATTTAAAGTTAATAGGATCACTGTTGAAAACCGGAACATCTCTTTTAGGAAGCTGAGCTAGATTTTGTTGCTTCACCATCATTTCCGTGATGTCATTCTGCCTTTTCATTATTTGAAGCAAGCTGTGGTTTGAATCTTCAGATTTAGCAGTATTCTGAATGGCATGCTCAGCTGTAGGCTTTTTCTTTTGTCTGGTTACAGATTGAACATCAGAGACTCCATCATCAGGATTTTCGCTTAGTCCCAGATTTATTTGACCTACTGGATGCTTTGGTTCCAGAAAATTGTCATATACACCATAGACTTTGAGCTTTGCATCAGAAATTGTAATTGCTGCTCTAATTCCTCCAATTTAGTTTTCACGTTCATCTCTTCTACTTGCAAGGCTTGCTTCTTTTTTAAGGCAGCAGCTTTGGCCAACAGTGCAGCTTTCTCTGCTTCCTCCGTCATCCGTAGAACTGAACTTGATGTGCTGGCTGAAGATGCTACAGAACGTCCTGCTGACGAACACGCTCTGCTCTTTTTCCTCGCTTCTGAAGCAACCTCAGAAACACTGTCACCTGGATCAATGTCCTCATCCTTTGCTGCGTTATTATCCCTTACAGTTTCAATCCACTGTTCTGTGGCAAGAACAAAGTCACTTATTTTTGATGACTTGGGTTCAAAGCAGACATGCTGATCATTCTCCCTTTCTTCATCCGCCAACAACTCCTGAATGCTGTCGTTTAATTCAATGAATTCCTGATACAACTTGGTAAGCCTTGTAAGCGCTTGCTGTTCTACTTTTTCAACATTTTTATCATCTTCTTTGAGCTTATCAATCCTTTTCATGTGAATGGTAATTTGAGCCATTCTTGATCTTCACAAATGAATGAGCCTGCAGCACTTTACGCGCATACTTGACCGCCCCCATTTGGTCACTCTTATCTGAGTCAGCGGTTGCGTCACCCATGACTCAACAATGGTGTCGGACAATGACTTTGCAAACTGCGCTGGCAATAATATTTCTTTCACTATTAGACAATATTTTAAACTGCAGAGGTAAGTTTAAATATCCTTAAGTGACAAGAATATCGCAGGAAGTCCATGCGTTGTTCTGACCTACTTTCACTTTCGTCCGTCGCGATAATTCCGCACGAGCACCTCTCTCGTTTCGCTTATCTTGTCATGTCCATAATACTCCAGTCTTGTTCGTTGACAAGTGTAGTATCAAAATTGGTAATCCAGTTTTCACTTCGCGTTTCCACTTCGCGTTGGATCCAAGTCAATGTGAGAAGTCTTTTGACTTCATTGCAATGGCGATCTATGTATTCCTGTTCTTCGCCATTTCCATAAGGACCGGCACAAGGATTTGATGCGTAAAACCACAAAACTTGTAGTGTATCAGTTTAATCTTCGTTTGTCGGGATACAAGACACTCAACAAATTAAACTTAAGAACTATTTACACCTTTCAAGCTTCAAAATAAATATGGTTTCGAAGAACGGTCAAAAGACTGTCTAACACCGAGTCCTTCCTTCTAATAAATCAAACACTAAACGGTTGCTACCGTAAACATATGAAATTGACCTATGACCTTTACGTGAGCCAATAGTCACAAATATGTCACAAATAAGGTTACATTTACATCTACGTAATAATGAAGTCAAATACCACAGAGATCCACCCAAAATGTACTTTATGGCTCCAACAACATTTTTAAATTAACAGAAAATGAAACTCTTCACAAAAAAAGAGACAACATAAAGTGCTCATGCAAATGTGCAAACAAGAGTAACAATGTCATAACGCAACAACATGACATATTTCATTACTTTGTGGTGATGATATAATGAGGTAATGAGTTGAGAAAGTGGGAGGAGAAACACTAAACAGGACCTGTTCCTGTGACGTAGTTTTGTGCATATAACAAGTAATGGATAGTGTGCAAAAGAGCAATTGCAGGTTGGTGTGAATCATTTATAGATGCTCGTTGATCAGTGTCTATAATCTAGTTCAGTTTATCTGTTCAGCCAGTATGGACAATTTGTTAGATCATTGTTGATCAGTGTGTTTGAGCGTGTGTTGTTTATAAATTCAGTCTCAATGTTCTCAATTATCTGAGTGATCTGTGTTTGTCTCTGTGTGTGTGTGTGTGTGTGTGTGTGTGTGTGTTTGTGTTTGTTTATCAGTCCAGTCCTTTTTTTGTTGAGGAGATGGATGTCTTGTAAAAAGAAACTGTTATACAGTCTCAAAGTGAGAGCCCCAATGCTTTGCTATCTTTTCCCAGATGGCAAGAGGGTAAATGGATTCGATAGACGGAAGAAATACCCCGGTGATCTCCTCTGATGTTCACTATCTGCTGTAGGGTCTTGCGATACGAGATGGAACAACTCCCAAACCAGACAGTGATGCAGCTGCTCAGGATCCTCTCGAAATTATCATTCCCTCTATAGAAAGTGGTAAGGATCGGTGGTGGAAGCTGGGCCTTCCTCAGCCTTCTCAGGAAGCGAAGACATTTTTATTGCTATCTTGTGTAAGGAGCTGGTGTTGAGGGATCGAGTAAGGTTCTCCTCCTGGTGGCCAACCAGGAATTTGGTGCTGTTGACGATCTCCACAGAGGAGCAGTTGATGTTCGTTAGAGAGTGGCTGCTCTGTGTCCTCCTGAAGTCAACAACTATGTCTTTTGTTTTAGCAACGTTCAGAGACCGGTTGATGTGCCTACACCAGATCGTTAGCCTCTGCACTTCCAATCTGTGTGCTGACTCGTGGTTATTATTGATGAGACACACATGTCGATTGTCATATCGTTCTGCAAGTTCGAATCGAGAGTAGAAGTTGTTCACCGCACCTGGAATGGCCTGCCAACATGTTCAGCACTGTCCCTGAACTGGTTGAGCATTCTCTGTGTGTACAAAAGGCCCGGGTCTCTTTAAGACCACAGGAAATCCTGCCCAATCAAAGCTGCAGCGTGGTTGTGATGTCGTGAGGAGGCGGAGCTATATGGCGTGCAGGTAGAGAGAGACGCAGCGCATATGAGAAGATGGAGAATGCAGCAGCTTCATTCTAATTAGTCAGTGTAATGCAAGATTCTCTTGGTACATGTCTAGACATTTATCGGCTACATTTATGTGCCGATACTGCCCTCTAAATGCCCATGGACATTTAGAGCATAAGCGCCTACTTTATATAGAAACATAGTGTTATTATATTGTGTGTTATTTACTTGGCACTGTTGTATTCATACTTAAGTCCTTTTTTCTTGTTTAATTCATTCAGAAACCACACGCATGTACCCCTATAAGTCTTCAGTAAGTAAGATCTTGTTCAACACAATTGAGTGCTTCTCTTCAATTAAGAAACCATCTCACTCAGTTCTGACTGACTGCCTACTGTGTTCCACACTTAAAGTAATATTCAAAGAACCCCTCCGTTTCACTGTG
Source organism: Clarias fuscus (assembly GCA_030347435.1). Lineage (NCBI taxonomy): Eukaryota > Metazoa > Chordata > Actinopteri > Siluriformes > Clariidae > Clarias > Clarias fuscus. The sequence goes on along the minus strand of CM059229.1, from coordinate 22,965,008 downwards.
CATGTGCAAGCTTCGCCTTTCTGTGACCCGGGAAAGTTTGGCCCTTGCTGCTCTGATGGCGGAGTCTCTGGTCTTCAGAAGTGCACGCACCTCTGCAGTAAATCCACTTTTTCTAGTTGGTCGTGAGATGATGTTTTTGGAGACAGTGATATCATCGGTGAACTTGTTGATGTGGCTGGTCCCTGATGACGTGTACTCCAAGTCAGTGAGGTCATCGTAAGTTGCAGCCTTCCTAAACAGTGTTCTCAAAACAACAGAGCAGGCTTCTATTGGCCAGGTTTTCACCTGCTTCAGAACCAGGTTTCCCTGAATCATTAACTGGTCAAATCAACACTGGTCGGTTGATGAAAACCACAAACCTGTGATCAACAGCCAGGTATAAAAGAGACTCATTAATAATACTATAATTGAGTCACTAAAAGAAAAAAATGAGAGAGAGACTATTTATTCTCTTTATCTTTATTTATTCACATCGGCAGATCTTTATTATTGCTTTTAGTTCTCTTATTGCAAATGAATGCAACACACAGTTCACGTAGTCCCACGTGGGTGTAGGTAGTCTCAGCAGCCAATCAGAGATTACGTAGGTCACGTCAGAGGGTCAACACGGAAGTTGTTCTCCCGGGGTTTTTTTCTGATAATAGCGGAAAAAACGAGGGTAGCTGTGTGCTAGCACGGAGATAAAACCCTGGAATTGCCGCGAAATGAAAGAAGAGAGTCGGAGCGCATTTTACTGGAATTGCAGAGCGAGGGAGAGAATTTACGTCGGCTAACTTGCCGTTCGTTCGGGAAGTTGCCACGAAGTCCAAAATCGCTGTGTTGCGCTTCGATACGCACACGGAGCAACGGTAAGATGTACTCTATTTTAGCTGCTGCATTTTAGGTGCTAATCCTTTTGTTTTCCGTGTGTTGAAAGAAAACATTGTGATATTAATTTAATAAGTGAATTGAAGTTAATGATTTAAATATTTAAGCTGTGGTTATCAGTTTATGCTGATGTATGTGTATATAATTAAAAGGGAAGTATTTAGTTCCTAATGCCAATTTAAAGGAGAGAGTAATGTTTTTGTTTGTTTTTGTCGTAATGAATGTAAAATGTTTTAATTGCACGATGTGATTTATTTAACTGCATTATTGCTGCTCAACTGAGTTTAAAGTGACCAGAGGGTAATTTGTAGTGCATTTCTCTTCCATGAATAGGCCTATAGTGTTAGAGTAAGCGAAGCACAATTCTTAATCCTTCTAACTCTGAACTTAGAATGGGTACTGTTTATTATTTGCACATGGTTTTGATGTTGTTATGATTAATGGTATTTTGAATGTTAATGGTTACTTGCTAAAAGTATTATTGAGATACTGTTTATATGAACAGTGTGTGAATGCATGAGCACTTTAATGTTAAGTTCTCAGGAATTATGTACTTTAAACTGAATGTTGTACAATTGAAAAGAAGAGATTAGATGTTTGAGTAGAGATGAAGATTTATGTCAAAGTTACACGTAGAGACTAGTGTTTTTTGACAATTGATATACTGACAGATGCATCTGAGAATGAATATTATTGAATGTAAACTTTCTGACCTGGTCTGTAGGTCAGGTTTTTTGAGGACGGACGTTGTCCAGTATAGACGTCATCAACAGTATCAACTGCTGAGATTGATGGCGAGCCAAATCCCTTGAGAAAAGCCCAGCACGGATTCCCAGACTTGCACGTACATATTACTACGTACATTTTGAGTATCCTTGGAACAAGGTGAACTGCAGAACTCTTACGACCGATACACCGGAACACATTCATTTTTTTGTTTAAGGGCCCAGCGGGTATTCTTTATTTACTAGTGTGCACACTAATTTCTTTAATTTTTTCCTGACTTTTTGGGTTATTTCATATTTTGTCAATTGTGAACAATATAAGAGTGGCTACTCAACTGTTACGTTTGTGTCTGCCTCTTTGTTGTTGCTTAGTACCGTGGCTCCTGTCGAAATTGGTATCTTCTGATTCTGGTCCAAGGTTCATTACTAGTGGAAGCTATTACTTTACTGTAATTCACTTTTATATCGTTAAAGTTGGTTACATGTAACTAGGCCTTTCACATCTAGGCAGCAAACAAGGTGCACCAAAAAAAAAACAATATATACAAGTAATAATAAAGAATGTGTGCGAGTGTGAGCTAATGAATGAGATAAATGTCCACAGTCCAGATTATGGCAAGCGTGTGTTGGGAGTAATGTGTCGGTCTCACCGGCAGTAATGAAAACGATCCGGGAGCACGGCAACGGAGCAAGAGGGTAGTGAAAAAGTCCGGTAAGGATTAGTCCAGAATACGGTAAATCCACGTAAACTCGGTCTCCACTCTCTCTCTTATTAATAAAAGTTTACGTGGATTTACCGTTTTTCATAATTATTACTTTTTTTTTGGTGCACCTTGTTTGTTGGTTTGTTTGTTTATAAACGTAATACACTTTTGGGTTGTTTTGAACTGTGGTGTCGCGTCTTTTCTTGTTCAGCTACGCTTGCGCAATACCGGAAGTGAGATTCAAGAGATTCAAGAACATCATAGCCAAGTGTTGCAATTTTTACCCTCTGAACTGAATGTAATATTACAACAGTTGTGTGAAATTTACTCAGACCTGTCTGTCTAACTGTTGACTGTCTAACTTTAAGAATTGGGAACGTATTTGAAAGAAATCAATTTAAGGTAAACAGGATGTTTAAGAACGTATTATTCATGATGCACGCTTAAATGCATCAATTTGAGTTTAATGTTCAAGGATTTCACTTTCCTACAGCAGATGAGTGACTGAATTTCCGTCTCTACAACGAGGCAATAAAGTTGAAACAAAGTGAAAGATGATATTCACCATGCATCCAGGAATGCATGAATGTGGTGGACATAATTTCTTTGAGATTTTGGATGAAAATTATGCGTAAAAGCGTTTGCCGCGTACATATCGATGATAAGTTTTCAGCTTATTGCTGCTGTTTGCTGCGACCTTTGTGAAGAGCCACAAAGAATGAAAATCACCCAGGAATGAAAAGCAGACGGACAAGGCTGAAGGGCAGTATGATGTGCTAGGTGGTGAGGATTCTGCAGTAGGCACGTTTGATGAAATGAATGACACTCATGACACTTGGTCAAGCAGATAGGGTCATAAGGTCTGAGCTATCTGAACAACTACCAACCACCTTTCCCAGTGTTTGACAAACAGATGGACTTATCTGAGGTATTCTCAAAGAGGTACAGTAGGACCAAAACCTGCCACCCTCAGCCCCACAAAGAACCTAGGATGATCAATCTGCTCCCTGCAGGCCCCAATTTGGCCATCATCTACCCTTGTTCTCAGAGCAAGAGCCCAAGGCCCAGAGCCTCACTCAGGACAATGGGTCTGAAAGTTCTCCAAAGAAGTTCCTGCTGAAGGTGGACACCAAGAAGTACATCGGGCCATATAAGATATAACAAGAATTAATTTTGGTTGCTTACTATCAGTCATTCTCTGGTCAATGAAGATAAACCCCACCTCAAGCTTGCTCAAGCCAGTCCTGTGCAGCATCCTGGAGGGCACATTGAACATTTGTGGGTCTCAGGCTGGCACATACCATACCATGGTCTCGAAGTCCAACAAGAAGCTCTCTCAGAAGATGAAAGCCCAGAAGTGTCACGGGTGCTGTGTGTGCTGAAGAAGAGGCATACTTGCAGAGGTGGAGACTGAACAGGTATTTTAATAACACATAAAGAAAACAAACTGTAAGGTTTTATAATATTGTAAGACATTGTAATCTAATCAGTTCAGATTCCTGTGCCCTGAGAACAGACCACTCACTGTGCTTCCTTACGTCTTCTGTGGTAACACCTTCTATATTCTGTACCCAGACGAATATACATCCAGATGGCGCTTGTCTGCTAGAACCCTTTTGTTTAATCAGGAGAATGTGACTGTATTTCCTCTCTCCTGTCTGTCTCCGGCTCTCTCATATCACTGCCATGTGAATGACTGGTTCTTTTGATGTTCAGGACGTAGCACCATTTAAATGTGCTCTCCTTGCTAAGAATAAACAAGAGATCTTCAGACATCATGCCTGCGTGTGTCTGTGTGTTTGTCTCCCGGTCGATCGGGCCCAGACCGGTAAGGTATCAAGGTGCAGTGGACACAACAAGTTAAACTCTTCTTCTCTTAGCTTAAAACTTAGCTCGGACACACTACTTCTTCATTTAAAACTTAACATAAACAAACCAACCGGGAACAGAACAAGAACTATGGAAGAAGCGAAAACACAAAAGATACACAACCACTTAACTGAACAGATACAAGACAAACAAACAGAACTTATGACGGCTATTTATAACAGAGCTAATGAGCTACCTCGGTTCAGGTAAGTGCTCCTATCACCTGACCGAGGTGCATTCTGGGAAACTGAGTTTAAACTAAGAAAAATACAAAAAATATAAAAAGGAGTCTCTGGGTGCATGGCACCCTCTAGGGGTATTCCCTGACATTTAGAGTTGCAAAGGTGTAATTCAAAAGCGAGAAAATCATTCTTATACAAATATGTATGCAGTATAAGCGGGGCCTCTCAATTCATTATTTGTTCACACTTTGTCTGGCACTGAAACAAAATATATTGTCGTACATTTGTAAAAATATTTCAGAAGATTTTACAAAAATTTTGTTCATGTTTTGTTAATATTTCCCTGCTGAAATTCATTATTTGTTCACACTTTGTCTGGCACTGAAACAAAATATATTGTCGTACATTTGTAAAAATATTTCAGAAGGTTTTACAAAAATTTTGTTCATGTTTTGTTAATATTTCCCTGCTGAAAAAAACAGCATAGACTGGTTAACATTATACCAGCATATGTTGTGTTTTGGTGCTGGTATGCTGGTGACCAGTATTACAGTGCCATGATACTATGCTGTTCACCACCCCATCTAATGTTGTTATGGTATAAAAGCCAGAATACATGCAGGATGGTCATCCAATATGTAAAATATAAAACAGAATCAGTATAAAATCAGCTTTATTGGCCAACACAAACAATATTAACATTGTGGTAATATGTAACAATATATACAATATGTACATTAGTAACAATATGATAATTGAACAATGAGCAGGAAATAAGTTTTGAATTAAAAAAAACAAAACAAAAATAAAACATGAGACCAACCTCTCAGGGACACTTTCACACAGTTACTTTCACACCACAGTAGTGTAAATGAGTGAGCTTGGCCCTCACTTTTTATTTAGGGGTCTGCAGGTTTATGGGCCCTGAAGTAGTTCTGACATTTGTGTATTTTTCTTACTTATAAACATATAAATGTCACCTCTTTCACCTAGTGCAAATTAAATGTCCAGGATTGAGGGAAGAGTGACACAGATGATCTTATACCTCGACGGCACATTTCTGGCGTACTGTAAATATGGCCGTGCAAACAGACATTCAGGGTAAAACAGTGAGAACAGGAACAGTGCGCTATGAAGAAAGAGTGTTAGGTTTGTAAAAGCCCACTTTTACACCCTATACACAGTCATACATCTTTGTGCCTCTCTCGAAAAGCAGTTCTTGTTAAACTCAAGACACAAGTGAACAGCGCATACCTGGCATTTCCATGGTGTTTATGGCTGCTTAACATAAACTGATTTGCAATTCACACAGACCCTGTGACCAGCAGTGGTAACATTTATGGCCTCTAAGGTCAGTCCATGTGCTGGTTGTATGCAGTCACAGGTGAAGCCTTATCGTGCGGTCAAACGCTTAAAAAAAATACAAGAGATCCATCCCGAATCCAGACCCCCAATAGTAGGCAGTGGTGGCTCAGAGGGCTAAGGCACTGAGTTACTGATCGGAAGATTGGCACTTCGATTCCCAGCTCAGCCAGGTTGCCATTGTTGGGCCCTTGAGCAAGGCCCTTAACCCTATCTGCTCCAGGGGCGCTGTATCATGGCTGACCCTGCGCTCTGACTCCAGTTAACACTGGGATATGCGAAGAAGGAATTTCACTGTGCTGTAATGTATATGTGACAAAAATAAAGACTTATAGTCGAGGTTCCCATGACATAGTCATGGTCCGTCTGTATCTTGCCTGCTTGTTTGCATTTGGTCTTTATAAAACAGGTGGCTGATCATTTTCATGGTCACAAAGGTTTATAAAAAAGGAAACAGAAACATAAGCATGATGATAATAAATCAAGAATCATCAATAACTATTGACCATGCATAAAGACAACACAAACTTTTGCAATGTTATACAATATTTATACTTTTTGCATTACAATTTACATTTACACCTTAATATCACAAACATCTGTAAGCTACATAAGGCAGTATTTTAGGCAACGGGAGCTAAAGTGTTTGTGCTAAATAACATTATAGATAGCAGTGTATTAAGCTAAGCAAAAACTGAACCAAATAGCTACCATAGCATAAAGCTATCCAAAAAACGGGATGAATATATTATAAATATTTACACCACAGCTGATACTGACAAGTAAGGCATTAGCTTAGCCACCTATGAGCTAACCTGTTTGTGCTAAGCTACATAAGGCAGTATGTTAGCATGATTTAGCAGTGTTATCTACATGCTAACCAAACCATGTAAGTGACATTAAATTACAATGTTTCCCATAAACTGGCAAAAGGTTTTGAGAAAATGAGGAAAAATAAATTAATATTAGTTTATATAATCAGAATAAGGATTATATAAGATTTAAAAACTTACCAATGGTAACAGCTTGCTGCATTCTCCTCCTTCATTCTCTGTTGGAGTCTGTGTTGTTCTGAGGTAAATCTAAACTCCTCCCACTGTCCAGAACATTCTGTAGAGCTTCAGAAACCTGTACAGTGCATAGCATCTTCCACACGCGCAGGAAAATGATCGGATCTACTGTGTGGGTGCGTGCGTATGTGTGTATTTGGGGGCGTGGCCTTGTATGTAGATTACCCTGACTGTTTCCTTGTGAATAGTGTGTGGGCGTGTCCTGTCTCAGGTCGTTATCAGTGAATGAAAGTGTGGCAGAAAGACTGTCTCTCTGCTTAAAATTATATGGATTACATAAACTGAGAACATTTTTGATTAAGCTTGCTACATTTAAAAGTAGACACGTTAAGCTTTCTATACAGTTGTATATATATTTGGATTTGTGTGTTCATTTTCGTTCATTTTAGTGACCCGTTTCAAAAAGATTTGCGGGAGATGGCAGAAAGCACACCCTGTATATTTTATTTATTTTACAAAAGCACAATGTTTTATTGATATGTGAGTGTACATTAACAAATAAAGACATAAATTGATGCATTACACTTATGTGTATGGTTAAAAATTATGGAGCATTTTAAGTAATTTTTTACAGTTACCATAAAAAATGCAAGTGGTCCCACTGAGTGAGCCCATGGTGCTGGTATGCTGGTAACCCTGCTGGTATAGTTGCTTTGATGGTCTCTGCTTTTTTTTTTTTTTTTTCAGTTTTAAGTGATTTCCATTGATTACTTTTTTAAGTGCATTTATCTAAAATGTTTGTGTTGTTTTTAGACAACCCACAGATACTTAATAAATGTAAAATAATTTATTTACTTTATTATTGTTTTTGTCTCTTGCATGTTAATGCATTTAAATATAACACTAGGCATTAAATGGAAGGCATCATGGAAGATGTCCATGTATTTACATCACACATTATTTTCAGTACTAGCTATTAAAAAACAAGATAATGAGCTAAAATGGTAACCAATTTTAACTACCGAAACCTTGCTGGTCGCCCAGCATATAAATCATGCTGGCCTATGCTGGATTTTTCAGCAGGCATGCTGGTCTTCCATCAGTTATGCTGGTTCACCAGATAAACCAGCACCAGACCAGCACTAACTAGCAAGACCAATGCTGGTGGTAAAGTTTCATCAGTGTAGATATGCTGGTCTTCCATCAGTTATGCTGGTTCACCAGCTAAACCAGCATCAGACCAGCACTAACCAGTATTAATCAGCATAGACCAGGATATAAATCATGCTGGTCTATGCTGGATATTTCAGCAGGGTTATGCAGTATTATCAGGGATTCAGAGATTTTGTTGTACTACCTTCTTTGTACCAACTTTAGATATTTTGTTGTACCAAATAAGATTTATGCTGTATATTCATCTTAATTCATTATTTGTTCACACTTCATCTGGCACTAAATCAAAATATATTGTCTTAAATTTGTGAAAAAAAATCACAAGGTTTTTCAGACATTTCATTGTAATAAATAATATTTATGCAGTATAATCAAGGGCTCTCAATTCATTATTCATTCGTACTTTGGCTTGCACTGAACCAAACTACAGGGTGGGCCATTTATATGGATACACCTTAATAAAGTGGAAATGGTTGGTGATATTAACGTCCTGTTTGTGGCACATTAGTATATGTGAGGGGGCAAACTTTTCAAGATGGGTGGTGACCATAGTGGCCATTTGGAAGTCGGCCATCTTGGATCCAACTTTTGTTTTTTCAATAGGAAGAGGGTTATGTGACACATCAAACTTATTGGGAATTTCACAAGAAAAACAATGGTGTGATTGGTTTTAACGTAACTTTATTCTTTCATGAGGTATTTACAAGTTTCTGACCACTTATAAAATGTGTTCCATGTGCTGCCCATTGTGATGGATTGTCAATGCAACCCTCTTCTCCCACTCTTCACACACTGATAGCAACACCGCAGGAGAAATGCCAGCACAGGCTTCCAGTATCCATAGTTTCAGGTGCTGCACATCTCGTATCTTCACACCATAGACAATTGCCTTCAGATGACCCCAAGATAAAAGTCTAAGGGGGTCAGATCGGGAGACCTTGGGGGCCATTCAACTGGCCCACAAGGACCAATCCACTTTTCAGGAAACTGTTCATCTAGGAATGCTCGGACCTGACACCCATAATGTGGTGGTGCACCATCTTGCTGGAAAAACTCAGGGAACGTGCCAGCTTCAGTGCATAAAGAGGGAAACACATCATCATGTAGCAATTTCAAATATCCAGTGGCCTTGAGGTTTCCATTGATGAAGAATGGCCCCACTATCTTTGTACCCCATAGACCACACCATACCATCACTTTTTTTGTTCCAACAATCTTGGAGGGATCTATCCAATGTGGGTTAGTGTCAGACCAATAGCGGTGGTTTTGTTTGTTAACCTCACCATTCACATAAAAGTTTGCCTCATCACTGAACAAAATCTTCTGCGTGAACTGAGGGTCCTGTTCCAATTTTTGTTTTGCCCATTCTGCAAATTGTGTGCGCCGATTTGGGTCATCCTCATTGAGATGCTGCAGTAGCTGGAGTTTGTAAGGGTGCCATTTGTGAGTAGCTAATATCCGCCGAAGGGATGTTCGACTAATGCCACTCTCCAGTGACATGCGGCGAGTCTCCAGTGACATGCGGCGAGCCTACGCTGTGGGCTCTTGCTGAATAAAGCTAGGACAGCCACTGATGTTTGGTCACTAGTGACAGTTTTCATGCGTCCACATTTTGGCAAATCCAACACTGAACCAGTTTCACGAAACTTAGCAAGCAGTTTGCTAACTGTAGCATGGGAGATGGGTGGTCTCGTAGGGTGTCTTGCATTGAAATCTGCTGCAATGACCCGCTTACTGCGTTCACCAGATATCAACACAATTTCAATCCGCTCATCACGTGTTAACCTCTTCGACATGTCAATGGCTGTGAACAAAGAGAAACTTGTAAATAACTCATGAAAGAATAAAGTTACGTTAAAACCAAGCACACCATTGTTTTTCTTGTGAAATTCCCAATACGTTTGATGTCACATGACCCTCTTCCTATTAAAAAAACAAAAGTTGGATCCAAGATGGCCGACTTCTAAATGGCCACCATGGTCACCACCCATCTTGAAAAGTTTGCCCCCTCACATATACTAATGTGCCACAAACAGGACGTTAATATCACCAACCATTCCCATTTTATTAAGGTGTATCCATATAAATGGCCCATCCTGTATATTCCCTGTTGAAAAATTCAGTATAGACAAACATGATTTACAGTATATGCTGGCCTATGCTGGTTAATACTGGTTAGTGCTGGTCCGATGCTGGTTTAGCTGCTGAACCAGCATAACTAATGGAACATGAGCATATCTATGCTGATGAAACCTTACCACCAGCATTATATTAATACATTATTATACATTTATTAAATATCTGCTGGGTTGTTTAAAAACACAACACAAACCTTTTATATAAATGCACTGGCAATAAATGCATACTTTAAAAAAGTAATCAATGGAAATGGTGTTATAATGCTGGTCACCAGCACCTGCATCATCATGGTGACTGGCATACCAGCACCAGCATCACAGCATTCTGATTCATGTAACTAGCATCAGCAGGCTTACCAGCATACCAGCACCAGCATTACAGCTGTTCTCACGGTGGGACCCTTGCATTTTGTCTGGTAACCATGAAATGTTCCATTATTTTTAATCATAAACATAAGTGTCATAAATAAATTGAATCTGTAAAGGGTCTTTAATTATTAACGTACACTAACATGACAATAAAACATTGTGCTTTTGTAAAATTAACAGGGTGCGCTTTCAGCCGTCACAGTCTCCCCGAAAATCTTTTTGAAACGCGTCATTAAAATGAACTGAAACTCAGTGAATACTGCACACACACACATCCATATATCTATCTATACATACTGTATATATCTATAGAAAGCTTAAAGTGTCTACTTTTAAAATAAGCAAGCTTAATCAAAAATAAATATTCCCAGTTTATGTAATCCGTATGAATCCAAGGAGAGGATTGGAGACAGTGGGAGGAGTTTAGATTTACCTTAGAACAACACTGAGAATCCAACAGAGAACGAAGGAGCAGAATCCAGCAAGCTATTACCATGGGTAAATTATTAAATCTTAAATAATTTATATAATCCTTATTCTGATAATATAAAAGTAATATTTCATTTTTCCTGATTTTCTCACAAGAATTTGCCAGTTTATGTGAAAAATTTCATTTAATGTCACATACATGGTTTGATTATCATGTAACACTTAGCATAAACAGGTTAGCTCACGGTGGCTAAACTAATGCCTCACAGTATATAGATTACAGATGGTTGTCAGTATCAACTGTGGTGTAAATGTTTGATATATTTCACCCCGTTTTGGATAGCTTTATGTTTGTCAGGGATAACCCCTAGAGGGTGCCAAAGTGCTCAGGGACTCTTTTTGTTTTCTTTTGTATTTTTCTTGGTATGAACTATAAACTTCATTTCCCAGAATGCACCTCGGTCAGGTGATGAGAGCGCTCACCTGAACCGAGGTTGCTCATCAGTTTTGTTATAAAGGTTCCTGAGTTCAGTTAGTCTTTGTCCTGCATCTGTTCAGTTAAGAGCTGTTTCCTTGTGTTAATTATTCTGTGTTTAAACTCCTAGCCTGTGTAACTCCTAGCTAGTCTGTATCTCCTAGCCAGTGTGTAACTCCTAGTCTGTCATGTTTGGTTTATCTCCTGTTTACGTTCCTGTTTTGTTTCCGTTGTATTTATTAAAAGACTTTCAACCGCCATTCACCTCTGCCATTATGCCTTTCCACAAACCCATACACAGCAACCGTGACAGAATGCAAAACCCAAACAAGGGAGGCCCCTACAGCAGAGGGGCCTCCCTTGGAATTTTTTTTAGGGGACTGTGACCGTGACGCCAGGGCAAGCGACCTTTGTGGGGAGTCGGCTTGCCATCTGGCGGAACAACTTGGGGCACGCCGAAGCGAGTGGAGTGACTGCCGGTGGAGCGCCTCGGAAGGAGACTGGAGAGGGTGAGCGAACGACGCAGCCGAGCTGAAAAGGGTCGCGGATAGCTGTAAAACGCGTAACCCCAAAGACACAGTACGACGAAGCTAGGGGTGAGGAGGAGCCCCAGTCAGTGTGTCTTCAGAGGGTGGAGAGGGAGGAGCATCAACGGCGGAGGCTAGTGCTCCAACAGCTGGCAGGTGAGTTCATCGAGCAGATCAACGTGTGCAGGTCCACAAATGATCTAGACTGGATGCAAACCCTGCTGGAGATGGGTGCAATGCTCCAGGATCAGCTCACCCAACTCGACAGAGATGCAGGGGACGTCAAGCTCAACGCCCGGTCTCCAGTCAGCCCTGCTGTGGGCACAGACCCTCCAGAGTGCCCCAAAAGGCATGAACCAGCTCCTCTACCGCCTGGCCTCAATGACATCGTGCCTCCGCCCGACTTCAAGGTCGTGGTGCTGCCGCCTCCGCACGGGTTCGAGGACGTGGTGCTGCCGCCTCCGCACGGGTTCGAGGACGTGGTGCTGCCGCCTCCGCACGGGTTCGAGGGCGTGGTGCTGCCGCCTCCGCACGGGTTCGAGGGCGTGGTGCTGCCGCCTCCGCACGGGTTCGAGGGCGTGGTGCTGCCGCCTCCGCACGGCTTCGAGGACGTCGTGCTGCCGCCTCCGCACGGCTTCGAGGACGTCGTGCTGCCGCCTCCGCACGGGTTCGAGGACGTCGTGCTGCCGCATTCGCACGGGTTCGAGGACGTTGTGCTCCCTCCGCCGCACGGCTTTGTGGACGTCGTGCTCCTTCCACCGCACGGGCACCGCACATAATTCATAATTCTTCATAATTCGGCCACATAAGACTTCACTTGTGACTGACCTTCGATTCCAGAAAGGTTGCCACTGCTGGCCACAGGGTCAGTGTTCATTGCAAATCAGTTTATGGTAAGCAGGAAAAAACACCATGGAAATGCCAGGTATTCGATGTTCGCTTATGTCTTCAGTTAAACAGAAACTGATTTTCGAGAGCGGCACAAAGATGTTTGACTATGTATAGGATGTAAAAGTGGGCTTTTACAAACCTTTTATCCTTTCTTCATAGTGCACTGTTCCTATTTGCACTGTTTTACCCTGACAGTATGCCATAAATGTGCCTTCTATGTGCAAGATCATCTGTGTGCATTTCCCCTCAATCCTGGACATTTACTATGCACTAGGTGAAAGAGATGACATTTATATGTTTATAAGTAAGGTTACATTTATATGTTTGTAAGTAAGAAAAATACACAAATGTCAAAACTACTTCAGGGCCCATAAACCTGCAGACCCCTAAATAATGAGTGAGAACTATGGTGTGAAAGTAACTGTGTGAAAGTTTTTTTTTTTTTTTTTTTTTTTAATCAAAACTTGTTTGCTGTTCATTGTTAAATTATCATATTGCCCTGCTGAAAAAAAAACAGCATAGACCAGCATGATTTATATACTGGTCTATGCTGGTTAATACTGGTTAGTGCTGGTCTGATGCTGGTTTAGCTGGTGAACCAGCATAACAGCATGCCTCCTGAAAAATCCAGCATAGGTCAGCATGATTTATATGCTGGGCTACCAGCAAAGTTTTGGTAGTTAAAATTGGTTACCATTTTAGCTCATATCTATAATGTGTGATGTAAATACATGGACTGTGAAGTGTTATCTTTAAATGGATTTACATACAAGAGACAAAATAATCCATTTACCAAAAACATGTAAATACATTATTTTACATTTATTAAATATCTGTGGGTTGTCTAAAAACACAACACAAACCTAGAATATAAATGCACTTTAAAAAAAAAATGTAATAAATGGAAATCACTTAAAACTGAAAAAAAAAAAAAACAGCATAGACCATCATAGCTGGTTACCAGCTTGACCAGCAATTATACCAGCAGGGTTACCAGTATACCAGCACCATGGGGTCAGCTGTTTTGGCGGTGGGACCACTTGCATTTTTTTGGTAACCGTCAAAATAACTTAAAATGTTCCATAATTTTTAACCATACACATACGTGTAATGTTTCGATTTATATCTTTATTTGTTAATGTACACTCACATATCAATAAAACATTGTGCTTTTGTAAAATAAAGAAAATAAACAGGGTGCGCTTTCTGCCGTCTCAGTCTCCCCGAAAATCTTTTTGAAACGGGTCACTAAAATGAACACACACATATCCATATATCTATACATATATATCTATAGAAATCCTAAAGTGTCTATTTTTAAATGTAGCAAGCTTAATCAAAAATAAATGTTCTCAGTTTATGTAATCCATATGAATCTAAGGAGAGAGACAGTCTTTCTGCCACACTTCATTCACTGATAATGACCTGAGACAGGACACGCCTACATGCTGTTCACAGGGAAACAGTCAGGGTAATCTACATACAAGGCCACGCCCCCAAACACACACGCACACACAGTAGATCCGATAATTTTCCTCCGCGTGTGGAAGATGTTAGGCACTGTACAGGTTTCTGAAGCTCTGCAGAATGTTCTGGACAGTGGAAGGAGTTTAAATTTAGGGCAGTAGTGGCTCAGAGGGCTAAGGCACTGAGTTACTGATTGGAAGATCTGCGGTTCGATTCCGTTGCCATTGTTGGGCCCTTGAGCAAGGCCCTTAACCCTAACTGCTCCAGACCCTGCGCTCTGATTCCAGTTACGCTGGAATTTCACTGTGCTGTAATGTATATGTGACAAAAATAAAAGGTTTTAAATTTACCTCAGAACAACACTAAAGCACTATTCGGACGGGACTAGTTTTACTGGGGGACGTTAGAGAAATTTCTGTTTCACAGCAATTTGTGATTTTAATCCCGTCCGAATCTGCCATGTCTGTCTTTTTCTCACACGACCTCTGTAAAAATTCCAGAGCAAATTACCTACTGTTTTTCAGCAAACTCGGCGGTCCTCTGAGAAATCTAATCCCGTCCGAATGCAAATGTCTGTGTTTGGCGAAAATGTTTTTTTTCCCACGTTTTCTTGTGTTTTGGTCAACGTGAACTACCGTACAATCTCTAGCGTGCCGGTATTTGAGTTTCTGCTTTCTACGCTCCAATAGAAATCAACACAGCTAAACACGTGGTCTTGCGCAACGCCCACATGAAAAACACAGACACGCCCACCTCCGTAATAAACACGGAGATATTTGTCCCGTCCGAATCCATACATGAAATGACAGACGTCGACAACTCCAACGTCCCCCAGTAAAATTAGTCCCGTCCGAATAGTGATTAAGACTCCAACAGAGAACGAAGGAGGAGAATATAGCAAGCTGTTACCATGGGTAAGTTTTTAAATCTAATATAATCCTTATTCTGATAATATAAAACTAATATTAATTTATTTTTCCTCATTTTCTCACAAGCTTTTGCCAGTTTATGGGAAACTATCATTTAATGTCACGTACATGGTTTGGTTAGCATGTAGATAACACTGCTAAATCATGCTAACATACTGCCTTATGTAGCTTAGCACAAACAGGTTAGCTCACAGGTGGCTAAGCTAATACCTTACAGTATGTAGATTACAGATGGTTGTCAGTATCAGCTGTGGTGTAAATGTTTATAATATATTCACCCCGTTTTGGATAATGTCATGTTATGGTAGCTATTTGGTTCAGTTTTTGGTTAGCTTATTACACTGCTATCTATAATATTATTTAGCACTTTAGCTCCTGTTGCCTAAACATTGCAAAAGTTTGTGTTGTCTTTATGCATGGTCAATAGTTATTCATGATTATTGACAGTAATTTTATTATCATCATGCTTATTTTTTTCCTTTTTTATAAACCGTTGTGACCATGAAAATGATCGGCCACCTGTTTTATAGAGACCAAATGCAAACAAGCAGGCAAGATACAGACGGACCATGACTATGTCATGGGAACCTCGACCACGACTGGGGTCTGGATTCGGGATGGATCTCTTGTATTTTTTTAAGTGGTTGACCATACGATAAGGCTTCACCTGTGACTGCACACAACCAGCACATGGACTGACCTCAGATGCCAGGAATGTTACCATTTCTGGTCACAGGGTCTGTGTGAATTGCAAATCAGTTTATGGTAAGCAGCCATAAACACCATGGAAATGCCAGGTATGCGATGTTCACTTGTGTCTTGAGTTAAACAAGAACTGCTTTTCGAGAGAGGCACAAAGATGTATGACTGTGTATAGGGTGTAAAAGTGGGCTTTTACAAACCTAACTCCTTTTCTTCATAGTGCACTGTTCCTCCTCCCACTGTTTTACCCTCAATGTCTGTTTGTACGGCCATATTTACAGTATGCCATTAATGTGCCTTCTGTGTATAAGATCATCTGTGTCACTCTTCCCTCAATCCTGGACATTTACTTTGCACTAGGTGAAAGAGGTGACATTTTTTCAGTGCGAGCTGATCAAATTTGTTATAGAATAGATTCAGATCATTCACCCACTTCTGGTCACCCTCTGCCTGAGAGCCGGACTCTTTATGATCAGTGATGGTTTTGAGCCACTTCCACACACTGACATTATTCTGCTGAGTGGCATAACATAAATCCAGTGTTTTATTGCCTCTGGTGTGGCATAAAACATTCTGGGTGAATGTAGACTGAGTAGATGGAGGGGCATGATTAAATTATCCAGAGATAATGAGTATGGCATTTGGATTTTGTGTCAACAGCCTGTTAACAACAGAATGCAAAACACTGCATGCCTCTTCACTCTCAGCAGAGGGAGGAATATACACAGTGGTCTCATGCTAAGGCCTAACAGTTTAATGTCCTTACAGCAGATAGTGATATGACTATATTTACACCATCTTTTATCCATTAACAATAGGACTGCAGCTGTGAACAGAGGTCCCAGATACTAGGAAAAACAGAGCAAACACAATGACTTTGACGTCCATAGTGCAGTTCACAATCACTCACACATACTTCGTACTTCATACTTCAAAAAGAAAAACACGAAGTGGCGGAAAAACTACAAAAAAGTAAATTAAAAAAAAAGTAAAAAAGAAGAACTTGACTGGCGGGATGGCGTGGTCTGGAACTGCTGGGTTCAGCCAAGTTTCAGTAAAGCAGAGAAGAATGCAGTCCTGCAAGTCTCTCTGAAATTTAACCTTGCTGTAAGGGACCACCACTAGAGGGCACTGTTTCCCAGAAGGCACCTCGGTCAGGTGATGAGAGTGCTCACCTGAACTGAGGTAGCTCATTAAAGATCCTATAAATAGCAGTTTGTTCTGGGAAACTGGGTTGAGCATTGTTTGTATGTGTATTACTGTCAAATGGGCATTCTGTTTTGTTTGGTTCTTGATTAGTTTCTTTAAGTTTATATTTTGGTTTATGTTTTGTAACCTTTGTTTCAAGAAGGCTTTATTATTGGTTTTCTTTATGTTCCTTGTGTAGATGGATTCATGGAGCTGTCTTGTTGAGTGTTATAGTTAGGCTGTGTTTCCTCCTGTGTAAGTACTGTTCTGTGTGTCTCCAGTGTTGGTCTTTCTCTTGTTTAGTTCTTTGTATGTATTGTCCCTTGTCTGTTTTAGATTATGTTTAGATATGTGGAGCCACATGTGCTTAGCCGCTAGCAGGTTTAGCTGCTAGTAGGCCTTAGCTGCTAGTAGGGTTAGCCTCCAGTAGGCTAACCTCTAGTGGGATTGACTGCTGGTGGTTTTGGTCGCTAGTAGGTTAAGCCGCTAGTTTAGATTAGACTCATGTGTGCCTTGCCTCTTGTGTTCCGGTTCCTCTAGTAAATCAGTACTAACCCGGTTAGCCACTAATCTCTTTGAATACTAACCTGGTCATTCAGTGTACCAGTACACAGTATAGCTACTAATCCCATTAACCGCTAACCCATGCTGTCTCTAGCCCCTATATGTTCTTTAGTTAGTTCCAGCTCCTTGTCTCCATGTGTCAGCTCTTAGCCCCTGTGTCAGCTCTTAGCCCCTGTCTGCTTAAAGAGCCTTTGTATAGCTCTTAGCCCCAAGTTATAGTTTGAGTTTGTGGTTTTGGTTTCTTTGTTTTATGTTCATTATTGGTTCTGTTAAATAAAAGACTATATTTCAAGAACCACTCTTTTTTATGCCTGCCCTATTTGCACATGGCAACAACATCCGCCAAATCTAGCCAGAGTAACACCAGCAGATCATGACACCTGCCCATAGATCAGAGTTTTTCCAGTGATTAGACTTTGGCAAGCAGACTCCTAGGCAGGACCACAAGCCCTCAGCTGATCGCTAATGCCAGCTAATTTCCCTTAGGGCCACTGCTTTGGGTTGCATCATTTGTTCTCCCTCAGGATCTCACTCCGGGTAGATTGGATTAGAGTCTAAAATCGTCAAATTGTGAATACATTGTAAACCAGTACATATAAGTGTTTCTTTATCATACTTAACATAATCAGTGGTGAAGAAATTGTAGTCTTGAAGTTATAGAAATTCTGCTTAAAAAAGAAAGAGAGGTCGGAGCAGTTGAGGGCAACCAACCTCACTAGTGTCATCTTAAAAACCAGATGCCATTGACGTAAAAACTGAACAAAACATAAAAAATAAAAATGTATGCACAAGTGCATACAGGATTGCAGGACACCCAGTTTGCTGGAGGGGATGGACTAGGGGACTGCAACCCACGACTCCAGCATTGCATGTGGTTCTTTCATCCCTCTGCTGCGGGAAAATAATGAGTATTTCATTTAAATTAATTAAATTTTAGTTTGTTAGTTTTTTAAATGTAATTCTGAATTTTTAGATTATAGTGATCTTGTAATCAGAGTTGGGGGAAGTTACTTTTTAAAGTAACTAATTACATTAATAATAAATTACTGTCACTTTGTAAATATTTACTAGTTCGAGTACTTTTCCATTGCAGAAATTAAAAACTCCTTTGTGATTCTTTATGCATGTTGTTTTAGTCAAGACCTTTAAAATTAATCTATCATCATCACTCAGAAGTATGGCCCATAATCTGTTAACTTGTAGCACTGCCACATAAAGGGACATTTAATAGGGTAAAGTAAGTCGGCTAAATAGATAAAGAAAAAGCTGCACATCCTTATTAATTGGGCCCTGAAAGGTTTTGTGCCTGTATGTACTTTAAGTGTATTGGTTCCCACCCTCGCGAGACATTGCCGGTCGGCACGGGAACACGGTGACGCACGTGGTCACATGACCCGGGAATAAAGCTGGCCTGGAACTGGACTCAGAGGAGGGAGTATGGAGTTACAGCACGCTGATATTGTTTACATGATAACAGAGTTCACGGAGAGACTGTCGAGGACTGTGCCTTGCAGGTTTGCATTTCCATCAGGAATAACCCTGTCTGTACTGCTTTGTCAGAACACTCTCACTCCGCAATCGGCCTCCTGGGATTATTCCATCTGTTCCGGTGAGACCGATTCCACTCTCTCACACTCGCTTGCAATAACCTGGACTCTGGACATTTTACACTCTCACACACACACACCCTGTTTTACTTTGTATACAGGGTGGGCCATTTATATGGATACACCTTAATGAAATGGGAATGGTTGGTGATATTAACGTCCTGTTTGTGGCACATTAGTATATGTGAGGGGGCAAACTTTTCAAGATGGGTGGTGACCATGGTGGCCTTTTCGAAGTCGGCCATCTTGGATCCAACTTTTGTTTTTTCAATAGGAAGAGGGTCATGTGACACATCAAACTTATTGGGAATTTCACAAGAAAAACAATGGTGTGCTTGATTTTAACGTAACTTTATTCTTTCATGAGTTATTTACAAGTTTCTGACCACTTATAAAAGGTGTTCAATGTGCTGCCCATTGTGATGGATTGTCAATGCAACCCTCTTCTCCCACTCTTCACACACTGATAGCAACACTGCAGGAGAAATGCCAGCACAGCCTTCCAGTATCCGTAGTTTCAGGTGCTGCACATCTCGTATCTTCACACCATAGACAATTGCCTTCAGATGACCCCAAAGATAAAAGTCTAAGGGGGTCAGATCGGGAGACCTTGGGGCCATTCAACTGGTCTGACACTAACCCACATTGGATAGATCCCTCCAAGAGTGTTGTTTTTGTTTTTCTTGTGAAATTCCCAATAAGTTTGATGTCACATGACCCTCTTCCTATTGAAAAAACAAAAGTTGGATCCAAGATGGCCGACTTCCAAATGGCTACCATGGTCACCACCCATCTTGAAAAGTTTGCCCCCTCACATATACTAATGTGCCACAAACAGGATGTTAATATCACCAACCATTCCCATTTTATTAAGGTGCATCCATATAAATGACCCACCCTGTATATTTTGTTTACTTTATTGTTGGTTTTGGTGCACCTTTTTTGTTACATTTTTTGTATAATACACTTGTGGGTAGTTTGAGTTGGTCTTGGGTTTGTCTTTGTTGTTCACTGGTTTTTAAAGCACAGCGGCACGAAGACAAAGATCTCTCGTTTTGTGTAACATCGGGTAAGATATTCTTAGCTAAGCGTTACAAACTACTAACAGCAGGAATAACAGAGGGGGGCAGGTCTTGTAGGATGACTTTCTCACACACACACACACACTCACTCACTCACTAACGGAATCACTGCTGTCCTTGAGAATTACATGAATTGTCTGAATAAGGGATTACATTTTTGAAAATATAACTAAATAACTGAATACTTAAATGGCAGACCTAACGCATTAGATTACTCGTTACATCAAAAAAGTAATCCAAGTACTCTAACTAATGTTACTTTGTAACATTAAAACAAAATGTGTTTAATTAATGTTGACAGCTGCCTGTACGATAAAAGCATGACGGCACACAGAAGCAGACGGTAATCCCCCACAGCTGCCCCCACAGGGTTGTGCGGTAGGCACTAGGCATAATGGTTGCATCACTTCATCTGCCTTACTTTTACTCTTCTTACTCATTCACTCAGTAATAGCTTTTGCTGATGATGTTGACATGTGCATTATGGTGGGGGAAATCAACAATTCTCCTCTGGAAAATACAAAAAATAGACAAAATATTTATAATTACGTCCAAATACAAAACACAGAGTGCTCTTCATAGGTTATCCCTGACATAACCCTAAAGCCATTACTCCATGAACATGGGACTGAACATGGAACTTGGCATGGGGACTGTTTTTTACTCTGGAACTGGGGCTTAGCATGGGAACAGAGATATGGCTTGGCAGGAGGACAGAGCTGGGATTTAAAATCCTCAAACCTGAGTAGTGCAAACACAATTTCCTCAAATCTGGGTGGTGGAGCAAGTACATTGTCCTCAAATTCAGGCAGCAGAGCAAACACATAACAGCAGTACACCATCAGTGCCATGAGACACTGCTGAGCTATATGGAGAGGATGAGGTATTTGGCTGAGGCAGGACTGACCATGGATCAGGTGAAACAGGGCATGGCTGAGGTGGTGCGTGACTCAGCTGCATGATGTTATTCTAATTAGACTTCTCCAATTACAATGGTATCAAACCCCTATATTAGTGCTGTGTAGGACTGTCATAATCTGGTCATAATTACTTCTAAACTGAAGAAAGCCAAACTGGAGTGAGGAGGAGACCATTTTGCTTAATACACTTATTAAAATAACAAAAAAATGGACGGCAATTTGTGAAATAATCGATGCCACCTGTCAGTTTACCACACGTCCCTGGATTGTGAAAAACGGTGGTGTGATGTGTTAATGAAGAGCTGGAATTAAATTTCAACGTACAGCAAAGAATGTCAAAAAGCAGGTGTGTACACTGTCAAATAATGTGCCTATTTCAAGCTCTTCTGTTTGCTGATGGAAATATTGGTTATTGCATTTTTCATAACCATGCAGGATGCAGCCCTCCACCCAAACATCTAAGTGGACTGGCAAAGTGTGTGCAGCAGTACAGTATTTGGGTCCCAAGTAATTGTTTCAATCTCGGGTTTACCTGGCCATGATGCTGCACTCCTCCAAGTCATGAAGCTAGAGGAACGGTGTGGTGTAACTTCCTAATACTACCAACAAACATTTCAAGAGACATTATACTTTGATTGCAAATGTTTATTTTTAATGCACAGAATTTTTCAAGTAGGCTTCCCAATCCCCTCTCCAGTGGAGTGTCCCAGTTGAGGATTGTCAGTAGTTGACCAACGTTGATGCTATCATGTGACTGTCAGAAAAAATATATGGCATATGTTTTTCCTGTTCTATGTACAGTACATAGAAGAGGAGGACTGGGGAGCCAATCAGAAATCAGACAGTCCGAATGTGCCCGCCTCATTCCTTTCCCGCCTTTGTGTTTCAAAAACATGTTATAGTGTAGAAAATGTGTTCAGCATTTGTAAATTATTCTAAACACCTAACACATTTTGAATATTATAGAAGACTACATGTGTGTACTGTATGATATAATAAAGTATATTTTTATTAACCACAAAGTGTACTTTTTTTGTATTTGTAATTGGCCAGAAGTATAACAGCATGTTACTGCTGCAATAATAATATATTAATAGTATATTACTCATTTATTTGTAACGCAGTAAAAAATTGCTATAATGTACTTATAATACATGAAATACATACTTTCATTTAATTAATTACTGTCAGGTATATACAGTATGTTAGTACACACACACAGCCATATACTTTAAGTATACCAAGTTTACTTAAAGTTGTTCCACTTTAGCACACAAAAGTATACTTAATACACTTAAAAAATCTTTTTTTTTTTTTTTTGTACAGTTTAATTACAACTTAAATGCTCTCAGTACAAAATTAATTGTTCCAAAATAGCAAACTTCAAGTATACTAGTAATTCGTTTGGAGCAAGTACATTTAAATATGCTTTGGCCTGCTTGGATTTAATATACTTAGCATACTTTTTTTAAATTTAAACTTGGGTTCTGTACATTGATACAACGATTATTTCAAGCCTATTAAAAAAAAAAAAAAAAAAAGCCAAAAATAAATTGAAAAACAAAGTTTAAATAAGTGTGCTTTGGAAATTACACCAACCTTTCACTTAAAGTATATTTTAGGAAAGTTTACTATAATACAATTGTTTTGAATTATGTTTAAAGTTTAATTCCAAAAATTGGTTAAAGCATGATATTATTATACTTTTTACATATTAAATGGTGGTACAACTTTTTGTTAGTATATTTGCAATTTAGTATCAAAGATTTGAATATATTTGTAATACAATAAAGTGTACTTTTTTTCACTAGGAAACATTTCACTGAATATCATTTTTTTCATCAATTGTGTATGTGATAAATAGAAATTTGAATACATATTCAAGAAGCGGTGTAAACCGCTTATTGAAATCGACAGTAATATAAACGTTTTTGTGCTATTAATCTGCAGCTCCACCATTTATGTGTTTGTTCATAGGTATAGTCCAGCCTCACCAGAACCAACATGGCAGACGCATTACCCCGAGCACAAGCAGCCAGTGCGGGTGTCTATGTATTGATGTGGAAACTTATCCAGAACAAACCGATAAGTTTCCAGAAACGAACAATGAAGTAAACTTTAAAGATGCTATTCAATATACATGTAAGTCAAAAGGACAAAGAATTTGTACTAATTTTAACAGTGGAAGTACAAAAAAGGACATCGGATAGAATAGGAATTTATACAGCAGAGATCATGGCAATACTGTATGCAATATGAGGAAGAAAAGGTCCTGATATGCATTGACTCACTGCAAGTATTAGCAAGCTTAAGATCATTTCAATCAAAGGCAAGACAAGGCACATTGTATGAAGTACTTCAAGTATACACAAGGGCATTAAGGTCATCTCCAGCACATATAGGAATTAGGGGAAATTTATAGTAGATAAATTAGCAAAGGAAACACTTACAAGAGATAATATTGAGGTACACATTAAAATGAGTAAGACAGAGGTGAAAAATATCATATGGGAGTAAGTTATCCAAAGGTGGCAGGATAGATGGGACAGAGATAGAAAGAGTTTGATTGATGCTGGATCATTACTTTACTTATTAAATAAAACACTCAAAATGATAGGAAAACACCAAATGGGATTGTGTGATAGACGTCAGGAAGAGGAGTCAGTAGAAGAGATGATCATGAGATTAAGGAATTATGAGGCACAGAGGGAGGTTATGAGGGATAGACTGAGGGAGATTAGGGTGCAGTTCACTTTAGAGGAGGTGCTAGGGGCAGAAAAACAGGGGTAATGGATAGGATAAGGAAAAAGTGGGGGATAGTATATATATATATATATATTTATTTGTAGGCTACTCTCTAACCCACACTCCGGAACAGACGGGCAGTAACGCATCATAAAGCTGGATGCCAACCGTTGAAAAGAAAAAAAAAAAGAGGTCATGACCAGATGGTGGCAGTAATGCAACATGATGGATGCCAACCGTCGGAAAACTTTAAGAAGAAGAAGTTTCCGGAAATACGTCATTTCTGCGCGCCATAAGACTTTAGACGGGTAAAACCACTGTGACGCAAAAATATATAAAATATAATTTCTTAAAGCGTAACGTCTTTGTTTCAGAAATATCCCAGCCATGGCGATGCAAGCAGCGAAGCGAGCGAATGTAAGTGCATATTGTAACCCGAAAACATATAGGTATTCCGGAATGTTTTTGCATTTCCGCCATGCACGAGATCGTAGCTAGGAACCTCGCTGGTTAGCAAGTTAGCTCGCCAGCTGGTCATTAACGCGGTAGTTTCTGTTAATAATGGACGTTTATAATCCATATCTGCCTTACCGAGGTATTCTATCTGTTAATACAAACAGATAAATATTTATAATATATACAAACAGATAAATATTTTTTTTTTTACAGCGAGAAGTTCTTAAAATGACAAGTAGATAATTTTCTAATATATATTTTTTTATCTTAAAAATGTAAGCTTTAGGGATATAACTGCAACTGTGACCTTAAAGAATTAAAGTCCCACAATTTTATTCAGTTTGTATTCTCAATTTAAATAAAATCTTCCATGTTCAATTTCACATTTATTTACTTTTAAATACCCCAAAGTATTTTAAATATTCATAATTTCTTGAATATGTTGCTTTTTAAGAAGTGTGTGAGGAATGATACTCACTCATCATCTATACTGCTTTATCCTGTATACAGGGTCTGGGGATCCTATCCCAGAAAACGAGATGGGTGCCAATTAATTGTAGAGCACACACACTACTAGCATGCTCATTTACACACTACAGGCAATTTGGGAGTGCCAATTAGTCTAATCTGCATGTTTTTGGACTGTGGCAGGAGTCCCAGGAGGAAACCCATCAAGCATAGGGAGAACATGCAAACTCCATGCACAGAGACCTGAGGCAGGAATCAAACCCATACCTTAGCATTGCACGGTGACCACGCTGACCACTAAGCCACCATGCCACCAAGAAGAATGACAAAAGCACTTATTAAAATAATAAAATCTGAAACTAGCTGATCTGGTCCATTATGGTCAGAAAATAGAATAGAACTGTTTTACATCTGAGGTTACTTTCATTTGCAGTTCACTGTGAAATAGAAGTAGATAAAATCTGCTAATGCAGTGTAAATGCAGAATGTCAAAATAAAAAATGTTAGCATGCTTTAAAAATCATGTTTAAAAAACTGACTTACATTTTTCCGGTTCACAGACATCATCATGGCATGTTTTAGGTAAAGGAATTTCACTTCATCAAAAACATGATGAAAAGAAAATGTAAATTACATCACTCATGTGCTTACATGTGTTTATGAAATCCTGCATAAAGGAATGATGTGAACAGGAAGAAGGCCAGGCTAAATGCTAATTACTAGGATAAGCAGCAGGACATTTAGGTCACTATTCAATTCAATTTTATTTGTATAGCGCTTTTAACAATGGTCATTGTCTAGTCAAACAACACAATACCTGAGCTGACTAAGAGTTTGTAAATATAAATTCTTCACAGTGATTAACACATTAAACCTGTCTGAGAACTGGCAATAATTAATCACAGACCGTTTCATTGGCAAAAATTTTTTTTTTCTTCCCTCAGATCCGCTTACCTCCAGAGGTGAACAGAATACTGTACATCCGCAACCTTCCATACAAAATCACGGCAGAAGAAATGTATGATATCTTCGGGAAATATGGACCAATCCGACAGATTAGAGTGTAAGTTCCTGGGGTCATAACACTTTTATGTGGCACTTCTTTATTATTTTTTACATTTATATTCAGGGTCAATACAATATAGGACATATAAAGTAACTTTGCACTTGCCTCAAAATTGCTGATGAGTCTCGGTGAAATGCATTAGTGTCTGCCAAATTAAAGCAACGCACAAAATCAAAAGTATATTAAGTGTGTAAAATCTTCTGCTCTGGGTTTGAAATATTTCCCTGAGCTTGAGTTTTTGCTTGAGTAGGCAGGTCAGTCTGCCATCTTTCCCGCGATGCCCGGTTGAGCCTTCAGAACAGGTCTGATGATATTACTTGTGTTGTGAATATTAATAGCAGTATATCTATCATCAGAATGTTCAGTGCCCCACATCATTACCTCACCACCACCAATTCAGTTCAGTTTTATTTATAAAACTTCAGCAATGTTCATTGTCACAAAGCAGCTTTACAGAATAAAAAAAAAATGGAAATGAGTGAATTTTTTTTGTGTATATTGTATATGTTTAGATTATGTATTTGTGGAATTGTGTATAAATCAAAATGATTTGATAGTCCCTGATGAGCAAGCCAAGGGCATCAGTGGCAAGGAAAAACTCTGAGATGGTAATAGGAAGAAACCTTCAGAAAAACCAGAGGAACCCATCCTCATTTGGGTGATGTAGGGATAACGGATTGATTTGCAGTTATACTGTTAGGAGGCTGGAAGATTAGTATAACAGGAGAGGTTTTTAAGTTATATGGAGTCCACGTTCGTTATTGGAGACTTGGGTACGATCCTGTTGGAATTGGAGAGGATACATTCCCTGTTGAGTTTAGTTCATCTCAAGGTTTCTTCCTGTTGCCATCTGGTTTAATTCATATTTCATATTTATTTCTCAAATTTTCTTTTGATTGTGTGAAGCTGCTTTGCCACAATGACCACTGTTAATAGTGCTATTTAAATAACTGCTGATGCAAGGCAGGAGTAGTCCATGCTTTCTTGTTGTTTAAACCAAATCCTGACCCTGCCATCCAAATGTTGCATCAGGAATCGAGACTCATCAGAAAAGGTAGTATTTTTTCAATCTTCTAGTTTTCTCTTTTGGTGAGGCCATGTGACCTGTTGCCTCAGTTACCTGTTCTTAGCTGACAGGAGGAGCACCAGTGTGGTCTACTGTTATTATAGCTCATCTGCTTCATGCTTCAACATTTTGTGTTTAGAGATGATCTTCAGCATACCTCAAAGTTACTGATGCCTTTCTTTCAGCTTGAACCCCTCTGGCCATTTCCTTCTGATATCATGAGGCATTTTCACCCAGAGAACTGCCCCCCACTGGGTATTTTCTCTTTTATTACATCATCCGTAAAACCCTACAGATGGTTGTGATTGAAAATCCCAGTAGATCAGCATATTCGGAAATACAATAGCTTGTTTGGTATGAACAAACATGCCATGCTCAAAGTCACTTAAACCACCATTCTGATGCTCGTTTTGAACAGCAAATCGTCTTGAACATGTCTGTCTGCATGGAGTTGCTGCCGTGTGATTGGCTGACTAGATGTGTGTTAACACCCAGTTGTACTTAGTGAAGTGACCAGGGAGCATATGTGACACTAATAAAATACTGTGCTTGCAGGGGGAACACACCAGAGACCAGGGGAACTGCCTATGTAGTCTATGAGGACATCTTTGATGCTAAGAATGCCTGTGACCACCTTTCCGGATTCAACGTGTGCAACAGATACCTGGTTGTTTTGTACTACAATGCCAACAGAGTATGTACATCTTGAAATGTTGCCTGGTTTGTAATGTGTGCACACTTCATTGTTCACATTATTTAAAGAAACCTATTGTTTTTCAGGCATTCCAGAAAATGGACACAAAGAAAAAAGAAGAGCAACTAAAACTCCTCAAGGAGAAATATGGAATAAACACAGACCCCCCAAAGTAACACTGACTCCCCAAGTGGACAGTTTTACACAAAATTTACCTTTAACTGCTGAAGCATTGAGCTGTTTTCTTTTTCCTATTATAAAGTTTTTTTGTGCATGTGATCGCTTAATGAATGATTTATTTAGCATGTTTGCGACATGATTTTTCGCAATAAAAAAATTAAGTCAGGTCAAAGAATAAATCATGCCTTTTTGTGCTGGAACATTTACACACACAATCCAAACCTCACTGATATCGGTCTAATCTAAAATTTGTGTTCATCAGATTTATAAATTTCCATACTTCACATACAGAGATTTGGTGTTTGATATTGTTTCTTAACTAAACACCATTCCTGCCTCAGTTCTTACTGAAGCTCTGGACAGCTTTCTATTCTTCATATTTCTGTTGCTAAGAAGCAAATACACAGATGAGTAAACTCTGAAGTAAGTAAGGAAGCAGAAAATCTCCAGGTGCTGTGTAAAAGACCCTTCAGGTTGGACCATGAGATTCAGAACTATTTTGATTGAACTTTATTTAAATTAAGTTCAGAATCTTACACAGTACTTACTCTTTTCAGAGTCATGCGTCTGCTAATATTTTGTCTTTTACAGTCACAGCTGATCTTGGGTTTGTTTTTCTATCAGCAGTGCTACAGAAACACAGTACTTCACACTCAGACTATTGGGAAATACAGTAAATCAGACACTGAATCTTCAGACTGTTGCTGATGAAACAATCTCATCTTTGTAAACCCTTCACACAACAAACAGCCCACAGTCATAAGTATTTGTGTAATGTTATTTTAGATTTTAAACAGTTTATACCTCTGAAATTGAATTTTTCATTCTTATATGGGAATAAAACATGATCCTGAGATGTAATATCCACTTCAGAGGGTAAACTTTGGCTCATGAAATTACTGACTAATAATTAGCGCTAGCACATGCTGGAATTCTTTTGACACAAGTAGTCAAATATAAAATGAAAAATTTCCATGTTTTATATTTACTTGTTCATTTTCTAATGTCTTTGAAAAGGAAAAGCCAGACAAATAAAGAACCTGATGAGTAAAGGATGTGTGCATTGTGAGCATTGCTTAATCTCAAAACCACCTGTGAAACTCACACCATATTTATTTTACTGACATGCTAAATATGTATGAACATACATTGCACAAATTTGTACGTTATTACTGAACAAAAGTTTTTATTTCTTACCACAACATTTAGCACATGCACTTTTAAGCTTAGCCTTTACAACCCAAAACAATGGAACACAACTGGGTTCTGGGTATATCTAAATAACAAGGAACATAGAACAATAAACGAGTGAAAATAGCTCAACTCAAAACATGGAAATTAGATACTAAAGTGATGAAAGATGCTCAGAAAAAACAAATCAAGTGATTCCTGAGAGTAAAATAATGCCTTGAGTAATTGGGCTCCAGGCTATTCTTTTGTACTTGGCTTGCATGAATCTCTTGGGGAAACCTGACATTCTTTTACAAAGATATCATCAGACGTGTCCTCAATCCTCAAGGTCAAATGTGTGACAGTTGAAGCCCTTAAGTTGTCTACATCAGAAGGTTTCTGTACATCTACAGAGCACATGGCATTCACTTGTATATGATCAGAAACCGCTCTCATTAATAATCCACATTAAAACATACGGCTGATGGTTGTCAGATTCTAAATAGAATGTAAAAGCTCACCAGAAGACTCTGTATTAGCAGCAAGAAGTTCAGTCCCCGTTATATCAGCATCAATCTAAAATTTGAACAACAAAATGAAACACATTAACTAGATAATTTTTTTGTCATCGATTAACAGCACTTGTCAATCACAGTATTTAGGGCCCAAGGACTATAAGGTGCACAGGACCATCTTGTTAGGGCCCAAGCACTATAAGGTGCACAGGACCCGACCCTCTTGTTTTCCTAAGGATTATTATTATTATTTAGGGTCCAAGCACCTCAGGGGCCCCCAAACAAGATTTTGCTGCCTAGCTCCTCTCACGACGCACACACACACACACTTAAATCACAATGTTAACAGTCTCACACTCGCACACACGCATGTATACACAAACACACTCATACTCGTACATCACACATTTTTAATACTCACACACCCACTCACATGTCTCTCACATAATATTACACACAAATCACTCATGTTATCAGATTCTCATCCACACATTTACTTGTCACACATCACACACCTCTCTCCCTCGCTCAACAAATATTTAGAACCCAAACTAACATTAGCCCTGTATAGTGTGTGTTTTTTGATTATAGTGTGTAGGTTGTGCGGTGCAACCGGGTGGCGATGGCTTTTTCGCTGTCTTCACACGCTCAAATAACACATGGGTTGTGCAGTGCCCTCGGGGTGCTTGGGCCCGTCATGGTTGCTTGCAACTATATGATTATTTTTAGGGCCCAAACAGTATAGGTGAGCAGGACCCTAAGGTTTTTTTTTTTTTTTTCCCACAATTTTGGACTTTTCGGGGGTCTTAACATGCTCAAAAACTCATGAAACTTGGCAGACAGGTTGGAATCTGCTGCATCAGGATGCCTGAGAGTCGTGTGGTCCAGGGAACCTAGGGACCCCCACACGAGATTTAGCTGAATAGCTCATACACACTTTCACGTAGGCACATGAAACTCGGTACACATTTAGAGGTCATTGAGCTGAACAACATTCGCACTGCATGTCCTGGGCTAAACCTAACAGGAGGCTGGTTATTTTGGGTTGTTCGCAAAAACACACCCGATGGATTTTGATATACTCCTCGTAGGGAATTTAAACGATCGCTACCAAACCGAGCTAATGTGATCTTAAAACATTGCGAATGCAAAATCGTGGAGGGATTTTTGATCTTAAACGGGTCAGCCGTGATAATGTCTTAAACATACGCCGAAAAATTTATAACTTCGTGTGGCATTATATTGAGTGACATTATATTGAGTGACATCACGTTCAGTGACATCATCATAGTGTGATGTTTGTGTGTTCAATAGGCCGCAGATACTGGAAAACAAGCATCACAAATGTTAACACAAACACATGCATGCACAAACACTCATACATCACACACATGCACAACGTTCAGTGACATTACATTGAGGAACATCATAATGTGATGCTTTTCTTCCAGCATCTGCGGCCTATTGAACAAACGTACACAAAAAACATCACAAATGTTAACACTCACACACACCACTCTCACGACGCGCACACACACACTTGTATCACAATGTTAACAGTCTCACACAGATACAGAAACACACTCATACACATGTATATCGCGCGCGCACACGCACGCACACACTAATGCACTCAACAAATATCTACGGCCCAAACTGACCCTGTATATTGTGTGATGTGTGCAAGTTGTGCGGTGCAACCGGATGGCGATGACCGGTGCTTGCAACTATATTTAAAAATTGTGATCAATCAGTCTATGACTTAGATTTACTTGCATTATAAACTTGGTTGGAATAAAGAAATGCATGACAAACTGATCACAGGAAAACAGATTATATAGTTTTATCTCTCAAACATCAACATCAATGAATGGTAGTCTCGTTGTGGTACATCATTATTGTGAGGCCTGTCTGCTCCTAGTGATGACCATGTCCGTTAAATCCTTTTCAACTTGGCTCGCACATGCTTCGCATTTTCATTTGTGTCATTAACATGCCCAGAGTGAATAACTGCAGTTGTGATTTGTCACTGACCAGTCTGCTGCTACACTGAAGTAGTTATGATTACTTGTTCAGTGGTCTCTAGCAAGTGCAAAAAAAAGTAGCTTCTGCCAACTGCATCATTTTCACTGCCTTGCTCAGTGTCTTGCATTTAATGTATTCTTATAAAAATAGGTAGCTCAAACAAACAGCTTTTTTATAGTAAAACTTGCTGTTCAGAACACTTGGTGATGTTTCCTCAGTCTAAATGTACCAAGGCCAGGTAACCATGATTTACTTTTCATAAAAAGAAAAAAATCAAAATCAATCAATCAATCACGTGAGAACGTGTTAATATCGACAACCCCTATGAACTCTCAGATGACCGGGTCACTAAATCTGGCTCTGTTTGTGTTGCATGACCAGGCTTCCGGTCCCAGCCGCAAAAGCCGTCCAGACGAGGAGTGTCTGGGAGATACCGGCCTGCTGATGCACCGATGAGAGCTGGGAGGAGCTGGTTCAGTCAATAATGAGAAGTGCCAGTCAAGGAAGCTCGTAGGTCCCACGTGGGCCCACTCGACTGTTCACCAGCCTGTGCCCGCATGCCAGCAGTGCGCTGCAGACCTGCATAAGCATCCTTTCCATCTCCTTCCCCCTTCTTCTAACTAAAATGCCCTTTTCCAAAAAACCTTCCCATGTGTCCATATTTGTGCTGCCACCCGTGGGTCAAACCTGTTACACTGGTGGAGAATCAGAAGCACCTTCGGCTTGGTGATGCATGGAGATGACTCACTGAGATCGGGCTCAAGATGAGCTGACAGGGGTGCAGATGAGATTGTGTGCAGTGCCTCAGGAGGAATGGCAGCGTCTGTTCAAATACAACCTCAGAAATTGGGGATTGAAGCTGCATTTTCTCCAATCCTGCAGCAGGCATCCTTCTCCCTTTCAGCGGTGCCTTGTTGGTAAATGCTTTGATCTCATAAATTCTGTGGCATCTCAGCTACTTCCTCGAGGAACAACTTCAAGTTGTCACAGTACTTGGGCACTAAAAATAAAAGCGAAATAGTGTGGGGTGCAGGGTCAAGCTCTCCAAAAGGCTTAAATTGCAGCATTTTGAAGGAGCTGTTCATCAAGGGGCTTATACTCCTGGCCCTTCTATGTGCCTAAGCCTGGCCCATCTATGTGCTTGTGGATGCTGTGGCACCATGCCTGGCCAGTCTATGGGACTGTGTAAGCTGTGACACTTGGCCTACATGACTATCACAATATCATACATGGATTTGGACACCATTAAAAAAAGATGGACAATGGTGAATACACAAACATTTGCTGCAGATGTTCGTCGTATGTTCTCAAATTGTTACAAATACAACCCACCGAATCAGGAGGTTGTGTCCATGGGCAGAAAACTCCGGCAGGTTTTTGAGTCCCACTTTGTTAATATTCCATATAAGTCTCCTAGCCAACACCCGGTATCCAAAAGGGGGAAAAAACGAGTGAGCAGAAAGTCCATCCAACTCAGAGCAGTGGCTCAAAGTCTACTGCATGTCAGAAAGCTTCTCTGACTCCAAGGCAGATAAAGAGAAATGAGTAGAAAGGCTGTCTGTTCTGGAGGAACAGTGAAATGGGAGCAGATGAAATTACTGACCTAAGCACCTTTGCTGAAGCAAAAGAAGATTTAGGTGCACGCCACATTGTCTCTCCCTCAGCTCGGGAAGCAGCTCCTGTGAGCTTCCTTGACTGGCACAATTTTCGATGATTAAGGCTTACATCTAAAAAAAATAATAATAATAATTCAGTATTTCAGGAAAAAAAATAAATTTGAGAAATTTTGGACTACAGAAAAGTATGAACATTTATAGCACTCAGTACATGGGGTCCTGGCCATCTTTGCATGAATTACTGCAGCAATGCGGTGTGGATAAACTATATTTAAATCACATATATATATATATATATATATATATATATATATATATATATATATATATAATAAACAAGTACTAATTAATACATATCTTCACATTAATCATGTAACGAATGTACTCAAACTGATCAAGTGTTTAATATAAACATATAACCTTTCACATAAACTTCTAAAAAATGGTTTAAACTTTAAAAACTATATGGGATGAACTGAGAGACATAGAAATCTCAGAAGTAGGTTGCTTTCTCACATAAGATCATAGTGAGCGCAACACTTACACTGCAGGAAGAAAGGTTGGCGTGACCTAGATAAGAAATATACAGACTTAATGTGGACTTTCCTAATGAGCTGAGTTGAGGGAGAAGCCATGCTGAAGCATAGTAGGGTAAGGGGAAAATGTTTTTTGTATCAATGTGCCGAGCAGTTTATATTGCGCGAGGTTGCTGGCCAAGGTATTTGCAGGTATTGGAACTTTTGGCAGTGTGGGCAGGTGCCAAGTCCTGCTGGAAAATAAAATCAGCATCTCCATAAAGCTGGTCAGCATGAAGTGCTCCATAACTTAGAGGTAGATAAAGACCTTGGACCTGATAAAACACAGTGGACCAACACCAGGTGACATGGCTCCCCAAACAACCACTGACTATTCAAATGTTTATATTTATATACATCAAGTTTTAATGTTTAAATATTACTGTGCCTCTTCCCTCTTCCTCCAGACTCTGGGACCTTCTTTTTCAAATGAAATGCAAAATTTACTTTCATCTGGAGAGAAGACTTTAGCCTACTGAGCAACAATCCAGTACTTTTTGCTCTTAGCCTAGGTAAGACACCTCTGACTTTGTCTCTAATCTAATTCAAGAGCGGCTTGACACGGAATATTGTGGCCCATGTCCTGGATACATCTGTACATGGTGGATCTTGAAGCATCGATTCCACCAGCAAGCCACTCCTTGTGAATGTCCCCTAAATTCTTGAATGGGCGGTTTCACAATCCTCTCAAGGCTGGAGTAATCAGTATTGCTTATGCCCCATTTTCTACCACATTTTTGCCTTCCATTAATGTGCTTGGATACAACACTCTAAACAGCCAGTCTACTGAAGCAGACAGAGCCCACTGAAAGGCCCAGGATACCTTTGCTTGGGTCTTGAGTTAATTAGCTGATTAGAGTGTGACAACATGAGTCTCTATTGAACTTTTTCCCAATATTAAAATTTTACTGATATTGAATTTTGGGTTTGTATTAGCTGTAAGCCATTATCAGCAAAATTAAAAGAAAAACACTTAAAATATATCAGTCTGTGTTTCTAATATTCTAATTTATTGAGATGTACCTGTATATATAAACATTATCCTGACCTTGTCTGATGTAGTATCCAACCCCAGTTCACTTTAAATCATATCATCTGTAAAAGAAAGGGTGATCCCATTAAATGTTATAGTTCTTTAAAAACAGGAACGTTTTTGTTGTTTTTTTTAGACTGGTATGCGGGTATGTAAGATATACAAACACAATCATTTTAATTACAGCAGCCAAATCAGGATCAGCATGAAGTTCCATATCCAGAGCCTAAAAAAAAGCCACTGTCCTGGGCTTTCTGATAATAAATAATCAGGACAGGATTGTCATCTGATCATTCAAACCACATTCAGAGGTGGTCTTGGATGCATATGACCACTAGGGATGTTAATGGCTATTAATTAATAAATGATTAATCCTTAAGAAATTAAAGTACATTAACTGATTATGTTTGCCTGTAGCTCACATACCTACCGTAGTAACTTCCAGTTGCAGCACGCGCAGTGTGCAATATTGGGCTCCGTTTTTGAAAAAGGTTAGTTTGTTTAAAATATATGTCTAGAAATAACTCATTGTTCCACTGGACCTGTTTAACATTTCATGTAGTTTTTTTTAACTGATTATTGAGCATTCACAATTCAACTATCATTCATTTTTAATGGTAACTAAAGTAATTGGTTACCATTAAAAATGAATGATTATTGATAATTCCCAATTCAACTATCAGTTAAAAAAAAAAAAAAAAAAGAAATTTGCTGCCCTAGTGACCAACACATTTATAGCATGCAAAGAAGGAATGGAAAGCAAAGAAGGTTCACCTAATTGACATTCACTGAATAAGCTGCGAAATAGGCACTCATTACAAGTTTGGAAATGCTGCTGAGTACTGGATGAACTTTTCAGGGTTCCACTTGTGACCCGATGATTCAAGACAATTAATTTTAAATAGCAAGTATATTGTATGCAACAGGACCTTAGACTCCAAGTGTTACACACCTATATACTTTGCTTAAATTTACTAAAAACAAAGTAAATATGCACCTTCTCCTGTGATATTACACTGACAGTAAGCAGATCCATTTCAGCCTCATGTTTCACTTCCTGGTTCTGTTATCATATTAATGTTTTATCTCTTTAGCCCACATTTCTACTCACATATTTAGCATACATTAACTGAAAAAAAGACAAATCTGTACCATCTCCAGTGGTATGGCAGGTATGACATTCATCCGCTCATTTAATTACATTGTATGTTCTAATGTTGAAATACCAAAGGTTAAAATGTTCAGAACATTTCCCAGCATTAATATTAGATTATCTATCAACACTTAACACCAACGGTGTTAACACCCCAACGCGCGCACACTAACGCATTAGCCCTGTATAGTGTTTGATGTGTGCAGATTGTGCGATGCAACCGGGTGACTGGCTTTTTCGAGGTCGTAACACGCTCAAATAACACACAGGTTGTGCGGTGCCCCTGGGGTGGCGATGGCGCAGGGTGCTTGGGCCAGTCATTGTTGCTTGCCCTTTTGGACATTTCGGGGGTCTTAAAATGCTCAAAAAAATCATGAAACTTGGCAGACGGGTTGGAATCTGATGCCATTCGAATGCCTGGGAGTCTGGGCCACGGGCGTAGCTCGAGGGCCTCAGGGGCCCTCACAAGAGATTTTGCTCCCTAGCTCATACACACTTTACACACTCAGGCAAACGAAACTTGCGGAGGGATTTTTGATATCTCAAATGGGTCAGCCGTGATAATGTCTTAAACTTATACCGAAAAAGGATTAATACCTTTCTGTGTGGCATTATATTGAGTGACATTATATTCATCGACACCTTCAGTGACATGTTCAGTGACCTCACGTTCAGGAAAATGATAGTGTGATGCTTTTCTTCCAGCATCTGCAGCCTATTGTACACACATACACAACACAAATGTTAACACTCACACACAAACATCTCAAACACACACACACACACACACACACTAATACACACATCACTAATGTTAATACATACAGAGACACCATACGCACAAACAAGCACAAACACAAGCACATTTACTCGTCACACACCTCTCTCCCTTACTCTCGCGCACACCAACGCGCGCGCACACACAGTACAGACCAAAAGTAGACCAGTGTGTAGATTCACACTGAAGGCATCAAAACTATGAATTAACACATGTGGAATTATATACATAACAAAAACGTGTGAAACAACTGAAAATATGTCATATTCTAGGTTCTTCAAAGAAGCCACCTTTTGCTTTGATTATTGCTTTGCACACTCTTGGCATTCTCTTGATGAGCTTCATGGTCCCAAACTCATTTATAAGGCAAGAAATCCCACTTACTAAACCTGACAGGGCACACCTGTGAAGTGAAAACCATTTCAGGTGACTACCTCTTGAAGCTCATCAAGAGAATGCCAAGAGTGTGCCAAGAAATAATCAAAGCAAAAGGTGGCTACTTTGAAGAACCTAGAATATGACATTTTCAGTTGTTTCACACTTTTTTGTTATGCATATAATTCCACATGTGTTAATTCATAGTTTTGATGCCTTCAGTGTGAATCTACAATTTTCATAGTCATGAAAATAAAGAAAACTCTTTGAATGAGAAGGTGTCCAAACTTTTGGTCTGTACTGTATACATACACCCATATTACAAATGTTTATACTCAAGCACACACACACTCAACAAATATTTAGGGCCCAAACTGACATTAGCCCTGTATAGTGTGTGATGTGTGCAGGTTGTGCGGTGCAACCAGGTGGCAATGGTTTTATCGAGGTCTTAACACACTCGAATAACATAGGTTGTGCGGTGCGTGGTGATGGCACAGAGTGCCTGGGCCCGTCATCGTTGCTTGCAACTATATTTTACCTTGGTTTTCAAAGAAGATAAATCTTGTGCTACTTCCACTGCTGAATACATTTCCAAGGCTGGTTTTGAAAAAAAAAAAAAAAAAGAAAAACGATCATGATCCTCTTGTACAACACTATTTTACAATGCACAATATAAGCATAATCTACCTATAATCTACTAAATACACATAAAACTTGCACTGACTACACAGTAGATGGGCAGTAATTATGACAGTGACAATTTCCACATTTAAATGAATTTGAAATGAAGCAATCAAGAAATTACTAATATCTAAGAATTACCGCATTATTTATTTATTTACAAACCCACTCCATTTTTTTTAACAGGCTCAAAAGTAATTGGACAGCTGTTTGACTGTAGTCTGTTTCTTTATTACTTTATATCAAGGATATAAAAGTCTAGAGTTGATTCTAAATGTGGAATTTGCATTTGGTATCTGGGAAATCTTAATATCAAGTCAAAAGTGTTGCTGATACATGTGACGGAGGCCATCATTAGCCTAAAAAACAAAACTTTTTGTTTTTTAACAATTTTCTTAGTGAACAAAGATCTCATCATCTTCCCATGTCAGTAACACTGTACAGTAGAAAGGTTTGAAGATTTATTGTCAATTTTAGAATCAAGAGTCACATTCATGAAAGTAACTCCAGTAGTTTATATCAAAACCACTCCAAATCACTAGGAATACTGAACAACAGTCTATCCAGATTAGACAGTAAAAATGTGTGTGTAGCTTTTGAGTGTCCAATCCTGCATCTTGTATATGTCACTTGATCCCAATGGATATTGCTGGATATACTTTAATCGTCTGTTTTCCAAGGAGGATTCATTAGCTTCCACATACAATCTTTGGATTGCTGATGGTCTGTAGGCTCGTAATGCCAGTCGTATGCCTTGATTATGTACAGTGTCCAGAAGGCATATATATGATTTCCTGGCTGAACCATAAATTGTACGTCCATAATCCAGTTTTGCTCAAATCAAAGTTCTACACATACTTAACAGAGATGAACTGTCTACTCCCCATTTGGTTTTGGATAAAACCTTTTCATGGCTTTGAAAAATTTCTTTTTAAGCAGTTTAATGTGTGGAATAAAAGACAGTTTGCTGTCAAAGATGTCACCAAGAAATTCGATCTCTTTAACGACTTTAATGGGGGTTCCGTCCATAAACAACCCTGGTTCATTATGTAGACCGAAGATGACAAAAATGCATGCAGACAGTTTTTGTTTGTGAGAACTTGAAGCCATTCGGCATTGACCAAGATTGTATTTTGTTTATCTTCTGTTTTTCTGCTCAACAGTTATCATATTCTTGCTTCTGTAGCAAATACAGATATCATCTACATCTAATACCTCCGATTTATTAAGAACATTAGATCTATTAATTTTACAGATAAAATGCTTCCTTGAAGTACTCAAAGTTCTTGTTTGTGCAGTTCTGATAATGTGTTTGCTATTTTGACTCAAAACAATCTATTAAATAAGAAACTTTGAATAAAAATAGGCAAACGTCCTTTAAAATTAGTTTGATACAAATCATTTAAAATTCCTTGTTTCCATGTTGTGTCATATGTCTTTTCTAGAACAAAAAATACTGCCACAGCATGTTCTTTTCTAATGAAGGCATCACAAATATAGCTTTCAAGGCACACCAGGTGGTCTGTAGTGCTTCTACCTTTCCTGAATCAACATTGGACAGTATTTATGCAATGTTCGGATTCCAGTACCCAGACCAGGCGGTCATTGACCATCCGCTCCATTGTTTTGTATAGATAACTGGTTAAAGTGATAGGGTGATAATTAGCCTTTTCCTGGCATTGGAAATCATTTCTGCTTCATGCTAAGCAGATGGAATATTTCCTGATAGAAACATTCCATATAGAGTTAAAAATGTTAAGAAGTTTAAGAAAAAAGTGAGGTAACAATTGATAGTCAATATCATCTGGTCCAACTGCCATGTCGTGAGATTTGTTTTGATGGCTTATTGTAGTTCTTCCATTGAAAAAAAGTTATAGCTCTATAATACTACAGATAAAGTTCATTTTTCTTTTGTTTATCTTGGAAGGCTCTAAAAGTAGGAATGCAATAATAGTAAATAGTTTAGAGTGTACCTCCTGTAAGAGTATAACGAAACTGCAAGGTTTTACCACATCCAATGCCTGCAAACTTTCAAAACTCAACAGTGAGCATGCAGTTTGAGTGACTGCAAGCACACAGGCATCAACACAATTTTAACTAGTTATCACTTGCTGTGCTTTGCGGGTTGTGCAAGCGTGTATAATGAGCAGATTAGATACTAATTCGCTCACAGAGTTTGGTATGAAAATGATGATCAGCAGCTTTTAACATGTGCCATTTTTAAGAATGTAACGGCATAAAAAAAAAAAAAAATTCGGAGCCACTCAAAGCTTCTCTTTGTAGAATTGGTTATATCTGAGGTTAATCAGCCAATTCCCGGTCATGGGGAATCAAACTGAAAACCAGCCAATTCACTGGCCAATTGACTGGTTCATCTCTATTATAAATACATAAAATAATATAATATACTTAAAAAATTTATTTTGGAGTCAGTGTGGCGATACGTGAAATGCCTCAAAATCAACTGCGTGTTCAGCAGTTGTGAGCAAGCTGGCGCATGCAATTTCTAATGCAGGGACTGCATTCTGTACAGAATTCGTTATATCTGAGGTTGGTCAGTCAAGTCTCAAAGCGGAAATCAGCCAATCCTTTTCATTGGCTGATCGACTAGTGCATCTCCAAGTGTAATAAACTTATTTAAAAATCCATGTTGGAGTCAATGTGGCGATACATGAATAAGCACACAAAAAGAATAGTGATTCATTATTAAATCAAACCCCCGCCCAATCTCTATTTAGAAATGCCCTGATAGAGGAATTAACACAGCTGACAAATACACAAAATACCCACTAGTAGGCCAAGTTGTAGTATATTCTAAACAAATTTAAGGTGTTTTTTCTAGCGATCATGTCATAAAAGTGCTTTTCTTACCACTTTGCTC
The DNA here is from genome assembly GCA_030347435.1 of Clarias fuscus. NCBI lineage: Eukaryota > Metazoa > Chordata > Actinopteri > Siluriformes > Clariidae > Clarias > Clarias fuscus. The sequence goes on along the minus strand of CM059229.1, from coordinate 22,924,348 downwards.
AACTGAAACAAGTTAAGTCAGCCTGGTATCACGTTAAAAAGTAAGATCTTGCCCTAGGTAAATCAACTTGTATTACTTACTTTCAGATTTTCCCACCATGTGACATGAAGAGGAATCACTCTCTTTGACTTGAGGCTGTTGTAACAAATGAAAGAAGCACTGAAAGTAACACCTCGACCAAAATCTTTAAATGTTAAAAGTTTAAAAAATGCATAGGACATAAGCATGCCTACTAAGCTGTGGCAAACATTTCTGGTATGAATCATGGAGATACTCTCTCCTGATAATGCACACGGAGTTGAAACCCTACAATGTTAATGAGTGGCCAGTTTGTGGGGAGGGGCAATCGAAATTGAGCATACAAGTACCTTGTCATTGTAGGGATAACGAATGTTATCCCAAGTCTTTTTGAAAGCTTTATTAAAACACAAACAAGTTTAATGTGCAAGCAGTGTGCGAGTCAGTGAGTTGAGGGAATGAGTGATGAGAGAGGGGGTGTGTCGATGGGGGTGTCACCACAACCACTGAAGTAGAACACAAGAAGGGATCTCCGAACAGACGCGAGTCTTTGAACAAAGGCAGTGTTGTGCACGATCGCAAGGCCTGATGTTTGAATTGTTAATCTGGCAGAGAGTGAAAGTATGCGGGGGAAACACTGTCCGCAAGCACAAACACACAGATTGTGGGAGATCACGGTCGAAGAGACAGGTGGGGTCGAAAGCAAAATGAGTCCAATAGAGGTTTCCAAATACAAAACTGAATGCAAGAGGTCTGTGAAACAAAGCAGAGTCCAAGATCAAAGTCGTTAAGCAGCCAATGTAATACACTTTGGCAAATCCAAAGCAAGATACAATCCAGAGGGTGAGGCACGAGACAAAATCCAGAGAACAGGCAAGGTCAATCACAGAAAGAGAGCACTATGGAAAAGCACAGGCAGACAGGACAAGAGGCACACAAGTAAGGTACATTGACAGAATGTGGCACTTTCAGGCCACAAGTCGACTGTAAAATTGGAGCGGTGTGGTAGAATAAGTCCCGGTCTAAATTTTTCTGCCTTGAACACCAACCGTAAAATTTGTCACCTGGAACGCGAGTATAATGCAAGCAATCAGAGTCTAATTCCACAGCACTTGTTCTGTGCAAAAGAGCATTCCAAAGTTCAGCAAAGACTCACATGACGCGACTGCAATCCCACTGAGCCAAAGTGATATGGTATCTTTCAAAATGATGTATTTAGTACAAATAAAAAAACTTGGAAATAGCTGTAAGGTTAGTACTGGTTAGCCATGCTGCTAGTTCCAGACAGCAATATAGATTTTGCAGAACTACTTAATTACCCTTGCAACCTGATGCTACTCAGTTACTGTATTCAAATTATCTGTGATAACATTGTAATAGCAATGAGCTTACAACATTTTTTTTTGTTTTTTTTGTGAAGCACACACTTTCTTTTTTAGAATTGTCAGAGTGACACACATTACTGGGAAGACAGAACTGGTTGATCATTGCATGAAATCTTGATGGTTGAATTACTTTTTACTGACACCACCAGGAAACCAGAACCCTGCGCAATCATGGATTCTGTTAAAACATGGACACTAAGTGGATACATGCAACAGTGGATACATACCATGACAAATATTAAATATAGTTGCAAGCAACGATGACGGGCCCAAGCACCCTGCGCCATTCCCACCCCGGGCGCACCGCACAACCTGTGTCATTCGAGTGTGCCAAGACCTCGAAAAAGCCATCGCCACTCGGTTGCACCTCACAACCTGCACACATCACACACTATACAGGGCTAATGTCAGTTTGGGCCCTAAATATTTGTTGAGTGCATTAGTGTGTGTGTGTGTGTGTGTGTGTGTGTGTGTGTGTGTGTGTGTGCGTGCGCGCGTCGTGGGAGAGGGGTGTGCGTATGTCAAGTCAAGTCAATTTTATTTATATAGCGCTTTTAACAATTGACATTGTCGCAAAGCAGCTTTACACAATAAAAAGCAGTAAGTTTGTATGCAATGTGTGTGAATCAAAATGATAAGATTGTCCCTGATGAGCAAGCTGAGGGCGACGGGGGCAAGGAAAAACTCCCTGAGATGGTAATAGGAAGAAACCTTGAGAGGAACCAGACTCAACAGGGAACCCATCCTCACCAGTATGTGTGTGTGCGTGGTGTGTGCATCGTGAGAGGTGTGTGTGTGTGTGTGTGTGTGTGCGCGAGTGTAAACATTTGTAATATGGGTGTATGTATGTGTGCATGTGTGTGATGTATAAGTGTGTTTGTGTGCGTGTGTGTGGGTGTGTGTGTGTGCGCACGCATTAGTGTGTAAGGGTTAGTGTGTGTGGGTGAGGGAGAGAGGTGTGTGACGTGTAGATGTGTCAGTCTGTGTGTGACGATGTGCTTGTGTTTGTGCTTGTTTGTGTGTATGGTTTGAGTCTGTGTGTATTAACATTAGTGATGTGTGTGTTAGTATGTGAGATGTGTTTGTGTGTACAATAGGCCGCAGATGCTGGAAGAAAAGCCTCACACTATGATGTTCCTGTGTGTGTGTGTGTGTGTATGTGTGTGTGCGCGCGCATTAGTGTGTAAGGGTTAGTGCGTGTGTGTGTGTGTGCGCGCATTAGTGTGTAAGGGTTAGTGTGTGTGAGACTGTCTGTGTGTGACGAGTAAATGTGCTTGTGTTTGTGCTTGTTTGTGTGTGTGTGTATTAACATTAGTGATGTGTGTGTTAGTGTGTGAGATGTGTTTGTGTGTTAAAACAGGGCTAATGTCAGTTTGGGCCCTAAATATTTGTTGAGAGCATTAGTGTGTGTGTGTGCGTCGTGAGAGAGGGGTGTGTGTGTGCGCATCGTGAGAGGTGTGTATGTGTGTGTGCATCGTGAGAGGTGTGTATGCATGTGTGCATGTGTGTGATGTATGAGTGTGTGTGTGTGTGTGTGTGTGTGTGTGCGCGCATTAGTGTATAAGGGTTAGTGTGTGTGCATCGTGAGAGGTGTGTGTGTGCGCAAGAGTGTAAACATTTGTAATATGTGCGCATGTGTGTGTGCGATGTACGAGTGTGTGTGTGCGTGTGTGTGTGTGTGTGCGTGCGTGCGTGCGCGCATTAGTGTGCAAGGGTTAGTGTGTGTGAGAGGTGTGTGACGAGTAAATGTGCTTGTTTGTGTGTATGGTTTGAGTCTGTGTGTATTAACATTAGTGATGTGTGTGTTAGTGTGTGAGATTTAAATGTGTGAGAGATAAATATTTGTTGAGTGCATTAGTGTGTGTGTGTGTGTGTGTGTGTGTGTGTGTGATGTCACAGAAGGTGTCACTGAATATAATGTCACTCAATATAATGCCACACAAAGTTATTAATAATTTTTTGGTGTACGTTTAAGACATTATCACGGCTGACCCGTTTGAGATATCAAAAATCCCTCCGCAATTTTGCATCCTCAATGTCTTTAGATTTCTTTGGCCCAGTTTGCTAGCGATTGTATAATTTTCCTAGGAGGAGTATATCAAAATCCATTGGGTGCGTTTTTGCAAACGACCCAAAATAACCGGCCTCCTGTTGAGTTTAGCCCAGGACATGCAGCACGAAAGTTGTTCGGCTCGATGAGCTCTAAATGTGTGCTTAGTTTCGTGTGCCTAGGTGAAAGTGTGTATGAGCTAGGCAGCAAAATCTCGTGTGCGGGCCCCTTTGGGCCCCGGGCCACGAGACTCGCAGGCATCCTGATGGCAGCAGATTCCAGCCTGTCTGCCATGTTTCATGAGTTTTTGAGCATGTTAAGACCCCCGAAAAGTCCAAAAGGGTGGAAAAAAAAAAAAATAATAATCCTAAGGAAAAATATAGTTGCAAGCAACGATGACGGACCCAAGCACCCTGCGCCATTCCCACCCCGGGCGCACCGCACAACCTGTGTCATTCGAGTGTATTAAGACCTCGAAAAAGCCATCGCTACTCGGTTGCACCTCACAACCTGCACACATCACACACTATACAGGGCTAATGTCAGTTTGGGCCCTAAATATTTCTTGAGTGCATTAGTATATGTGTGTGTATGTGCGTCGTGAGAAAGGGGTGTGTGTATGTGCATCGTGAGAGGTGTGTGTGTGTGTGTGTGTGTGTGTGTGTGTGTGTGTGTGTGTGTGTGTGTGTGTGAGTGTAAACATTTGTAATATGGGTATATGTATGTATGTGTGCATGTGTGTGATGTATGAGTGTGTTTGTGTGTGTGCATGCAGCATGTGTGTGTGTGTGTGCGCACGCATTAGTGTGTAAGGGTTAGTGTGTGTGAGAGTGAGGGAGAGAGGTGTGCGACGTGCAGATGTGTCAGTCTGTGTGTGACGAGTAAATGTGCTTCTGTTTGTGCTTGTTTGAGTGTATGGTTTGAGTCTGTGTGTATTAACATTAGTGATGTGTGTGTTAGTGTGTGAGATGTGTTTGTGTGTTAAAACAGGGCTAATGTCAGAGTGCATTAGTGTGTGTGTGTGTGTGTGTGTGTGTGTGTGTGTGTGATGTCACAGAAGGTGTCACTGAATATAATGTCAATGAATATAATGCCACACAAAGGTATTAATCATTTTTCGGCGTACGTTTAAGACATTATCATGGCTAACCCGTTTGAGATATCAAAAATCCCTCCGCAATTTTGCATCCTCAATGTCTTTAGATATCTTTGGCCCAGTTTGGTAGCGATTGCATAATTTCCCTAGGAGGAGTATATCAAAATCCATTGGGTGCGTTTTTGCGAACGACCCAAAATAACCGGCCTCCTGTTGAGTTTAGCCCAGGACATGCAGCGCGAAAGTTGTTCGGCTCGATGAGCTCTAAATGTGTGCCGAGTTTCGTGTGCCTAGGTAAAAGTGTGTATGAGCTAGGCAGCAAAATCTCATGTGGGGGCCCCGGGCCACGAGACTCTCAGGCATCCTGATGGCAGCAGATTCCAACCTGTCTGCCAAGTTTCATGAGTTTTTGAGCATGGTAAGACCCCCGAAAAGTCCAAAAGGGTGGAAAAAAAAAAAAATAATCCTAAGGAAAACAAGAGGGCCCTTCACACACTATGACGACATAGGGCTGATGTCATAGTGCTTGGGCCCTAACAAGAGAGCCCTTCACACACTATGACGACATAGGGCTGATGTCATAGTGCTTGGGCCCTAAATATTATATTAAAATGTAGCGACGTCTATCATTGTAACCTCCATTTACCTGTTCCTCAGGTATGATGAGATCCACCCCAGCACTAGGTTGTTCATCTGTTCCTTTCTTATAACCTTTTGCTTTAAAAAGGTCAACAAGCAAAACAACAAGGAGAAGTCATGACTTACATGTTTAAAGATGTAAACGTTACATATGCTGGATAAAAATGTAATATCTTACCTGTATGCTCTGGAGAGGAAAAACATTCTACAGTATCATGCTCAGTTTCTTCAACCTATTAGTAGACAAACAGGATTAGGAAATAACACTAGATTTTTAGTTTTTGGTGTGAATTAAATTGTAGTACATAAACAAGGATTATTAGTGCCAAGTATAGTAAAAGCACTGATCTGTGTACAGTACCACTCATAAGTTTGGATACATCTTTTCCTTCAATGTTTTTTCTTTATTTTTTCAACAGTGTTTCAACAATTGCTATGATGACAGTGGCTCTCATTAGAACCATCCCAGGAAAGGATGACCAAGAGCTACCTCTACTGCAGCTTTTAGTTATTTATTTTTACATTGAGGAAACTGAGTCCAATGGTGCAATTACAACAAAGAAACTAAAAGAGACAAGCAGAACAAACTTGAAACATAAGGAAAGGACATTAGATCAGTGGAAAACCTTTGGTCATGCGAGTTCTAATCGTTTCTTTGCTAGACATAGAGAGGGGACATAGAACAGTTGTTTCTTGAATTTGTGGTCCTCACTGTGACGCACTGAGGAGGAGGAGTGATGACATGGGAGTATGTTGCAGGTGACATTTCCGTTAACTTTTAAAATTGATGAAGTTGCACTTAACCACACTTATCAGCATGGCTATCACAGCATTTTGCAGCAACATGTGACCTCCTCTTGTTTGCACTTAGTGGGACCATCATCATTTGTTTTCCAACAGAACAATGATCCCAAACAGACCACCAAGTTATGCAAGAGCTATTTGTCCAAGTAGGAGAGTGAGAGTGCTGCATCAGATGACCTGGCATACACAATCACCAAATCTAAATCCAGATGAGATTGTTTGGAATGAGGTAGACTGAACAGAAAGGAAAAACAGCCAACAAGTATTCAACACCTCTGGGAACTCATTCAAGATGAAAAACCATTCCCGGTGATTGCACACACTTTGCATTCTCAATGCCTCAATAGGCAAAGTTGTCAACAAAAAAAGGTGAACTTTGAAAGATCAAAAACGTAAAACATTCTGCTATTTTAACTTTTTTTTTTTTGGTGGGTGACAAGCTTCTTTAGTGGTATCACAGGTATGACATCCATCAGCTCATCTATCTCAGCCATTTGTTCTAACGTTAGTGTACAAGATAAAATTTGTGCGTTTCAGAACCTAAATTCTGGACAGGATTCATTTTAAACAAAATATATTAAAACTAATATAAAACTACTCTTTCATTCAAATGTCCAAAAAGGACCTCTCTAATCCTCTGCTGGAGGGCTCAGCTCCTCCTGTTTGTACCTAATGAGATATGTACGTGATTGTTTAGAATAAATTCATCTTTTCATGTCTACCAGAAGACATTACGCTTGGGATTCTAATTTACCTGGCCCATCATAACACTGGAGAGTACTAGCTTTGGATCCATCTCCATGGCTGCTACTGCAGAAGAAAAACAAAGCAAATATCACATCACAGATTTATATCTCACAATTCATTATTCATTTAAATCTTTGTACATCCAAAATCTTACACAATAATTAAGACAGTAAATGTTTTCTAGTTACACTTTTCTCTCAAGAAACAAGACAATATCCTTCTGGGACTATCCTGCAGTTCTCTTTCTTATCCCTCTTTGTTTCCTCTTAAGTACAAACTCGTACATGCAAAAGTCTGACATCATTCCATAAACAAGTGTCACAAATTTAAAATAAAGGATTGGACTGACTGGAAACTAGACATTTAAAAAAGTATTTTTCTTACCACTTTGCTCAAGTGCAGCTTCTACAACAACCATTTGACTCTGCAGGGAAAAAAAAAAGTAAAAAATTAGAAGCACATGAATCTGGTCTTAAAGACAAGAGAAATAACTAAAGCCTACCCTTTCTTGAGAAGCATTTGGGACTAGATCTGGGCCCTGAGCTTCAGGTGGTTGCAAATGTTCTGTTAATTAAAACAAAACAGAGCTAGACAGGCATTGCATCATTTCATAAAGTATGTGATTTTCCCTGGGGAGATTTTTCTGGGAATGATCCAAGTAGGCCATAATACTTACTTTCAGACATTGCCTCCACAGCACCCAAAGAGGAGTCAGACTCTGAATATGGAGTCTGTAATAACACACAAAATTATTCAAGAGGTACTGCATTAATCTGGTTAATCTTTTCAGACTATCAAGATTATATTCTCCATCAAGTTCTTAAAAAAAATACCTGCTCCTCAATGATACCTCCATCCATCCTAGCATTTGCTTCTTCATTAATCACTTCATCATGATCTATTTTAATAAAGACTTTAAACGTTAATGTAAATCCATTTAAATATGGTCTTATATGTGATGAATCTTACCAGAAGGATCTTGAGTAGCAAAACAGGTTACATCTTCATGCTCCATTTTGTTTTCAACCTATTATGAATAATGTTAATGTACATCACTATTCATGCTATGCAAGTTTATGCATTGCCATCCTACCACAGTAAATTACATATGTATCTATGAACTAGCATGAGTAAATGTAGCAGTTCTTTCCATTGGGTTACATTGGGTATAGAAAAAAGAATCACTTTCTTAAAATTATCACATTTTGTTCCTTTACAGCCTGAAATGAAGACTGAGCTAATCAAAATGACCAAAGCTGATCACAATTGAAAGTTAAATTGATTTGTGTGCCATTAAGAAGGTGATTAGCTTCACCTGTTTGAGTTTAAAAGACATTTTAGGATGATGTAATCCTTTTCCAAATCAGTTATTGTATTTTCCCCCCGACATGTTTGTGCTATATCCTTCACTTGTATGTTAAAAGTTGCACTACTGTATGTAAATACATCTGGATAAAACAAAAACCGTCTACATTTCAGGCCACAAAACAACAAAACATGAATATTTTATAGTGGGGTAATTCTTTTCTATACCCACTGTAAATGCTCCAGACATTATCAATTACAATTATGACACTATCAATTACATTTACTTCGACATTAATTAATATTTGGTCAAAAACATAGCTGCACTATAAATGATTGTCCCATTGAATTTTCTTTTGGCCAAAAGTATGGACTTGCAGCTGTTTGTAATTAAACAGTGAAACAAGAGCAATTTAAGTAGCTCAACACAACTAATATAAGTGTTTTCTCCAAATCCAACATAAATGCCCCCTTTTAATGATTACTACAGTTTCAGAATATTCAACTTCTGATTAAAATCCAAAAATGTGTAAATTAAGTGGTGGTGGTCTCAAGCACACTACATGCATCTAATTAGATGATTTAGGTGTACTTGATATAGAACACATCAAATACCTGGACCTTCTAGAGATTTGTTAATGGAGATGTTTAACTGCATGTTAAAATCAGGAGAGGTGGCTTGCACAAACAAGCCCATTGCAAAGAAAAATCCAAGATGCTATCTCATTTTAATCTCTTCTTTTTCTCCTAGACAGAAATGAGCCATCTTTGAGACTTGAATGAGATTTTAGGGGTTTTCTCCATCTTCTTAAATGTGTCTCAATTAGTCTTAAATGCAATACCACTGAGGTAATTCATATTTGTCTTGTGTGCGACTCACATTCTTTGTTTGCCCAATGCAGTGCAAAATGTGCATAATATATTATGTCCTTGATATAAAATGTATGTTTGCTGACAGAGGGTTTTCATCAGGTGTCACTTTTAAGACTGCATAGTTAATGTATGCATTCTTCTTCTTCCTATTTTTATTATTATATGCCTGTGTGTCCCTTTTTAAAATCTTTGTTTAGTCATGTGTATAGTTGTTTAAATTGAAATCAAATTCAGTTCATTATATTTCCTAGGTTGTGATGAAAAAAATTTAATTATATTGCACAATCCTGATAAAAATGCTAACAATGGCTACAAAACTGCTCTGGTATTTAAGGGCTTGTGCTCCCTGATGAACAGTGCCATCTACACTAAAGAGTGTTTAGTTATTTAAAAAAAAAATTATAATTCATCTATCGCTTTTACATACATTTTAACTTTCTGCTTTAGAATTGCAAGAATCAAGTACCCAAGGAAGTTTCTCTTTCGATCAACCATGTGTTCAATGAAGCTATGCAAATATGTAGGTTGGTAATGACTAAACCCCATTACAAAATTGTTTTGTAATAGATAAATGTTTTATTTTAAAAAGTATTTTCTTTATTTAAAAATCCAACAATACAGTTATATTATCTTACAGTACACCCAGGTTTTCCTAGTTGATCAACATGGCTAACCTTTAACAAACAAATGTGAACCTTAATGAATTTAGTAAAATTAAACCGGCAAATAGCAAACTTACTTACATTCTGTACAAATGTCATTACCAATAAAGAAGTAAAATGCAGTACAGCGGAACCTTTAATTGCAGAAAACTTGAGAGGTTCCTTGTTAAATAAGTTTCCTAACAGAGCAATGTTCCGTTAGTGAGCATGTGTGTTTGTGAACGTGACCTACACAATAGACCCCTCCCTCTTCTCTCCTCTCGGCTTCACACACACACTAACGAAAACACTGCTCTGTCTGCTCGGTCAACATTTTCTCATGGACAACCCAATTATGCCTACATTACATGTAGATTCTAATAAAGAAATTTCCCACAATTCGTTCCACACATGCTCTAAGCCTGAAAATGTTTAAGTGGCCAGGAAATGTGTAGCAAAAGCATCACCTTTTGTCAAGTCAACAAAAACTACTTTACCAAGCATCATTCATCCGGTCCTTTAAGTGGCGCTAGCGCACCCCTACTTTGCCTGTCACAGATTAAATTAAGAAGACCAAGAAGAAGAAAAAGTGGCTGGTAAAGGTATGTTTTCATTTTTCGAGCAGAATTAAAAATTATGAGCATAGTTATTATTGACGAGTCAATGTTAAAACCTGTGGTCAAAACACACTTGGTATATATTTTAGCTAAAAATGACACCTCACGTTTGTTCTTAAATTGCAAAAGAAATTCAAATGCTCCCTGTGGTTTTGCATGCAACACTAGTGAAGTTGAAAGTTCCTGTTTTTTTTTTTTCGCTAGTGGTAATCACTGGTTATAGTATTTTTATTAATAGGCACATCCTAAGTTAACAATCTAGTGGTTTGAAACAGAGTAAATTTTTAACATATCTTCTTTTTTTTTCATAAATACAGTTAAGCCTTGGATTGTGAGCATAATTCGTTTTGGAAGTGTTCTTGTATATCAAATATCTTGTATATCAAAGCAAATTTGCCAATAAGAAATAATGGACACTCCAATGATTTGTTCTACAATCCAAACATATTCATATTGATATAATTATTACAAAATCAAGTAAAAAAATGTAACCTGCACTTTACTTTTGAAAATAATCATAACTAAAATAGACACAAGAGGAGGGGGGTCAATTATGTAAGACAACTTTCACACGTGATTACAAAACACACACACACATACACGAATAACTGCTTATCACAGAAATGTGATATGGCATTTTCATTAAACATTCATCTCCTGCACTGCTACAGCCATTTTTAACCTTTTTTCTTCACGGAGGCCGTTGTTACAGTACAGTTACTAAAGAACAGTCACTGTTCTTGGACACAATTTTAAAAATGCTTCACGGGGTCCTTTTCAGAAGCATCCTACCTCAGAAACCTTTTAGGAGAACCACTTAATAGTTGTTTTGAGCCATGGGAATTTTTTATGGGGTTTAATCATTTTAAGTGCAACAGTATATATTCAAGTACAGTGGAACCTCGGATTGCGAGTAATGTGGTTTACGAGTGTTCCGCAAACCGAGCAAAGATTTTTAATAATTTTTTTTATTCGGAAACCGAGCAAGTATTAGTTTACGAGCGCCGAGTATCATGCTTCACACATGCAACTCTTATTTTGACACCGAGCGTCACTCTCTCACCTCCCCCCCTCCCCCCACGGCTTCGCAAACACACAAACTCTGCTCGTGCGTGCGCAATTTGACACTGAAACATACACGCACAGACCCTCTCTCCCCTTTTCACCCCTCCCGGCTTCACAAACACACAGAAACTCTGCTCTGTCGCGATTCTTTTCAAAGGTAAGGTGCTGGTTCATTTGTTTTTTTGTTTTTGTTTTTTTACAGCAGTGATTCCCTTAATATGCGCTCACGCCTGGTCAGAGAGATTTCTTTTTTCCCCTGTTAAAACTGTGTTTCCGTGTGTGTCCGTTTTTTGTGAAACTTAAGTGATTCCTTTAGTATGCGTGCCAGTCTCGCTTTTTTCCATTAAAACGGTGTTTCCGCTGTGTTTATGCGCTTGTTGTGAAACTTAAAAAGTGAGTCTGTTAATATACGCTCATGTCAGTCTCAGAAAGATTTCTTTTTTTCCTGTTAAAACGGTGTTTCCGTTGTGTGTGTGCGTTTGTTGTGAATCTTAAAAAGCGAGGTGGGCAGAGGGAGGAGGAGTGTTACTGTGTAAAACGAGGCAAGGGAAGGGGCTAATTCCACACACACACACACACACACACACACACACACACACACACACACACACACACACACACACACACACAGCGCCTGCGCGCACCAACGGAAACAATTATCTGTCAGGATTTATTTGTACTTTTTTTTTTTAAAGGTAAAGTGCAGATTAATTTGTTTTATTTTCATTTTATAGATTGTATTAATTATTTTTATGTATTTATTTTTGGGGGCTGTGGAACAAATAATTTGAGTTTTCATTATTTCTTATGGGAAATGATGATTTGGTTTAAGAGTATTTTGGAATACGAGCTCACTTGCGGAACGAATTATGCTCGTAATCCAAGGTTCCACTGTACTCTTAAAAAATCAGCCCCTCAGGCTACATTACAGCATTTCAGTTGAGATCTTTCAGCTCTCTGCCCTCTTCCACACACATACAATCTTAAACAGTTAGGCAATCATAGCAGCTACACACACTTCAAGGGATGGTTCGTACCTGCAATGTTGCATCTGGAACAATTTTATAAATGCTCATTGGATCAACCAACATTGTAAAATCATAGTCGAGAAGCAGTACCTACACATACACAGAATTTGTTAATAAAATTAAAAACACATGTTATTCCTGTTTAAAATAACCTTGTTCATATGATATTAACAGCAAAAATGTCCATACCAAAGTAGAATCTTCAGAAATCTTTAAAGTTTCTGCTCGGCACCATCTTTTGTGAACATGTGACCAGATTACACTTAAGGACCCAACTGCCATGCGCTCCCCATCCCTCCGAATGTTCCCCAAGTCTTCATGAAAACAAAAGATACGATTTTTATATATATATATATATATATATATATATATATATATATATATATATATATATGCTGTCTTATTGGTAAAACAATTCTAGTGACACTTACCTGATTTAATGATCTCATTTTCAATCTCGGCCTTACTCTCATGTTCAGAAACCAACATGCGCATATTTTTGAAGATCTCATTTTCTGGTGATAATGTTTCAACAGGATCCATTTGGTTCTTATCCACATACTCCATGGAACCTGTAAACATTTCTTTATTTATAAAGTCTGGGGAATCCAACAAGTGTCCTCTGAGAACGTTGAAAGGTTGACTGGACAGAACTCTTGAAATATCTGCATTTACATTTGTATCCTTCACATCGACACTTTCATTGTCTGCTGAAGTCAAGTCATGATCTTTGTCCTGAGAAAATATCTTGACCAGAACATTTTTTTTATCTAGAAACTCCTTTGATCCAGGTCGTTCCTCGTGCTCCGTCAGAGCACCATTGAGTTTAACTCGCAGCGCAAGTGGAGAACTGCATGTGCCATTATCTGTGGCTTCACAAAGGGGGTCCTTAAATCTCGCTACAGATTCAGTTTCACAGGGAAAGGATGTTTCGGCTACAGAATTTGAAGCCAAGACAGTCTGGGCATTTGTTAGGTCAAATGAAGTTCTATTTTGAGTCCAGAATTTTTTCATTGCATCATTTATGATAATGTCCTCACATTCCAACTTAACTAGATGAGGACTTGCCATATCACACAAACTTCCTAATCTCAATATTGTGACCTTTAAAAGCAGGTCACTGATTAGCTCAAAGAACTTATCAGCTGCCTTCTCATCCCAGGACCCCTGCAAACTATTAAAGCCATCCAGCTGACAGGCAAATGCCTGTGGAGGTACTTCAGATACCTCAAATGGTAGTGGCCTAACATTGCAGAATTTAACTTTCGATTCATTTCCATAGTCAACAAACAAAACAGAGAAGCTGTCTTTTTCAGCTAAAAGCACTTTTGCCCGATACCACAAGTGGTCCTCATCAAAAAGGGCAATGCACCCACTTCCAATTGGGAGGGTTTCCATAGCCATATCTCCAAATTCCAAATAACTTCCAAACTTTTGGATTCTATCAGAAATCTCCTGAAGATTTTCTGTCTCTGCATACTGACACCAAAACACATGTGGCCCAATAATTACTGAGGCATATGCTGTAATTATCTGTCCAGTCGATATACCAGAATTTGTATAAGCATACGGATTGAAGTCAGTATCTGGGCTCTTGGGCATACTTGATACGGTTATGACATTTGTGACTTTGGAGAGAGCGGATAAAAGTTCACCACTGACCTCAAGTTTGACCTCCCACACAGAACTTGACTGCTGGATAAATTTACATAAAAACCCATCAGTGTTCTTTTCAATTTCTTTTATGAAATTAGAGGCCAGATCAACATCAACATTTACCGCTCCAGCAAGTGAGCAATGAATGCTATACCTCGGTTGTAAGAACATTTTGTTCAGAATGCATATTTTTGACAGTGACACTTCAGCAGTATTTCCAAAGTCTATGAATTCTACATCAGCTGAGTCATTGATCACTTTTCTAACAACTGCACGATACCAACAGTGATCAACAGGGTACTCTGTGATGACCAAGTCACCCTCACAGATATCAGCAGGGTTAACAGTTACATGCTTTGTCTGACCATCATTCAACTTTTCTACCAGAGAACAGATGTTGCTTTCATCTTTTACCAACTGGACAAAGAAGCTTAAAGGACTACTGCAATGTGAGATAAATACTTCAGCTTCCTGATCTGGTTTGACTGCCTTCACAGGTAGCTCTGCTTGTTTAAAGACTGTTGGTTTCACATTTGCAGATTCACATAGTGATTCTCTTTGTGCTTTGTGCTTCATTTCTCTTTTCATGTCTATATCCTGAAAACTTTTTGAGCTTTCTTCCAAGTTAGCAATTTTCTTAGGTCGCCAGGGTTTTTCACAAATCCACTGTGGTACTTTTAGTTTTTCAGACATATTGTATGACGGATATTGATCTTTGACAGCCAGTCCTTTTACAGTAATTTGCTGAACTTCAATGTGAAATTTCTCTCTGATCATTGCATTTACTGGAGTTTTTCCATCGTACAGCTCAACAATCAATTTGCCAGATGGTTCTTTAGCAACTATCAATGCTTTGAGCTGGTGATCGGTCACAAAACTTTCAAACCAGTCGTTCACTTCACTTGGAACCTTTTCTGGCAAATCAGAAAGCCCACATTCAACTGCTTGCACAGGCACTGCCATTATTTCAGCAGCTTCAGCTAGAACTGGTAGGAGGTCTGATTCTTCAACTTGCTGTGTGTTGCCATAATCCACAAAATGAACTACAACTGGATTTTTAGATTCAAGTTGTCCTCTGTACCACAGTCCATCAGTGTATCTTACAAAGCACACTTTTCCAGAGATTTTTGGACAGGTAATGCTCTGTAGCTGACTACATAATATGTTGACTTTATCTGCAAGTTCATTGATTTGCACAAAATTTCTCTGCAGCTGACAAAAGAACTGGTTGACATTTTTCACACAGGAGATGTACACATTCTCTTCACTCCCAGTTTTGATGCTATGTGAAGAATAGAGGTAGGTATCCATTCTTAAAAGTGTTTTAGCCAGACTATAGGTAGCCAGACCGTGCTGGACAAGAAACTGACAAATGCTTTGGAACGGACTCTCCAAATCCACTACATTGAACACCACATTCTGACTGTCACACATCACAGCATAAACAGTACATTTTAACGGTATGCTCATAGAAGTTGCCTTGTCTACAAACTCTCGAAAATGCACAGTAGCATCTGAACTCCATACCAAAGTGGAATGAGAGACTGGATAGCTCAAGTTATACAAACAGCAGTGGAAAGCTTGTCCTTTCAGCTTAAGGAATTGTGAATCAATGCGGCGAAGGTCATGAATAGGGACGTTCTTTGTTTCCCCATAATCAACAAACAGTAGAGTTACATTAGAATCCTGGTGCTTTTGAATGATCAAAGCACGAGACCACAATCTATTTTCAGGATGACAGGCAACACATGCATTCTCTAAAAGAGGCTGAAATTTAGAGTTTGCATAGTACCTCTGGAGATCCTGCATTAGCAGTTTCAGGCATTGTGCATCATTAATATTCTGACACCAAAAGTCATTTGGACTCTTAATGTAGGATACTGCAACATCAAATGAGCTTCCAATTGAAAAAAAGGACTCCTTGAAAGCAGCTGTTACAACAGGCAAACTGGATGACTGTGAAACAGCACTTGTCTTAAACACATCAGATGTCTGTACAACTTTACTGTGTGGTGGGACCATAGGTTTATCCACAACTTCCATTTCTCCAAAACCTGCACTACAGAGCAACTCTGAAAAATCTTTGTCTCCTTCAGACATAGAATCAATGACCTGAACAAGATGCACGTCTTCATTCTTTCCAAGTACATGTACATCCAGTACTTTATCCACAACTGCTTTAGCAAAAAATGAAGTAGCATTTTGATCCCATTCTTCACTTCTGGGTTTAATGGCATAAAGACCACATTTTATTGCCAAGGCTGGTAGCTTTCGATACCCTAGGGGCAACTCACGAAGGTTGATGAAATCAACCAGTTCTTTATCTCCATAATCAAGGAAAAAAACCTCTGCTTTGGTCTCAATGACTTCACAAATGGTAGCCCTATAGAACACATCATCTTTAGCTTTGGCCACACAAAGAAGACCACCTATAGGCTTTCTAATCAATCCAGTGGCACTGCTCAAATCACTATAAAGATCTGCCAGGTGATTCATTAGCAGGTCAAACTCTGCAGCATATTTTTGTGTCTGGATCCAGAACTTTGATGGGCTCTCAACATGCTGCACAACTGCCACATGGTCAGTATTGGGTAAAAGACTTTCTGTAAAAAACACTTTCAAATCCACTATTCCCTGTGCCTCAACTTTAACTGAATCATGGCAACATGTTCCAATCGTGTTCCAATCTTTAAGACACCTTGAATCTATTAAGCACTTTTCTCTGGACCAAAACAATTTGTTCATATTGGTGTTTTCCTCTCCATAGAGCGTGACGTAGTGGACACCCTCCGGGATGCTTTGATATTCAAATTTGGCTATAACAGTTCTGTTAAGTAGCAAGGATTTCAGATAATCAATCTGCGAAACTGTCCAACCCACACCATGATCAATAACTCCGTGGAGAGAGCAAACGTAGGTCACAACAGGCATTCGGAAGAATTCTGGAGCCAGTGGTCTAACGTGGTCTACTTGAACAAATTTCTTCTTACCATAATCCACATGCAGCACCTCAGCAACCCTTTTGTTGGACATGACCTGCTGCAAAACAGAGCGATACCACTTTCCATCAGCTCCTCTTGATGCACAAGGAGCCCCCATGTTCTCAGGTCTCGCAAAATGTGATCCGATCATTCTTTCGTAATGCTGAGTTATCTGCTCTGTCAGTTTCTTGAGTTCCTGGGAGAAAACCTTTAGTTGACAGAAGACACGCAGGGGATTGTTTACCTCTGTGACTAGCACAATCTCTGTGGTTTCAGATTCTAGCTCTGGATACATATAACACATCTGGGTCTTGATTTGTTCAAGTGGCTCAGGTGCCATGGAGGTGGTCCACAATGATTCATCAGACTGTATAGACTTTAAAACAAAGTCTATGAACTCTTCATTCGACAATTTCTTTGCAAACCCCATCTCATGTATTTCCCTAGACAGACATGGAATGTCAAGCATAAAGGCACGCTGAGGTATGGCAAAATCTAGAACACGTGCAGAAACTGCTTTACCACAGAAGGATTTCATGAAGTCCAAGGCCAATTTTGACCACCTGTTTTCATTGGACAGAGGCAGTACATTGGAAAGAATACAAAATTCAACTTCAGGGGGCAGGCTGAAAAATTCAGCTTGGCCCCATGCCAAAAGACTGGTAGGAGCCAGAAGTGTTCTACCTTCATCAATGAGAAAAATGCTGTAGTCAGTATCATTTCTCGACACTATGCGAGCTCTGTTCCATGTTTCATTGACCCATGCAAGACACAGGTCACCGGGCTTGCCCGCTCCTTCTTGAAATTTTTCTTTGGGACACTGAATGTCTTTTTTCATTTTTTGATACGCATGTCTCTGATCTTGAACAAAATTACCCCAAAACTCCACCAGAACGCAGAGGGGGTTCACATTTACTCTGGTAATGAAAACAGTCACATTTGAACCAGGTGATGGGAGGCCAGGAATTGAATACATAGTCCTTTTTTCAGGTTTCAAGTCTTCAAATATTTAATAACTTCTAATGACTGAAAAAGACATGGCATCTAGAAAGACAAAAGGAAAAAAGCACATTTAAAAAGAACACCTTTTGCTTTAGGTCTGAATCATAAACACAAGAGTTTAACATATAAATCATTAAGAGACTGAAGACCAGGGTGATATAAGGAGTAAGGGCAGAAACAATCCCAAAGGGCATTATGAATTTCTGAAACACTATCTTGCCTTTCCTCTTTCATTGCCTTTCAATTATTTAGAATATACTGTAGGTCTACTGTAACATTTGAACATTTGTGTTATAGGACAATGAAGGGTTGTGTGATATTGCCTGACATGAAGCAGAATGGTCTGACTTACACTACCAGTCAAGAGCTTTGACACTACTTCATTCAGTGTTTTTTTTTCAACATTGTATATTAATACTGTATATTAATAATTATGATAGAACAAAGATGGAATTATGTTGTCAACAAAAATGTCTTAAATAATTCAGATTGTGTTTTAGATTTTCAATTCTTTACTTTGATGACAGCTGTGCACACATGAGGTCATCAACTGGAATGGCTTAATTTCAGTAACACCCTCTCTTGCTATGCGAGTTCAAATATAAAAATAACCTATATTTTGATTTTTACATCTTGTATTTGACCGCTACAACACTTACTTGAATAATTTTTAATCAAACATTTTGCACTCTCTAACCACTATTTTGTCTCTGTTCCATATGACTAAGGTCCTCACTCATCTTGGATTTTATAATGTACATTTCCTTTCAAAAATATACATCATAACCAAATTATACACAAAACATGGTAAACAAAACATATTTTGATGCATGGTGAGGTTTCAAATTCCACAGTTCCAATTCAATTAAATTTTATTTGTATAGCGCTTTTAACAATTGACATTGTCGCAAAGCAGCTTTACACAATCAAAAAAAAAAAAAAGCAGCCCCTCTGATGAGATCTTGTGACATGGCTGTTCAGGGTGGTCTGCTTGTGATGCGTGTGGTGACCGGGGACAGTTCTAGTTTACTAGAAGAGGGTCCTGCCTAGAGCTGATGATGACCACTATTCTCTGAGGACTGCAGTCGCTCCATAGTCAGAATTGGAATTCCTTACATTCTACTTGACCCTCCAATTACGAACTGGACTCTTAATGTAAAGACTTCCAGCATGAACTTCCAGCCATCTAACAGTTCCTCTCAAGGTCTTCCTATTGACATCTTAGGAAGTTTTTCCTTTTCACCGTCGCCAAATTTTATTTTGATTTACACGTTTTTTTACTTTTTACGTAAATTTCCATTATTTTCTTTTGATTGTGTAAAGCTGCTTTGTGACAATGAATTATTAAAACCGCTATGCAAATACATTGAAGTATTTTTGACCATGAATATGCTGAAAATGTCCAGAAAATGGGGAAGGAATATATATCTATTATGACTACAATGTGTGTACATTTCGAATCAGGGCACTTCACATACAATAGTGAAGAAACAGCGGCACACCTGAGAAAGCAAGGCCTTTCTCCTTGGGACTGATACTGGTGAAAAGATCCAAGGACATTACAGGGACATCACCAAACCTTGCTATGGAATATGGCAGAGATGCAACAAACCGAGAATAGACACCAACATGCGCTCTTTAGGCAGGACAGAAAAGATGTTGCAAGGTATTAGTAGCATTTCCTTTTTCTTTTTTTCTTAAAGAAACTGCCACTCCTATATTATACTCAAGTTAGCCCAACTAGAAAAATGTCTTATTAAATAGCACTTAGCTTCTATTTTTATTGTTCATAACACTTGAATAAATAGGTACGGTATTACAGACCTAAAATAGGTCAATTATGAGTCACCTTCCTCAAACTCTGAATTATATATAATAACCAGAGAGGTACATTTTCTAAAGAAAATGTGAATGGTGTTTGCTATGTCAAAACTCGGGCCTATAGCATGGCTCGAGAGCTTCACAATGATCCTCAAAGACATCCCCCTTGTCTGTATGATCATGGGATCCACAGGTAGGTACAGTCAAAGTTCCTTTTGGAAGTTACCATAGCATGTAACACAACTGAGCACTTCCAGTTTCAATGGGAAGTACCCTTCACCATTATGTGTCAATGGGGCAAACTTGGGCACCTCTTGCGCCCCAGGAGTACAACTAATACCCTCTTGCATGGAGTGTTCTGACACAGCTTGCAAGCCTCTTCAAACGTAGTGAATGTTATCTTTCTACAAAATTCTTGCTCTACGCTAGAATCCGTCAAAATTGGTCTCAATGTTAAGTCTATGGGATTTTTGAAAAGTCATAGCACCCTATTTACCCCAATAAGCCATTTGACCAACAAGGATTCATTCTGATTTGTCAGAGCTTGTCACATGTACAGATGTGTGCAGACCAGTTTTCTAGTTTCGCGGTCGCACCTCAAGGCGACGGTATGCAGTTGCTGGCTTTGACCACTGAGTGGCGCTTTATAACTATAGACCGACGCGTCAGACCTTATTTCATTCTCTCAAGGATTAATAAGCCGCAGCTCCTTTAGCGCTGCACATAGTAGCGCATAAAATCAAGTGTAACATTGTACTTAAACTAATTCATAATAACAATACTAAAATTACAGTACAAATGTAGAATTAAATTTTATTAGTATCGAATTTAAGCAAAGTAAATGTTAACACAGTGAGCCTTTAGATTTTATCATGTGTAATTAAAAAGCCTACGCGTGTACACTGTAAACCCTAATGCTCAAAGTAATTAAACACATTGAGTACTGTTTACCTAAATAATTGTTTGAGTACGTAAGTAACAATAACTTAAGTAAAACTTCCACCAGCATAATCTCTATAGAGCTCTTGTGGTGCAGTGGTTAAGTGCATGCGGAAGACCCCCCGGTTCGATTCCCGCGCAGGGTTGCAATATATATTTTTTTATTTGTTCAACAAACTCAAAAATGTATGTTTCCAATTTTAAATAAACAGAACTATCATTCATTTAAAAAAATATGTAACTGATTACCTCAAATATTTGGCGTTTTGCCAACTTAATCAGGTTTACAGTGTAGGGTTTGGGTCATCTTAAATGTTGTGTTCTTTAAATTTGTAGTAGATAATACCGAAATAAATTACACTAAATTACTATAAAATTAAAACATTGTCAGGGTTGCACAGTGCTACTGTTTGTCAGGGTTACACAGTGCTACTGTTTGTCAGGGTTGCACAGTGCTACTGTTTGTCAGGGTTACACAGTGCTACTGTTTGTCAGGGTTGCACAGTGCTACTGTTTGTCAGGGTTACACAGTGCTACTGTTTGTCAGGGTTACACAGTGCTACTGTTTGTCAGGGTTGCACAGTGCTACTGTGTAAGCAGATGTCGTTGTCATTCAGCCCCGCTTGTGTTTTTGCGGTAGTGTGGGAATGAAATGCAGTACGATGTTATGATCATAATTTTCTTTAATAAATAATGACCCCCGTTGCGCTGTACCACTGCTGACAAAACCTTATAAAATATAATCACAGTACTAAAATTATAGTAATACATATAGCCGTTTCTTATTTGCATCACATTTAAGCAAAGTAAATGTATACTTTTCACGGCGCGCGCCTGTGATGGACGTGCGCCCAGATCAATATCGCTCCTCACTCATTCCGAAGCTCACTAGGTAGGCGGCCTAGGTGCACACTGCAGGTATGCGAATAAGCGGGGCCGCCTAACTAGACACAACTGGTGAGCTATCGGTGCTAATGATCCCGAGCTTCTCTCTGCGCTATCAAACACAGCGGGGAGTGTTTCTCGCGTTCTGTTGGGGGAAACTGGACTTTAAAAAGCATCTCGCTGTGGAGTTTACTAAGGAGAGTGGCACACGAGCGGGGTGATGTGACGCGCCCCAGAGACTTTAAAAAGGGGAATGTCGCCTTTGATCTCCGCGAGAGGACAGCGTGTGAACAAGCCTTATAAGACTCCACTTTTATTTAAGTGCACTCACAATGACTTTTTCGTTCTTTTTCGTTGAAACCCTTATGATTTTTAAATGATGAAAGTAAACAGGGTGCACTAACTTGAGCGCGTCAGAAAATGAACCGAATCTCCGTGTATACTTGCTTCACAGACGTGAAAAATATATACTTATAAAAAGCGAAATGTCTGCTTTTATGTAAATTATAAATTTGTAAATTTTATGTACAGTATGTAGTGGTCTGCTTTCTGTGTGTTTTGGGGGGGGGGGTCAACTGAGAGGTGTCAATAGGTCTTACATATTCATGAAAAGTCGTGGATTAGAGGCTCTGCTGACAAAAGTTAGGCACATCAGTCAGTGTGGAAGAGATGGAAAGTTTCCTCACCATAACATGCCTTGTACTGTTTTTAATCACTCTATACACAACAAATGAAAATACAAATGGTCTATTTTGTTTATTTTCATTTTGTATTCAATTTTTATATTTTATTTAAAAATAAGAAAATTGTGTATAGAGTGATTACAACAATACAATTCATGTTATGATAAGGAAAATCTCAAATGTCTTCCATTCCAGGGATTAAAAACGGTAACAATTTCAATTTTAGAATCTGGAATCCAGAAGATGAAATTAAAAAGAGGCCTGAAGCACTGCAGGTCTTCAGAAGAGCCTCAGATACAAGAGAGTCTTAAAGTGGGGAGGGGTGCATTTTAGTTTCTCTGAATGTGTAGGTGAGAACCGCTGATTCACACCTGGGGAGGGGTAAATTATTTGCATTTGAATGTTTCTGACATTGTAAAGCAGACACTAACCCTAAAACATGATTATTTTCATCACTACACAGTAAACCCTAATGCTCAATGTAATTACACACACCAAGTACTGTAAACTTAAATAATTGAATGAGTAATAATTGAGTATTCGGAACGTTTTTGCATTTATGAGTTTGTAGAACTGACACTTTCCAAGTTAGCTGAACAAATTCAACAAACTGAATTATGATGTAACTGATTACCTCAAATTTTTTTGAGTTTTGCCAACTTAATCGGGTTTACAGTGCAACAGACCCCGAGTTACACTCCCCGCTGTATTTTATAGCGTGGGGAGAAGCCCGGGATCATTAGCTGCGATAACTCACCAGCCGTGCCTAATTCCGTGGCCCTGCTCCTTCGCGCACCAGCAGAAGGAGAGGACACCTAGCTAGTGAGCGAGGAGCGATATTGATTTGGGCGCAGCCCATCACAGGCGCACGCCGTGACAACTTGTAACACAATAATTATATTTCGAACACTTTGCAGGCTGCCGTTTGGAGGAAACAGATAATAAAGAATAAACCAATTGTTGGGTCAAAATAACCCAACCAGGTGTTAATTTGTAAATGACTCACTACATCTCATTTGACCCAACATGAGCAACCCAACAATGTGTTTACAAAAACACAGCATTTTTATTTTTTGACTGCTACACTGTAAACCCGATTAAGTTGGCAAAACTCCAAATAGTTGAGATAATCAGTTACATTGTAAGTAAAAAACGAGATGCTTTTTAAAGTCCAGTTTCCCCCAACAGACCCCGAGAAACACTCCCGCTGTGTTTGATAGCGCCGATAGCTCACCAGTTGTGCCTAGTTAGGCGGCCCCGTTTATTCGCATACCTGCAGTGTGCACCTAGGCCACCTACCTAGTGAGCTTCGGAGTGAGTGAGGAGCGATATTGATTTGGGCGCACGCCGTGAAAAGTATACATTTACTTTGCTTAAATTTGATGCAAATAAGAAACGGCTATATGTATTACTATAATTTTAGTACTGTGATTATATTTTATAAGGTTTTGTCAGCAGTGGTACAGCGCAACGGGGGTCATTATTTATTAAAGAAAATTATGATCATAACATCGTACTGCATTTCATTCCCACACTACCGCAAAAACACAAGCGGGGCTGAATGACGACATCTGCTTACACAGTAGCACGTCCTGACAATGTTTTAATTTTATAGTAATTTAGTTTAATTTATTTCGGTATTATCTACTACAAATTTAAAGAACACAACATTTAAGATGACCCAAAACCCTACACTGTAAACCCGATTAAGTTGGCAAAACGCTTTGCGATTTGAAGTAATCAGTTACATATTTTTTTTTAATGAATGATAGTTCTGTTTATTTAAAATTGGAAACAAATTTTTGAGTTTGTTGAACAAATAAAAAAAAATATACAGCAACCCTGCAAGGAAATCGAACCGGGGGGTCTTCTGCATGGAAGGCGAGGCACTTAACCACTACACCACAAGTGCTCTATAGAGATTAAACTGGTGGAAGTTTTACTTAAGTTATTGTTACTTACGTACTCAAACAATTACTCAAACAATTATTTAGGTTAATAGTACTCAATGTGTGTTTAATTACTTTGAGCATTAGGGTTTACAGTGTAGTGTACTTGTTTTAATGTTCAACTTCAATGTTTTTTTTTACTCATTACACTATTGTACAGCAAATATCAATAGCTCTGATTAAGATTTTTCATGCTTGTATAAAATATACAGATGTAGAAATTACCATTACTGTAGTATTTCTTCGATACAGCATATTGTTTAGACTTTATGACTTCATTATTTTAAAAAAAACGAGATGACGGAAAATGTCACTTTGCGCCACCTGGCGGTCATTTCACAAATTGCCTTGAAATGCAACTGATTTATTTTGGCCGCTGTCGTTTTGTCGCGGCGGTGAGTGCGACGGTAATGGACATTCTCATCTTCACACATCTGTATATTAGTTCTTAACCATTAATTCGTAACACAACAGGGAGGGAGGTGGAACATAAGAATACATGTAAAGGTACAGAAGTTTAAGTACTTGGGGTCAACAGTCCAGGGTAATGGAGAGTGTGGAAAAGAGAAAAAGAAGTGAGTGCAGGCAGGTTGGAATGTGTGGAGAAAAGTGTTAGAAGTTGTGTGAAAATATCAGTAAACTCAAGGGGAAGATGTACAAGACAGTGGTGAGACCGGCCATGCTGTACGGTTTAGAGACAGCGTCACTGAGGAAGAGACAGAAGTCAGAGCTGGAGGTAGCACAGCCGAAGATGTTGAGGTTCTCTTTGGGAGTGACACAGTTGGACAGAATTAGGAACGAGTCAGTCAGATCGACAGCTCATGTTAGACGTTTGGGGGACAATGTTAGGGAGGCCAGATTAAGATTATATTGGTAGAAGTATGTTGGTCATGGAGCTGCCAGGCAGAAGGCCAAAGAGGAGGTATATATAAGAGGAGGTGTAATAAATGGAGATATAAAGCTAGTGGGTGCAATTTTTGGGATGCAGAAGATGGGGATAGGCGGAGAGAGACGAATAATCCAACACTGTAGGGTGTTTTTTTTAGGGCCCAAGCACTATGACATCAGCCCTATGTCGTCATAGTGTATAAAGGGCCCTCTTGTTTTCCTAAGGATTTTTTTTTCCACCCTTTTGGACTTTTCTGGGGTCTTAACATGCTCAAAAACTCATGAAACTTGGCAGACAGGTTGGAATCTGCTGCCATCAGGGTGCCTGAGAGTCTCGTGGCCCGGGGTCCCCACACGAGATTTTGCTGCCTAGCTCATACACACTTTCACGTAGGCACACGCATCTCGGTACACATTTAGAGCTCATCGAGCCGAACAACTTTCACCCTGCATGTCCTGGGCTAAACTCAACAAGAGGCCGGTTATTTTGGCTCGTTCGCAAAAACGCACCCGATGGATTTTGATATACTCCTCCTAGGAAAATTATACAATCGCTACCAAACTGGGCCAAAGAAATCTAAAGACATTGAGGATGCAAAATTGCGGAAGGATTTTTGATATCTCAAACGGGTCAGCCGTGCTAATGTCTTAAACGTACGCCGAAAAATGATTAATAACTTTGTGTGGCATTATATTGAGTGACATCACGTTCAGTGACATCACATTCAGGAACATCAGAGTGTGAGGCTTTTCTTCCAGCATCTGCGGCCTATTGTACACACATACACATCACAAATGTTAACACACTCTCTCACACACACACACACACACACACACACACACACATCACTAATGTTAATGCACACGTGGACAAAATTGTTGGTACCCTTCGGTCAATGAAAGAAAAACTCACAATGGTCACAGAAATAACTTTAATCTGACAAAAGTAATAATAAATAAGAATTCTATGAATGTTAACCAAGGAAAGTCAGACATTGCTTTTCAACCATGCTTCAACAGAATTATTTTTAAAAAATAAACTCATGGAACAGGCCTGGACAAAAATGATGGTACCCCTAACTTAATAGTTTGTTGCACAACCTTTTGAGGCAATCACTGCAATCAAACGATTCCTGTAACTGTCAATGAAACTTCTGCACCTCTCTGCAGGTATTTTGGCCCTCTCCTCATGAGCAAGCTGCTCCAGTTGTTTCCGGTTTGAAAGTTGCCTTTTCCAGACAGCATGTTTCAGCTCCTTCCAAAGATGCTCAATAGGATTGAGGTCAGGGCTCATAGAAGGCCACTTTAGAATAGTCCAATGTTTTCCTCTTAGCCATTCTTGGGTGTTTGTAGCTGTGTGTTTTGGGTCATTGTCCTGTTGCAAGACCCATGACCTGCGACTGAGACCCAGCTTTCTGACACTGGCCAGCACATTTCTCTCTAGAATCCCTTGATAGTCTTGAGATTTCATTGTACCCTGCACAGATTCAAGACACCCTGTGCCAGATGCAGCAAAGCAGCCCCAGAACATAACAGAGCCTCCTCCTCCATGTTTCACAGTGTTCTTTTCTTGATATGCTTAATTTTTCCGTCTGTGAACACAGAGCTGATGTGCCTTGGCAAAAAGTTCCATTTTTGTCTCATCTGTCCATAGGACATTCTCTCCCAGAAGCTTTGTGGCTTGTCAACATGTAGTTTGGCATCCAGTCTGGCTTTTTTATGATTTGTTTTCAGCAATGGTGCCCTCCTTGGTCGTCTCCCATGTAGTCCACTTTGGCTCAAACAACGACGGATGGTGCGATCTGACACTGATGTTCCTTGAGCATAAAGTTCACCTTGGATCTCTTTAGAAGTCTTTCTGGGCTCTTTTGTTACCATTCGGATTATCTCTCTCTTTGATTTGTCATCAATTTTCCTCCTGCGGCCACGTCCAGGGAGGTTGGCTACAGTCCCATGGATCTTAAATTTCTGAATAATATGTGCAACTGTAGTCACAGGAACATCTAGCTGCTTGGAAATGGTCTTATAGCCTTTACCTTTAACATGCTTGTCTATAATTTTCTTTCGAATCTCCTGAGACAACTCTTTCCTTCGCTTCGTCTGGTCACCAAACAACACAGTGACTACCTGGAGCTCTATATATAGGCCCACTGACTGATTACAAGATTGTAGACACCTGTGATGCTAATTAGTGGACACACCTTGAATTAACATGTCCCTTTGGTCATATTATGTTCAGTATTTTCTAGGGGTACCATCATTTTTGTCTAGGCCTGTTCCATGAGTTTATTTTTTAAAAATAATTCTGTTGAAGCATGGTTGAAAAGCAATGTCTGACTTTCATTGGTTAACATTCATAGAATTTTTTTAATTATTACTTTTGTCAGATTAAAGTTATTTATGTAACCATTGTGAGTTTTTCTTTCATTGACCGAAGGGTACCAACAATTTTGTCCACGTGTGTACACACAGACTCACACACCATACACACAAACAAGCACAAACATTTACTCGTCACACACAGACTGACACATCCACACGTCACACACCTCTCTCCCTCACTCACACACACTAACCCTCATACACACAAACACATCACTAATGTTAATACACACAGACACACACCATGCAAACAAACCCTGCACAAAACACAAGCACATTTGTCACACACAGACTGACACATCCACACATCACACACCTCTCTCCCTCACTCTCACACACACTAAGCCTCACACAC
The DNA here is from genome assembly GCA_030347435.1 of Clarias fuscus. Taxonomy (NCBI): domain Eukaryota; kingdom Metazoa; phylum Chordata; class Actinopteri; order Siluriformes; family Clariidae; genus Clarias; species Clarias fuscus. Next base: position 22,896,539 of record CM059229.1, on the reverse strand, counting down.
ACACGCCTGCATGACACACATGCACACAAACACATCTCACGACGTACACACGCCTCTCTCACACACACACGCACGCATGCACACACACATTAGCCCTGTATAGTGTGTGATGTGTGCAGGTTGTGCGGTGCAACCGAGTGGCGATGGCTTTTTCGAGGTCTTAACACACTCGAATAACACAGGTTGTGCGGTGTGCCCGGGATGGCGATGGCACAGGGTGCTTGGGCACCTCATCGTTGCTTGCAACTATATTTTTGTTTTGTTTTGCTAGGGCTGTTGCTTCTGTACTCCTTGAGCAGTTCTGGTTGCTGTATAATTGTATAATTGTCAATCTGGCCTTTTGTCCCCCCTCACTTGCTGACTGTCTACAATTAAACAAATCATAAGCCTCTTAAAATGTGATAAATTTAAGATTTCTGCAAAATTTTTGTTTTGCGTTAGAATCTGTCAAAGTTGGTCTCAATGTTGAGTCTATGGGATTTTTTGACCCCCAACCTTTTTGAAAAAAGTCATAGCACCCCATTCCTGCAATAAGCAGCAGGATTTGACACCTCTCTTATGGGTCTACGACAAATGGTACAGGAGTAGTTATATGCCGAAGTTTGTATGGAAGAAGAAGAAGAAAAAAAAAAAAGATATTCCAATAAAAAAATAATAAGCCAATAATACAAAGGAGAAGCTTCACAAGCACCACTTAACTGCCACAACACTTTTTACATTTTGTATTATTTTCCCCATTATAGAGGGGCCCCATCTGGTGGCAATTTTGGGACATTGACATGGAACAAAAAAACATGGGACAGCTACTTTAAAATGGCTACCAGGTAAGATCATGTCTTTACATCTCTCCAGTTAAATATTCTATTGTCAGAATGTTAACAACATTTTGATTCTCATTACTGAAAGAGGACGATTTTGTACATTTAAAAAAATTGTAAAATAAAAAAAAATGTATGTAAATGAACATAATTAAGGTCTAATTATATGCACTTACATCCTGAGGCACCTCATCCTCCACAACACCACAACATTTAAAGCCAGTTGGGGTAAAGAGAACTTGTGTTTTCGGAATGAAAATTTAAGCATATTGTGTATGACTTTTAAATATCTCTTATGAATTTGTGTTATTCATTCTCTCTCCACCCATTCCTATCTTTTGCATCCTCAACACTTACACCCACTAGCTTGATATCCTCATTTATTACATCCAGGCAGGAGGCCATCTTCTTTGCCTCCTGCCTGGCAGCTCCATGTCCAACATTCTCCTACCAATATACTCACTATCCCTCCTCTGAACATGTCCAAACCATATTAATCTAAACACTTCATAGAAGAAAATTCATAGAAAAAAACATTCATAGAAAAAGCAGAGGGAAACTCTGGAAGGCATTGAGGCGTGTCATTCTTCGCTCACTAATTTGTACAAAATGTTTAGAATACACCACTAGTATATGAATTATTTGTCAAATCTGTTAGTGTGATATTACAGTGAATCTCTCAATTTTTAAAAACAATATAATGAAAATCCATATAATTGTTTTAATCATGCCATGTGGTATCTGGTTTGAGGTTAGCATCTAGAGCTAAAGCACAAAATGGTGGAAAATGTCAAATAGCATAGTTGATGGTAAGAGTTGTTTAGAATGTTTTACTAGGAGACATGACGGATATGTTTGAGAGCCAGCTAAGAGTTTTCACAAGGAATCAATTCAATATTAAAACAATACATGCACTACCAAGATCTAATGAAAAGCATGAAATCTAAATGAATGTTGAAATAAATGAATGTTTGATTCATATTGATTTTTCTAAAAAAAATATTCATGCAAATTATCAGCAGAAATTAAGGCAATTCACTTTGCATCATCAGGGAATCATTCATGTAGATGGAGTGGACAAACATTTGTGCTTTACTACCATCTCAGCATCAAAAGAGAAAAGTCCACCCACTATGAGGACACATGGTGGGTTTTCACTAGATTATATGAAAACCCACCATCCATTAGTAAGTTTAGTTCATTTTTTTTTTTTAAGTGATGAACCATGCACTCAATACCATCAGAAGGGCAACTTCTATATGTTTAGCACAGAGTTGTTCAAGAGAGGCTTCAAGAAAGACACATTAAAGCTCCTTTAAAGCAATCCATGAAAATTGTGCTGTCAAAGGAGTGGGTGGAGTTAAAAAAAAAAATTATACATTCTTTACTGGTCAGTGAAGAAAATGCCAAGCAATTGGATGATTGACAGGCTACGGAATGCCCAGACTTCATAAGCATTATATACGTGGGAAAAGCTGTACAGAAGATGCCAAACGACTCCCAGTGGTTCCTTCAATAAAAAGCCCAATCAGATGATCACTCTCAGACCATATCAGCTGTCTCTGCTCTACTAGGCAGACTTCTGAAACAGACAATAAGGGTACTTTGTGGTATCTCTTTGTGGATGATGTCCTCAGAAACATTCCTTATCCAACCCTATTTTTATATCAACACATTTATATAAAATGTGTTGCATTTTCTTCCTGATATTTTTCTATCACACAAAACTTGATACTTTTGCTCTATTTATTCCTGTTTTTCCTAATTTTCTAAAATTCTTTGGCTTTTGTATTTTGAAGCACTACACAATAAAACTGTTGAACTTGAATGCATGATTGTGCAAATGTTATACGTTTTTTTCTCAGACTATTATACTAGTCACAGTATAAAAAAAAGAAAAGAAAGACTAATACGTTCCTTCAGGACTATTCACCTTTCACACTTCTGTCTGCATCCTACTATAGTACTTTGTCAACACAAAAATTTACTTTTTTCACAGTTCATCTCCAAAGATGACTATTTTCAACAAAACTAAAAATTCTTGAAAAAAATTATTATAAGCTAGGTTACTTTCTACTCCAATAAAACTTTTAAAAAGTTAACTGTATACTAAGTGAATATCTTCTTTTTTTCCATCATCCATAATGTACCAATAATTACAACACACCAATTTTTATACTAATTACACTTGTGACTTTGAAAGCATGCTTGAGCTACTTTTTGAAAAGAGTGTTAATTAAGCTGGTTGCGATGTCCACTCTTATATACACAATTCACCACACACAGTTAAACTGGTGGCATTCAACTGGTTTATGCAGTTCTAACTAAAGAGTTGTTTGATCACTCCAAGGTCAAACTGTTCAAATCGCAGCAATAAGTTTACTTCACCACTGTGGTCACCTCCTTCGAAGCTACAAAAATTTCCTTATCCACTATATTGAACAGTCTTTTCTAACCAGACATTATTCATTCTGATGGATGAAATTTGGTAAGACAGTTATTTAACTAAACCAGTGAAACAGTAAAAACTGCTTGGACTGATGAAAATAAATTAAATACAGTGCAAGTGAATTGTAATGATTCTGAAAAACACCTTTGTTCACTTACTTCAAACCCTCTAACTAAAAAATGTCTTCACAAACATGCATCATGATTAGTAATCTGGCATAACGGGCATTTTTGCGGTGGGCCAAGACAATGGATCATTATATTTTTTGACAGAAACAGCGGCCCATTGGTTTATCTTCTATACTCACAATGTAAGCCCAATCACATGGAACCATAGACAGAACGATAAAGCATCTTGCTGTACCTATACAAAATATTCTTTTATCACCCTTCTTATCCATCACTCATGTCAAAATGGACAGAGCTAAGCGGAAATGTGATGCACCAAAGTTATGTGACAAAAGTTTAGAAGCTGATGCTACCAAATTTGTAAAGATTTCAGAAATTTGCTGTACTGGCTGCTGGAGTAGCCTCTACCTCATCAGTATCATGAGTGGTGAGCTATGGAGAAGAGCAGGTGTTTAATTAATAATGAGGGCCAGACTGGCAGGAAGAATGAGCAGAAAAGGAGAAAGCAGAATCACAGAGAAGATGCTTCAAGATAACAGGGACTCATAGGAGGGGAAGAGGGAGGTAACATATCCTTGTATTTGGGCGCATGTACACATACCAGTGACTGAAAATATTAGAAAATGTGTATTGAATATACAAAATACACAAAAGTTCTCCTCCTAAACCTGGTTTGTGTACACTGAAACTATCCACCTCACTACTTCACATGGTGATATTTTAAGCAACTAATGTTTAATTAATTTTTTACTTAACTAATTAGTTAAATATCAGAACTTGAAATTAGGCAATAAATAAGGAACACAAGCTTTTACTGTGAGACACCTTACCTCTATACTGGTCCTCTCTACTGAAGCATTCGAGTTATCGACCGTTTGCTAGCTTTTAATTAACACTAAGCCTTCTTTGGCGTCCCTCACCTGAAGCCCCTCCCCCTCCGCCATTTTGTCAAAACAAATAGCTACTAAATCTTTATGGATTTTCTTTTTGTTTTATTTTTTTTTTATGTTAATTGTAAAATTTATATTTAAATTATTGCTTTAAAAACATCTTTTGGGCGCTTTTGTTGGAGATTAGCACACCGATTATTTACATCAATTCGGTGATATTGGAAAATCATTTCATCAGGCAGTGATGAAACGTACTGTGCCGATGCTTTGAGGAACAGGAACAGGTTCTCCGTACGTCGCTTGACACATCCGAGATGAATAGATATATCTAAGATGAGATCATTGTGCTAATTACGATGCGGCTAATTTGGTTCTTCGAGCACACCTGTTGTTGATTATTAGTGTAGCTGGATTGAGTTGTCTAGGATTATTGCGCGTTCGTGCGTTGTTTTAAAAGGCGATATGCATCGACAGTAGAAACACTGATCACAACCCCTGCGATTGGTTGACGAAATGGCAAAAGAGCTCAATTTCTTTCTCAAGCGGAGCAAGAGCTTTTATTAGAGGGTTATGCAGAATTTCAAACTTCAATAAAGATAAATTAAAATAAAAGTAATTATTAAATATTGCCCATGTTACATGTTATGAGTGTATGTATGTGTAAATAAAAAAAATAATATATATATATGTGTGTGTATATATATGTATGTGTATATATATATATATATATATATATATATATATATATATATATTTCCTACACAAAGGAACTAAAATTAATTAACACAACTTAATTAAATGTAATAATTTATATGTTTATTTGATCTTCATTAAAGTTTGAAATTCTCCATAACCCTCTAATAAAAGCTCTTGCTCCGCTTGAGAAAGAAATTGAGCTCTTTTGCCATTTCGTCAACCAATCGAAGGGGTTGTGATCAGTGTTTCTGCTGTCGATGCATATCGGCTTTTAAACCAACGCACAATAATCCTAGACAACGCAATCCAGCTAAACTGCTATACTCTTTAAATAGAAACATAACAACGCTTCTGTTGCTAACTAACTACGTCATCAACCCGCGTCCATGGTTGCTATAGGTTACTTGACGCGGGCGCTGACCCGCTGTCTGCGTGCTTTTACTGTATGTGCTGTAACGTGGTTGGAATGCCGAAATGGGCAAAATTACATTGAGATGTTCAGTTGTTTTCCATGTTGGTGTTCTATTAAAATATTCCTGTTTGTTCAGGAAGTCAGTGTTAGAAATGGAGCTGACAGGCAGAAAGATTATTATTTTTTAGATTTTGGGTGTACAAGATAACAGTTAGTGGACAGTTCTGGGTTAGAAACCACCAGCTAAGTTGAGCAACACTGGGGTCCGTTCTTCGTACGTCGCTAACTCAGTTAGCTGGATGTGATTGTTGTGGATTTGCCCTGATCTTGGATTGTTTCCTTCTTCGAAGTGCATCTCACACTTGCTGTCATAGCAACATGTCCGTAAGATTAAACCTGCTCGGAAGCAGGTTTATTTCATGTAAACAGGATTTAGGCTGCGCTCCTGGCGGGTTATGATTGATTGAAATGGTGAGGTCACATCTGATTGGTTAAAAAGCATGACTGACGCGGACTGACTCACGTGGAAAAAGAAAAGTATCTTGCATATATATATGGATGGATGTATTTAAACATACATACAGTATATGTATACATGTGTGTGTGGCTGTGGTCATCATTCGTGTGTTAATCTCCGTGTGTGTCTAATAATATGTAACATTCTATCCCCCAATTGCGTCTATATAAGTGGAGGTAATTTTCTCTAATCTGTCGCAGCCATGTCTTGTCCGTTTATGAGAGAGCAACCGGTTACTGAACCGGTTTGAGTTTTTCAAATTCCTCGTGTAGTGCGTGATAGACAGGATCCTTTAGCACAGCATGACAATATACTTCCTCTTACTATACTTGTTCTTGTACTGTTCCCATGTTCGCATGGGTCAACTGCTGTCTCTGACATTAAAGATGACAAAAAGAGCAATTAATACAAATAGGATTTGAGATTATATATATAATGGATATATTATTATATATACATTACATAACATGTAACATGCGCAGCACTCCCGTATTTAATAATTATTTTTATTTTTGATTATCTTTATTAAAGTTTGAAATTCTCCATAACCCACTAATAAAAGCTCTTGCTCCGCTTGAGAAAAAAATTGAGCTGCTCTTTTGCCATTTCATCAACCAATCGAAGGGGTTGTGATCAGTGTTTCTACTGTCGATGCATATCGCCTTTTAAACCAACGCACGAACAACAGGTGTGCTTGAAGAACCAAATTAGCCGCATCGTAATTAGCACGATGATCTCATCTTAGATGTGTCAATTCATCTCAGATGTGTTAAGCGACGTACGAAGAACGCACACCTGTTGTTGATGATTACTATAGCTGGATTGAGTTGTCTAGGATTATTGCGCGTTCGTGCGTTTGTTTAAAAGGCGACATGCATCGACAGTAGAAACACTCATCACAACTCCTGCGATTGGTTGACGAAATGGCAAAAGAGCAGCTCAATTTTTTTTCTCAAGCGGAGCAAAAGCTTTTATTAAAGGGTTATGGAGAATTTAAAACTTTAATAAAGATAATTTAAAATAAAAGTAATTATTAAATACGTGAGTGCTGCCTGTGTTACATGTTGTGTATGTATATATGTGTATATATACTCTCAAATCCTATTTGTATTAATTTAAAGTTTGCTGAACAAATTTGATATTTTAAGTAATCATAAGTACTTAAGTAACAGTAACTGTCACCTCAAAGTTCCACCAACTTAAATCTAAAGAGCTCTGGTGGCTCAGTGTTAGGTGTCTCGCCTGCCATGCGAAAGACCCGGTTTCGATTCCCGCGCTGGATTGAATTTACTTTATTTGCAACAAATTCAAATATTGATAGTTCTAAAATTGGAAACATCATTACTTAAAAAAATATGTAACTGATGACCTCAAATAATTAGAGTTTTTCCAACTTAATCGGGTTTACAGTGTAAAAGTGAAGTACAAGAACAAGTATAGTAAGAAGTATATTGTCATGCTGTGCTAAAGGATCCTGTCTATCACGCAATACACGAGGAATTTGAAAAACTCTGCGTATAATCCTGACACCTTCAGTAACCGGTTGCTCTCTCATAAACGGACAAGACATGACTGAGACAGATTTGAGAAAATAACCTCCACTTATATAGACGCAATCGGGGGATATTACATTCGGGGGATTGTTACATATTATTAGACACACAAGGAGATTAACACACGAATGATGACCACAGCCACACACACATGTATACATATACTGTATTTACGTTTAAATCCATCCATCCATTTTCTTTTCCCACGTGAGTCAGTCCGCGTCAGTCATGCTCTTTAACCAATCAGATGTGATCTGGCCTTTCAACCAATCATAACCCGCCAGGAGCGCAGCCTAAATCCTGTTTACATGAAATAAACCTGCTCCGAGCAGGTTTAAGCTTACGGACATGTTGCTATGACAGCAAGCGCGAGATTCGCTTTCGAAGAACGAAACAATTCAAGATCAGGACAAATCCACAACCATCAAATCCAGCTAACTGAGTTAGCGACGTACGAAGAACGGACCCCTGGTCCCAGCTACAATCTAGCAACATAACATTTCACTTTGTTTTGAAGTTTAAGAAATTCTCCTTATGTCATTAAAAATGCTACATAAATTAATAAATAAACATAAATTATTACATTTAATTAAGTTAATTAATTAATTTAGTGTTAATTCATTTTAGTTCCTTTGTGTAGGAAACAAACAAAAAAATGTTTTTTTAAAGGGGGGGGGCATGTAGTGTATGCATTCACAGTTATGCATCATTCAGGGTAATTTTTTTATTTAGGGAAGTATTTCTGTAATTTAGTGAGGCACTTGAAGCGTGCTTTTAGTGTTTATCTGGCTCTGGCATAGCGGTGCTTGCATGGGTAACAAATAAAATGTATTAATTGATTAAAATATCCATATTCCTTAGAGTGTTCTTTGGAACAGGAAGCGACGTGCTATTGCAGTTATACACTTACGATGTGCATGATTTAGTTTTTTGGGTTTTGCTCCCCTTGAGGTAGAGGCCTGCGAGATCGGCGAGGCGGAACCGAGGCTCGTTTTCCTGAGCGTGTCTCAGGAACAAGGTAGAATGTATAAGGTCCAAATGCCTCGTTAATTCACAGTAGTTGCATTTTTATAAATGTGTGAACCACACATCCACGGTCCAGCGATGCACAGGTTTAATGTACCTGTTTTCCCGAGTGTTCTTCGGGAAACATGGAGTGGCATTTATTTGTGATCTTAATATACAGTAGAGATGCGTAGACATGGCCAGTCTATTTTCCTGCAATGTTGTCAGGAATAAGGATCATGTGTATTCGCGACCACATTTTCGGTTAGTTTTAAAGTACAAACATTGTTTTGGATAAATTCCCACCTTGGTTGGAGGACATGGACTTTGCATGAGGCTGAGATCCATTTCCTGAGCATCTCTCAGGAACAAGGTATGGTGTGCAAATTACAGTACTTAAATAATAATAATAATAATAATAATAATAATAATAATAATGCTAAAGAAAAGGCTATATATTCTGGAATAATTCAATTAAACGAGCTTAAAGTGTCCATAATTAAACTGACCATCTTGAATTGTCCACCTAACTTTGATACACTACAATTAACCAACAATCAAAGAATGCTTATGAAATCTGTGCACACAATATAACGACTGCAGTAACAAAAATAAGTAAGCAAAACAATTAAATCATGTTTGAGAAATAACCAACTATTGGCACAAGTTGGATACCAAATTATGCAACGTTGAGCCCTCCGCTGCTCCAAATTAAGCACAAGCCTCGGCTTGGGAGCTCATGACAGAGCGACATGCACTCCTGACACAGACAAAGAACTGACTGATTAACTTCAACTAATCAAACTAACACACCTGACATGACAATATGTACAGATTGTATGTGACAAAGATTCATGTCTCCCATGTTGTATATGACTGTACTCATGTCTACACATAACTATATTGCTTTTACAGACAAATCAGCAGCAGCAAGATTTAATCTTAATTTCCTCAACAGGAAAAAGCACACTGGAAGGAAGCCGGGCATAAACAAACCATGACAATGTGTGATGCCATTAAACAACCTTTTCTTTTATTTCAGATACAGAAATTCCATTGGAGCAGCTGATGGTTGACTTTACTGTGTCTTTGACATTTATTAATGTTGTTTATATTTAAAGTAAAGTAAAGTATCTGGGTCGAAGAAGAGATCAGCTTGGAAGATGACTTGCATGTTTTCGACACTGATTTTTCCTCACCTTACCCCATACACATATAGTAAACACTACTGTATTAGTATAAAAACACACATGGCAGAATTGTACACACAGTATAGATTGTATTAAGTTATGACTGCCATATCTGATGTACAGGTAGATTAGACTTGAAGTCTTTTACTCTTTCCTAGTCAATTGTGGAGAGAGATGTTTGGCTTCATTGGCTGGGGAACTGGTTTTGAATGGAATCTATTGATAAAATATCAGAAGGACTGGAGATGGCCTACTGAATTCTTAAACGGAGGTTTGGAGTTCAGGGTTCGGTCTCTAGAGTTAAATATTACACTCACAGAGAGAAAGTTCATTATCAGTTCCTGTAGCTTAATAGAACCACATGGGTCATGAAGACACCACAAAAGGGGGAATATCTTCTCATTTTTTGCACAGGCACAGATCTTCAGACATCATGCCTGTGTGTGTGTGTGTGTGTGTGTGTGTGTGTTTGTGTCTCCTGGACGATCGGGCCCGGACCGGTAAGTGTATCAAGGTGCAGTTCCAGTAGGCCTCGAGAAATTAACCCTTTTGTGAACCAATTGGCTGGAGAGCTTCAGAGCTTTATGAAGCTTCACCTCGCCAGCACTACTATCAGTGAAATTAACCAGTCAATTAAATGATTACAGATCATACTCATTGGTTTTATTTAGCACACCTTCACACTGGTTTTATTTAGCACACTTTCTCACTGAGCAGTTTAGGCCAGGCTTCTTTGTTGTTTTTTGCCCATTATCTTAAGACTCTGGTTTAATGTTTTCTGGTCCTGTTTTTAGCTGTTCTATAACGATTTCCTCTTTTCTGTTTCTGCCCCATACGTTACCTTTTTTATCTGCTTTTGTATTTTATACATATGTCAACCTGTTTCTTCTTCATTCCATCTTTCCTGTCATATTTTATTTGTGTTCTTTAATTATTTTCTTAACTTCTGCTCTGCTTATTGGATTTTTTATTTGCACATTTTTGCTCAAAAGTGTTTGTTTGGCAAGTTTATCTGCTTCTTCGTTTCCTTTTACTTCTATGTGTGCTGGTACCAATAGGAAGGTAATTATTATACCCTTCTAGTGTAATTCTGATATTACTTGCAATATGTTAAATAAAATGTCCTGCCTGCATGAGTTTCCTGTTTCTAGACTAATTATGGCTGACATGTTATCTGATGCTATTATTGCCTCTCCTTGGTAATTCTTCTCCAACATGGTTTTGCACTATTAATAGCGGTTCTGTGGGATTGAGTGTGTTTGATTTTGTTGCCCAGATTTTGGCAAGGGATTTAAAGAAAGCTGCCTTTGCGCTGATGAGTCCATCGTAAGTCCGTTGACGGACCACTTCAAAGGGAAAAGCAAGTCAGGATTGCAATTTCTGGTATTTGAGTGAAATTACAAAAGAGAAGTGAAATTGTAATTATCAAAGGAAGAAACTGAACTACAGTTGGAGCATATAAATTTTGTGTCTTCATTGGCTGGGGAACTGGTTTTGAAAGGAATCTATTGATAAAATACCAGAAGGACTGGAGATGGCCTACTGAATTCAGGGTTCGGTCTCTTAACTCCTAACTTTAATGTTAAATAAATGTTTCAAAATTATGCTACTCAGTCTTTAAGACAGCTTATCTTGTGAATGAAGTAGTGTGGTTTTCCAGAAAAGAGATGTTTCAGTGAAAGATAACTGAAAATAAGTAAGTAAAAAAATAAGTAAACTTGAAGAATCTGTGAATTGGGCAGTATTTAAAATTTGGACAACGCAAGTGTGCCGTAGACTGTTGAAATGTCAAAAATGTATAGACTTTCTAAATCTAATGATCTAATAAACTTGGAAATAATTTACCTGTCCAGTGTACTAAGTCTGTTTTAGATAACGACCTGGATGGATGTCCTCCCCAGCAGCGGGCACATCAACACATCTACAGCCACGGCACGAAAGAACAACGGGGTCTGGCCATCACACACGCCAACAAAACACTGGCTGAAATGACGATAAACCAGACGATCAACAACGGAAAAACACAGGGACGAAACAGACAAGATCACGTCTATGCTACCATGCAACCCTAAAGGACGGCCAGTTCTCGTCCACCGTCCATGGACCAGAAATGACAATGAGAACGTCCACAAACAACTCCCAGATCCCAGGAAGATGCCAATCTTCACCTTGTGTGCTCATGAACTGAATTTTCTAGTAGATTCAGGGACAAGCAGCTCAGTCATTAAGATTGAGGATCGGTGGAAGATTTCTGCATTCCATAAGATCATCAGGGGTGTCAGTCACAAAACAGTTTTCTGTGCCACTGAAATGTGAGACTGAGGGTCATCAACCCTTTAAATGTTTATTTGCATCAAACTGCTGACCCATAAATTTATTGGTAAGGGGCTTCATGTGTAAATTGAGGATTGTCCTTATTAGCAGTCCAGAAGTCTTGAAGGACCAATTGAACAATCCTGATGAAATTGAATGTGTGAAGTATAATCCATGACCCCTTTTGTATATATATTAAATGTCAACTGTGCACTACGGCTGTGAATGCAGTAAATCAGAAACTCTGAGAAATCACAAGCTCTTACTAACCCTGCAAATACAAGTACATGCATCCTGATGATCTACACGGCACACAAACACGCTAAGACGCATGATGAAAAATGGCTCAGGAGGTTGGAAAAGAGAGAATTTAGTGTTAAACTTTTTTGGGAACAGATCTATTGTGTTGTATAGGTACACACGTGGACAAAATTGTTGGTACCCTTCGGTCAATGAAAGAAAAACTCACAATGGTCACAGAAATAACTTTAATCTGACAAAAGTAATAATTAAAAAAAATTCTATGAATGTTAACCAATGAAAGTCAGACATTGCTTTTCAACCATGCTTCAACAGAATTATTTAAAAAAATAAACTCATGGAACAGGCTTGGATAAAAATGATGGTACCCCTAGAAAATACTGAAAATAATGTGACCAAAGGGACATGTTAATTCAAGGTGTGTTCACTAATTAGCATCACAGGTGTCTACAATCTTGTAATCAGTCAGTGGGCCTATATATAGGGCTCCAGGTAGTCACTGTGTTGTTTGGTGACATGGTATGTACCACACTCAACATGGACCAGAGGAAGCGAAGGAAAGAGTTGTCTCAGGAGATTCGAAAGAGAATTATAGACAAGCATGTTAAAGGTAATGGCTATAAGACCATCTCCAAGCAGCTAGATGTTCCTGTGACTACAGTTGCACATATTATTCAGAAATTTGGACTGTAGCCAACCTCCCTGGACGTGGCCGCAGGAGGAAAATTGATGACAAATCAAAGAGACGGATAATCCGAATGGTAACAAAAGAGCCCAGAAAGACTTCTAAAGAGATCCAAGGTGAACTTCATGCTCAAGGAACATCAGTGTCGGATCGCACCATCCGTCATTGTTTGAGCCAAAGTGGACTACATGGGAGACGACCAAGGAGGACACCATTGTTGAAAACAAATCATAAAAATATGCCAAACTACATGTTGACAAGCCACAAAGCTTCTGGGAGAATGTCCTATGGACAGATGAGACAAAAATGAAACTTTTTGCCAAGGCAAATCAGCTCTATGTTCACAGATGGAAAAATGAAGCATATGAAGAAAAGAACACTGTCCCTACTGTGAAACATGGAGGAGGCTCTGTTATGTTCTGGGGCTGCTTTGCTGCATCTGGCACAGGGTGTCTTGAATCTGTGCAGGGTACAATGAAATCTCAAGACTATCAAGGGATTCTAGAGAGAAATGTGCAGGCCAGTGTCAGAAAGCTGGGTCTCAGTCGCAGGTCATGGGTCTTGCAACAGGACAATGACCCAAAACACAGCTAAAAACAGCCAAGAATGGCTAAGAGGAAAACATTGGACTATTCTCAAGTGGCGTTCTATGAGCCCTGACCTCAATCCTATTGAGCATCTTTGGAAGGAGCTGAAACATGCTGTCTGGAAAAGCGGAAACAACTGGAGCAGCTTGCTCATGAGGAGTGGGCCAAAATACCTGCAGAGAGGTGCAGAAGTCTCATTGACAGTTACAGGAATCGTTTGATTGCAGTGATTGCCTCAAAGGGTTGTGCAACAAACTATTAAGTTAGGGGTACCATCATTTTTGTCCAGGCCTGTTCCATGAGTTTTTGAGGTTTCATTTTTTTTTATATAATTCCGTTGAAGCATGGTTGAAAAGCAATGTCAGACTTTCATTGGTTAACATTCATAGTATTCTTATTTATTATTACTTTTGTCAGATTAAAGTTATTTCTGTGACCATTGTGAGTTTTTCTTTCATTGACCGAAGGGTACCAACAATTTTGTCCACGTGTGTATATTTATCTATAGTGAAAGCTAGAGAAGGAAAACTATGCTCTTTCACCTTTGATTGGCTCTTCTCCACACACATCTTTGTCCGTGTTGACAGGTCATGAAAAGACTTTTGGCTATTGTGATTGGAAAGTCACGTCTGACCCCAATGTGAGTTACGCAATGACCCAATGTGTTGTGCGACTGTTATTAGGGAATGTTTATCAGAACAACAGACAGGGAACGTCTACCGGTGAAGGGCGAACCATTCCCGGTGTCAAATTAACCAGCACTCACCTTAGAATTGGTCCTTTGAAATGTAGCCCCTGGTGTCATCTCTCCCACTCTCAAAGAAATCACTGCTGCTGCACAGTAATTGGGGTACTACCTTCGCAATGGGAGGTAGTCCTGTTATTGTTTTAATGTTGCAAGCAGTTACAACTTAAGCAAATTAAAGCAATATATGATATATTAGGATAACTAAGCAATATGGTTCAAAGACAAATAATAAGCACCAAATCTTGTGAACGCGTGTGTGCGTGCGTACGTGCGTGCGTGCGTACGTACGCGCGTACGTACCGTCATGTGGGCATTCCTTTTTGTTTGTTTCTGTTTCTTTGAGTTTATATTTTAGTAATCTTGTTTTACCTTTGTTTTTCTAGAGGGCTCTATTAGTTTTCTTTAGATTCCTTGTGTTTGTGGATTCATGGAGCTGTCCTGTTTCATGTTTAGTTAGGCAGTGTCTCCTCTTGTGTTAAGTACTATTCTGTGTGTCCCTAGTGCTGGTCTTCTTGTCTAGTTCTTTGTTTGTTGCTTTCCTTATCTGTCTAGCTGTGTGTAGCCACAATCAAATATTTTTCTTCAGAGGTGACCGCAGACCCTGCACCTCACAGCACATCCCAGGTGTGAATAACATTTCTGATTTCTTTTCACAACTGTTTCTTTTTCCACAGACGTTGCAGCGATGTCAGGAAGAGAGGGCCTCTCAGGACATGCTCTTGCAAGTGCCCTGTTTCCGCCAACGCCTTCTCTCCTGTCGTGGTGCAATTCACATGCCGAGCTGCAATTCGCCTTACTCTAATGTCTACAACATTTTCAGCTTTAGACATAACATCTCCTAGAGTGAGCTGGAACATACTGAACAGCTTTAAAACATTTAACAGTTAATAAACATTTAACAACTTTCCATTGTTTCCATGACAAGTGAAAATATGAATGCCTACATGAATTGGGTCATACCGGTTAGGAGTTAACTAATCTGCATTGGCTCAGTTGTGATCACGTGACGCTCGGCATCAAAACAAGAAGCGCATGCATGATACATGATACTCGGTACTCGTAATCCAAGACTTGCTCATTTTTCATGTCAAAATTTATTGCTCGTCTTGCGCAACACTCGCAAACCACATTACTCACAATTCAAGGGTCCACTGTACAAAATACAAAATGCCAACGGCCAAAATAAATCAGTCGCATTTCATGTAATTCATGAAACGACTGGCAGGTGGCGCAAAGTGACATTTTCATTCGATGCAGTTTTTAAATATGATTTAAGCTTAAGTCATAAAAAAGTCTTATCTAAGAAATACTTTAGTACTTTATACAACAAACATGAAAAATCAGTACCAGATCTATTGATATTTATTGTACAATAATGAGTTTAAAAAATGGTTAAGCGTTGTTTAGACAGATAAGTTTATTAGCTAACAATTTTATTAATTGTAGTAGAATAGAATGCATGTGTGTACAGCTCAAATGCTCCATTGGTTATTAAAGATATTTAGAAAAAAATGCCCATGTACATGCCTCATGTACCCCTCCCATTTTCATCTCTTCCATTCCCGTGCCTCAGTTTCAAATAATCATTCAATTCTGAACACAAACAGCAAAAAACAGGATAATAATAACCAGAATAATAATAATCATCACGCTTTTTTTGCGGTTTGTTTCCAGCATTGAATAATTATTTGACCACGTATGGCTGGAATGGCTGAAATAAAGCTGTTCACATCGCATGTACTTTCATTTTTTAAAAATGCAGTGTTTATTCAGTATATATTTGTTGTTTTTCTGGGGTACTGATTTTACATTTTGTTTGCTTTACAAAAGTCACCCCCTATTTATGATAGATGCTCGTATCATATCGGCAGCGAGATGAAGGGTGCAAACTGAAAGCGTGTACCAAAAACAGCAATTACATTTAATTCATAAAATGCTCTGATTACAAACAACAACATAGCACAATGCATGTCTGTGAGTGGCTGAAATGTGGTTGTGAATAAGCCTTTTAGCGAATGTAAAATGTTCACGTGAACCCGCGACGCACGTGCACTCCTTCACTTTGCGGAGTTTTGATCAAAAGACAGATGAACGCGCGCGCCATTAATCCCCAGAAATACAACAAAACAAATCTAATTTATACCCGCTAAATAAGTGGTGTGCGAAACGCACGCCGATGTGAACCGCTTTATTTCAGTCATAAGATACTAACATATTTTTGCTGTTTAGTGGACCAGTAATTCACGTTTCACACGAATTTACACAATCTGCAATTTGTTTTCCATTAGTTTATATAAAAGCAGACATTTCGCTTTCCATAAGTATATATTTTTTACATCTGTGAGGCAGGCATACACTGAGTTTTGGTTCATTTTCTCGGGCGATGTCACGAACTGGTATTATTAGCGGTTCAGGCGGATGTAGTCGCCATGGGCATAGAGGGCAGGCATAGGCGCAGAGGGGTTGTTTCAACATAAAAAGTCTTTAATGGTGAACAAAAAACAAACCAACATATACATAGGGCTCTTTTTGGGAGCACATGGGTCTTGTAGTCCACACAGTCTCTTTAAGCATACACAGACTCTTGTCATTGTGAGTGCATTTGAATAAAAGTAGAGTCTTATAAATGCTATGTATCTTACATAGTTTTATTCTACAGTTTTTGCACATTAATCTGACAACACCTCTGGCACACCCACTTTTTCTGATGCATACCCAGAGTTTTCTGGCTACGCGAGTGTTACACATGATAAAATATGTGTTAACATTTACTTTGCTTAGATTTGATGCAAATAAGAAATGCCTATATTTAATATACATTCTAAATTTGTACTGTAATTTTAGTACTGTGATTGTAAATTCGTTTAACGTTTCAATTGTATTTTATATTAATTTCAGGCAATAAATCTACTACAAATTTAAAGAACACAAAATACAGTAAGATGACAAAAAAACCTACATGCGTAGCTTTTCTACTTACACATGATGAAATCTAAAGGCTCACTGTGTTAACGGTTACTTAGCTTTAAAATGTAGTAGTGCAGTTGTCGTCCTCACATGTTATTCTTTGTCATAAGCAGCACTTCGTCACTTCATTAACAAGGTGTATCCCCGTATTTCACACTTCTCAGGGGTATGTGCGGCAAACTGAAAGGTGGCATTGATGCTTTCACAAATTGCCTCCACCCACTTTTTATCTTTAGAGGTAAGAGTAGGGCAGAATTTTTCTTTAATAATTTCTTTACATTTTACTACCTCCTCCTCTCCAGTTTCACTTTCTTTTTGAAATAATTCTGATCAGATTATGACAGTCTGATTTTTTAAGTCTGAGATTTAAACATTTTATATCAATTTAGACACTAAGCTTCTCAGAATCACTCGTAGGAATCAGGCTCAATGTTCATTTAGGACTGAAAATAGTCCTACCTCAGAGTACGACATACAATATTTCATGACAGTGAGAGTCGGAAAGTAGGCTGCACATTACGTTGTATACTATGTGATGTAGTTTTTGTTGGTAAAATGCAGAAATCATATCAAAATTGAGTGGAGGGCTATTTTGAAAGCATAAAAGCCAGTGTGTGAAAACGGGGATACACTTCGTTAATGAAGGTGTATTAATGCTGCTTAAAACACAGAATCTAAAAGAAAGTTGTGTATACTCAAATACTCACTCACTCACTCATCATCTATACCGCTTAATCCTGTATTCAGGGTCACGGGAGGACTGGAGCCTATCCCCGGAGGCTTAGGGCACATGGCAGGGTACACCCTGGACAGGGTGCCAATCCATCGCAGGGCACAGACACACACATATACACTCACTCATTCACACACTACGGGCAATTTGGGAACATCAATTAGCCTAACCTGCATGTCTTTGGACTGTGGAAGGAAACCGGAGGAAACCCACCAAGCACGGGGAGAACATGCAAACTCCATGCACACAGAGACGGGAATCGAGCCTGGCCGGGGAACCTGGCAAGGCGACAGTGTTAACCACTACACCACTGTGTCGCTGCTATACTCAAATAATTAAATATAAAAATGTTAAATGTATATATAAATATAATTATTTTTATGTGCGTGCCATGATGCCCACAACTCCATGAATGCAGTTTATTTTTTGTGGATTTCATGCTGTGTGGTGGGAAATGTATAATTCTGCGCATGATCTACGGTGCTGCAAGAGCAGAGATTAATTCATCATTTTGACTCTGTACAATATCAGTCAACTGTGGAGACACTATATGTTCATTAATGGACCAGTTACATAACACAATCTTTTTTTTTAAGTGTAAATTTTTTGTCCAAACGAGTCTTTTATTTGCTCTGTCACTCAATGTTATCCAAAAGTCTCCCCTTCATGATCGTTTCTGCCTGAATGCTATGTCCTCACTACTCCGAACCAGATAGGACACCTCTGGAGCTCTATATCTCCAGAGATATCTCTGCGACAGAAATGTCTGCGGCATTTTGGTGAAGATGGGAGTGATTTTACTTCTTTTGGTGTGTAAAGCTGCTTTGCGACAATGTCAATTGTTAAAAGTGCTATACAAATAAAATGAATTGAATTGAATTTCCTATTTTAAGAATTTTGACAAATAACTGTTATTGCTACTCCTGAAAGTAGGACCTAAATGGTATCATTATAAACATTTTTGGCAACGTAGAAGGCAATTTCCTACTTTAAGATGGTTAGTTACTATGGGCCCTGATCTAATTGTATGAAAAATGAATGCAAAAAATCTTGAAATTCCAAAAGGTTCATATAATTTCCCTTGCCACTGTATATAAAATTAATGATCATGCATGTTGCATCCATAAGCACTTGAGTGTTAGGTGAGGATTTTAACATTACAATTAAATGACATGCTTCATCAGTACCCTCCAAGGAAAGTCGTATCCACAAACTCATATCTCACTGTATTTATGGATAAATTTGACTTAGTCGACATCTGGAGAGACATGTTTCCGGATGTAACACAGTACAGTTGCTACAGTTGAACAGTCTGGTGTAACAAAAACTGTTCAACTGTAGCATCTCATGAACAAGTCTACTCGCATCGGTGAAGTTCACCTGCTCTTCCTTTCTGTACACACTGTGGACTGTATGCACTGCTATTACTAAGTCGTCATTGTGTTGGTAATTTTCTTACCAACACAATGACGAACAAACAGCTCACCTATTTTAATTTTTAGAACACTTATCAAACAGCTTAAATTAAAATATGTAAATGTTGCTTCTCTGCATACTGTATGCCTCTTCTGTTTTGGGCAATAACTTGAGCTGAAAACTGAATTTCCGCCATTGTGTCTGTCACAAATTTAACCACAATTAACACCTTCACAGTCGAAAAAAAAACAAACATATACAAGTGTCTTCTTGTTAGAATAAAGCAATATATCACTGTGTCCTCAAATAATAAAAATAAGGACTCTGTAGCATGTATAAATGATAATGATCAGTTTGTCCACAAATTAACAAGCCGAGGTCAACACTGGCAAGTTCCTCCCAAATGAGTTCCCCAACAGGGAACCCATTTTCATTTGGATGTTATCAGAGAGACATACAGTAGCAGGGATTGAGGTGCAGTCATACTGTGTGATACAGTATGAGGCTGAATGTTTTGTATAATGGGAAAGTTGTTTAAGTTTATATGTCCTCTTTCATCGTTGTTTAGGTTTTGACCGGCTACTCCATACAAGTAATGAAGTAAAAATTTAATCATGTATGATGACAATTGCTAATCACTTAGGCCTGTGTTGACCAGTGCAGACTTGATTGTTCATGGCTTATAAAAACTAAAACCTTGACCATGACCAGTCCACATTATGTCATAGCCATGTTATAGTCACATTATCTGTGTTGCTCAGCTCTCACTCATGCATCCATCTCTCTCTCCCTCACCCTGTCTCAAAATAAATAAATAATTCCCTCCTCTGTTTGTTGTTTGTCCCTTTAATCTTTCCAAGTAAGTAACTTCCCAACACCAAATTATTGTAAAATTATTATTGCTTTACAAATTAGCACCAACTGTAACCACTTGCCAGCCAACATGGTAATCCAAACAAAAAACATTTATTTGGCGGATGACTGGAAAAAAAACAATATAAACTAAACAAAAAAAAAATTAAGCATTGCATGGAGGGCAGCATGGTTGCTTAGTGCTTAGCACTGTCATATTGCTCCTCCAGGTTCTGGGTTTGATTCCTGCCTCACGATCTGTGTGAGGAGAGTTTACATCTTCCCCCTGTCTTTGGTGGGTTTCCTCTGGGTACTGTGGTTTCCGCCCACAGACCAAAGACATAATTCGGTTCTTCGAGCATACCTGTTGTTGATGATTAGTATAACTGGATTGAGTTGTCTAGGATTATTGTGCGTTCGTGCGTTGGTTTAAAAGGCGATATGCATCGACAGTAGAAACACTGATCACAACCCCTGCGATTGGTTGACGAAATGGCAAAAGAGCAGCTCAATTTTTTTTTCTCAAGCGGAGCAAAAGCTTTTATTAGAGGGTTATGGAGAATTTCAAACTTTAATAAAGATAATTTAAAATAAAAGTAATTATTAAATACGTGAGTGCTGCCCGTGTTACATGTTATGTGTGTGTGTGTATATACTCTCAAATCCTATTTGTATTAATTTAAAGTTACCTGAACAAATTTGATACTTAAGTACTTATGATTACTTAAAATAAGAATAACTGTCACCTCAAAGTTCCACCAATTTAAATCTAAAGCGCACTGGAGGTTCAGTGGTAGGTGTTTCGCCTGCCACACTCTAAAAAATGATTCTGTGGCCTTGTAAATTTCATAGTAATAAAAGAGTTATGTTACCTTAATAAAATCTCTAAAAATCACATACATGATTGAGTTCGCCAAATCAAAATAAATGCCTAAAAAAACAGCTATTAATTTTGTCTTAGAATTACACTATAATTTAAGTTTATTTCACTAATAGAAATTGGTGTTCGACTAACTGAATTATATTTTTTACATGCACTTAATATTTTTGATACATTTCAACCAAAATATTTAGCAATGGAGTAATTATACTGATTAGTTTAAAGAACTACAATCATCACTCATTCCAACTCAATATTCTTTATGTTTAACAACAAAAACTTAAATAATTGAGTAAATTGCCCTGTGCAAGTGCTCATGGGAAGTCTGGTGTAACATCAGAGACAAGAAGCGAGGACACACTGCTGTGGGAACATTCCTTACAATTCCTGGTAAGTAACATGTTACTGAAATAATGACTCTGTCTGCATTCATACACAACTTTATAGTGTGTAAGTTACTGTTCTGATTGATCCTTTAATAATAAAAACCCAAAAGAAAGTTAATTCTTGGTTACAGAGAGATCTTTCAATAAAAGGAAGAATCTTACTCTCTAAAGCTGAAGGACTATTAAGACTTACTTACGCAGCTCTTTCCTTGGAGGTGGATAAGGGTATCTTAAAAAAAGCTGATATTATGTTAAACAATTTTGTTTGGAAAAATAAAACCCACTTTATTAGGAAATCAGTACTGATGAATCCACTAAAAGAGGGATTTTCTAGATTTTACTACCTTAAACAACACCTTTAAAATCAATTGGCTTAGGAATTTCATTAATAATCCCCTCTCTCTCTGGAATATTATCCCAAATTACATTTTCTCTAAAGTGGGTGGCCTAAATTTTCTCCTACTCTGTAATTATAACGTTACAAAGATCCCTATCAAACCTTCTAATTTCCAAAAACAGATGCTCTTGGCTTGGTCCCTAATATACAAACACAATTTTTCTCCACACAGATATTTTTTATTGAACAATAAGAATGTCCTTTACAAGAACAAAACACTTTTCTTCGATAATTGGTTCAAAAATAACTTTCTTTTAGTTGGACAACTGTTTAACACACATGGCAAACTTTATAATTATTTAGACTTTTTACAAAAATACAATATTCCTATATCTGCTAATGAATATGCTGTTGTTTCTAATGCCATACACTCTGGGGTGCGTTTACTGTTACAAGGCTCTACATTTCCTTGGCCGTGCTCTTATTCTTTGAAATTAACTGACACAGTGGTCGGAGGAGTTTGCTTCTCTGCAGAGCAACGGAAAAGAAATGATAAAATCAGAGCCCTCTTCCAGAAAGAGGTCATTACAATTCCTTATGTGATATCATATTGGAATGGTATTGTAGAGGATTTACCCTGGGAGGGAGTATGGTCTTTGCCTCAAAAGTATCTTTTAACGAATAAAGTAAAAGAAATAACATACAAATTAATACACAAATGTTATCCGTCCAAAGCCTTTTTTAGGAAATATAAGTCAGACATTGAAGTGAATTGTTCTTTTTGTCAGTCTGATGAAGAAAATGTTTTTCACCTGTTTTGGCAGTGTTCCTACACAGAGATTTTTTGGACACAATTCTTAATATTTATTCAATCTCATTTTGAGAGTGACTTTTCTTTCTGTTTCAAAGATGTTTTATTTGGATTTTTTGGTTACTCAAAAGAGAAGAGAGGGAAATATTACATAATTCATTTGTGTTTACTACTAGCTAAATATCATATCCATAAACAAAAATGTACTGGCGCTAAATCTTTTTTCTCTGTATTTAGAAACGATCTAAACAGATATATAGAAACTCTTCAAGACTCTGTTAACCCTAAAGCGATGAAAACTGTTTCCCTGTATTCTTCCTTTGTGTCTTCTTAGTTTATAGAATCTCCACTTTGTGATTGTTCTATTGTTTTATTATACCCTGGCTTTCTATTTGTATATACAATTCTTTTTTTCTTTTGTCTTCTTCTTTTTTGTTATAAAAAAAAAAAAAGTTACTGTTCTGAATCCTGTCACAGCCGCGCTCCAGAGCTAACGATAGCTACCTAGCAATAGTCCAGTCCTGGTGTTCACTGTGATTTAGCTTGTTTGTTCCAACCACCAAACTACTCAGCTACAGCGCAGTTAATACAGATAATTTAAATCTGGTGTAAAAGAAAAGATTTATTCATTTAACACCAAGCAGCGTGAGCGTGCATGTCGTGCTTTCCTCCGGGTTTCTCGCTGTAGCCGCGGTTGTGCCGCATTATTTGAATTTCTCTCGCCAAATGCGGTGTTTTTGCGCAGCCTACGACCATTGTGGCTAGGATATAAAACTAGCATGTTCAGATAATTAACGCGTTTGTAACGGTCCACCTCACACACTGAACCGCGAGTCTGCGTGTTTCACTCCGACACTTTAAAGAGGAAACGCAGACCAGAGCAGATTTAAATGCTGTGGTGGGGAATCCAGAATTCTTGATATATCCAAGGATGCAACCAAGAAAGACATTATGTATCATGCCAAGGAACTATTTTTTCCACATGGTGAGTCAAAAAAAAGAAAATGGGAAGAATTCACTCATAATATTTATGACTTTAAGGAATCAGAACTTGAAGACAGCATTACTGTTGGTGAGCTGTATACACTCTCAATATTTGGTATTTTACGCTTTTATTTACATACAGTACAATGTGCTTTATTTACAAACTATGAGCTGCTTTCTGAAACCCATCTGATTGAGCCTTTTCAAGTTTTCTCTCCCACAGAGGAAGTCATCAGTGTTGTCCCATCCACGTCCACTCTTTTCGTAGAGGACAACGTTGCTCATTCAAACATTGATGCAAACTATGAACTACTTACAGTGGGTATGAAACTGTAAATATTAGAGGAAATGATTTGTCAATTCAAAGATGAGTTCATTCTTAACTACTCCTTGATGCAGATGGTGTGTCGAGGGATGTCTACTGTATGCTGCATTTTGGACAGAATTTCTAGATTGTGCAGCCAAGGGGGCAAAAATGAGAGTGCCATCTCTTTCACCAAAATGGCAAGAGGATGAATGGAAAGCTGTGGGGAAAATATTGGTCAAGGGTTTCCTTAACCAAGGCTACTTTCCATTGCGAAGTGGATTTAGAAGTGTTATAAATCAAAGTTCTTTGCTGAGTTTGCTTGAACAAACTTGTTTGATATTAGTCAGAATTGCCTGTGTTTCCAAAAGCAGAATTATAGCTTTATATAACTTCTGGAAGTAACATAGTTAATTATCATTGCCAAAGAATATTGATTTATTTTGTGCTTTTTCATAGTTTGTAGTGAGACATTTAGACAAATTCTAAAACAAAGTTAATTTATGTATTAAGGCAATTTTATTTACATTATTTACAGAAACCAATTTCCAGTTATATACATTGTCTTTTGAACAGTACAGTATAAGGAAAAAGAATAGTAAGGATTTATTTGCCTGAAATAGCTCAGCAATCATAGGTCATAGTTTTTTTTCCCTTGGAGATACAGCAGCATAATAAAAGTAGATGCATTTCTTTAAAATTCTCCACAGACTCTCGCAGCCGGAGGTCTAGAGAGAGCTGATTGGTCGAGCTCTCTCAGAGGGGAGGGATGAGAGGTACATAGTGCTCACACATTAATCACGGCTCTACAGCCAGTCAGGGGCGTCTGTGAGCTCGCGCAACGGAGGGAGCGGATAGCGCTGTCCTCCGAGTGTGTTACGCCGCCCCCAACGGTGCGCGAGCGAGCAGTTCGAAAAGATGCGGTCGGCTGGCGTCACGTGGTTCGGAGGAAACACGTGATAGTCTTCGGCCCTCCCGGCTGGGTGGTAGTAGTAGCCTTGGAAAAAATCAAAAAAAAAAAAAAAAAAAGAGTTTTTTTGTTGTTGTTGGTTGTATGTAATCTACATAGTGAGGGGATGGCGGTGTCCAGTTGGGAAAACCCAGCAGTGCATAGTGGAAACAATATAACAATTACTTAATTTACTGTTTATACATTTACCTCCATTTTTATTAAGATTTATGAGCAAAAGAAATGTTAGATACTAGTGTTTTTATATAATCTTGGAGAGGTCATTGCTATTTAGGTGTTAACTTGTTAATTTTGTCTAGGCTAAAGTGCCGTGGATTTTTCAAACGTAAAATATTTTTGTCATATGTGTCATGCACACTCGTAACACGACCGGCACTAGGACCCGGAAGTAGGACGGTCGTGAACCAGGAAGCATAAAAGGAGACAGAATGGCGCTTCACATTGCTCAGTCATTGAGTTCGCCCATGCCTTTGCCGACGCTTCGCCAACTATTCTGTGAGTACTCACCGATTCGGGTTGCTTCTTTGATTGAGTGTGTGTTGCTAGAACACGGGTTTATTTGTGTAGATCCTTGCTCTAAGAGAGTTCTTAGACTAAACGCGTGGTTATCCTGCCTACTCGTGCTACTTCCGCGTTTGGGTTTACCATCCACGCTACACGGGCTAACTGCTAAGGCTGTTGTGTCTATCCTCCGGTTGCTCGTGACAGAATGACTGAGCCTAAAGCAGTAAACCCAGCGGAGTTTGCTTGCCTCTGCGATGTGGTTGACCAGCATGCCGAGCTGATCAATAAGCTCAGTGGTGAAGTCGCGTCTCTCCAAAAGGACCTCCAAGACGTCGCGGTTTTGCGCCGCAAGGTGGCGGAGCTACGACAGGAGAACGCGACCCTCCGCGGGGCGGCTGCTCAGTCGGCTGTTGCCACGCCCGTCGCAGCGGCGCCGTTCCCCCCCCTTTCTCTGATGTTTTCATAGCCCTGCCGGATAAATGGGATGGTACTGATGGGAAGTGCAGTGTCTTTCTAACTGCGTTGGATCTTGTGTTTGAGTTCAATTCCACCAGGTACTCCACAGACCGACTCGTCTCGTTGCTATCCGGGCAGGCAGCTGAGTGGGCCACGGCGGTTCTCAGATCAGACTCGGACACGGCCTACTCGTATGGAGAGTTCAACCAAACTAAAATTGACTTTCGAACATCCTGCTGCTGAGGTGGAGACCGACAGCAAACTGTACCATCTGCGGCAGGGTGGGTCGTCCGTGAGCCGCTACACCGCGGATTTCCGTACCCTTGCTGTGCAGACCACCTGGGGGGATGCCGCCCTCCGAACGGCCTACTACGAGGGACTGGCTTCACGCATCAAGGACGAGCTCGCTGGACGAGAGCTTCCAACCATGCTGGAGGGATTGATTCAACTCGTCCTCCAGATTCACCAGTGCCTGCTCTCTCGTCCGAGGCCAGTCCCCGCACCCTGCCGCCCATCACGCCATCCTTCTCACACTCCACGGCTCGACCACCAGCTTTCACGACCACCGCTATGACACCCGCCGGATCTCCACCTCCCGCCGTGGTTGACACAGGAGCCGAGGAACTCATGCAATTAGGACGCGCCTCCTTGAACCCCGCAGAGCGAGAACGACGTTTCAGGGAGGGACTCTGCGCCTATTGTGGGTCGGCGGCGCACCATAGAGCCATCTGCTCTCTACGCCCGGGAAACACCCAGGCCCGGTGAACCAGGGATGCAGTTCACCGGGTCCCCTTCATCCCGCCGCCACCACACCCAGCGTCTCGCGTCTCTTGGTTAAGGTTTACCTCCAATTTGGCCACAAACGAGTCCAAAGTTCCGCGTTCATCGATTCCGGTGCCGCCGGAAACTTTATTGACTCCTCCTATGCCAAAAAGTTGGGGGTGGAAACTGAAGCGTTATCCCAGCCTGTTCGAGTAACATCTGTTGACGGCTGGCCCCTTTCCTCCAGCCCTATCACCACCCAGACTCGACCCATCACCCTCACCATTGATCAACACCAAGAATTAATC
Source organism: Clarias fuscus (assembly GCA_030347435.1). Lineage (NCBI taxonomy): Eukaryota > Metazoa > Chordata > Actinopteri > Siluriformes > Clariidae > Clarias > Clarias fuscus. The sequence goes on along the minus strand of CM059229.1, from coordinate 22,869,617 downwards.
CGCTTCCACCTCACCTCCATCTCATCACCACCCATTATCCTCGGATATCCCTGGCTACTTCAACATGACCCTCTCATCTCCTGGTCTCAAAACCGGATCCTACAATGGGGGCCGACCTGCCTCGAACTCTGCCTACGGGCGCCGACTGGGACATGCTCTAGGGAGTCCGAGGCCCCTGATGTCGGAACACCAACGCCATCCCCACTGCATATCGGGACTTGGCTGTTTTTTTAAGAAACGTGTAAGAGGTCTTTTGTAAGAAACGTGCCAACCACCTTCCTCCTCATCGCCCCTACGACCTGGCTATTGAACTCCAGCCAGGCTCCATTCCACCCCGCGGCCGTCTATATTCTGTCTCCACCACCGAGACGCGGGCAATGGAGGAGTATGTGTCATCCGCTCTCCTCCAAGGTACCATCCGACCCTCCTCCTCGCCCGCCGCCGCGAGATTTTTCTTCGTAAAGAAAAATTAGGGCGACTTACACCCTTATGTCGACTATTGGGGGCTAAACAACATCACCATAAAAAACAGACACCCGCTGCCTCTTACCAACTCAGCCCTGGACGCCCTCTCTGGTGCCACCATTTTCACAAAGTTGGACCTCCGGAGCGCCTACAACTTGGTGCGTATCAGAGAGGGCAATGAGTGGAAGACAGCCTTTATCACCCCGACTGGACATTACGAAAGCTTGGTCATCCCTTTTGGACTCTGTAATGCTCCAGCGGCTTTCCAGCACTTCATTAACGACGTTCTCAGGGACATGTTGGGCCAATGGGTATTCGTCTACCTAGACGATATCCTGATTTACTCCCACACCGCCGAAGAACACACCCAACACGTCAGGGTGGTCCTCAAGCGATTGCTCGCCCACCGACTGTACTGTAAGTTGGAGAAGTGCGCTTTTCACAAGCGTTCCACCACATTCCTGGGCTTTGTCAGCTCGCCCCAGGGTGTGGCCATGGACCCACATAAACTGGAGGTTGTACGTCATTGGCCCCTACCCAAGACTCTCAAACAACTTCAACGGTTTCTTGGGTTTGCGAACTTCTATCGTCGCTTTATCTGGGACTACAGTACAGTCGCAGCACCTTTAACCGCACTGACTCGCCCATCATCTCATCACTTACAACTCAACTCCACTGCCATCACCGCATTCCACGAACTTTGCCACCGATTCACCACCGCTCCAATTCTCCTCCATCCAGATGCTAACCAAGTTCGTTGTGGAGGTGGATGCCTCAGATGTGGGCGCTGGGGCTGTTCTCTCCCAACGGGGTCCAGACCAGAAACTACACCCTTGTAGTTTCTTCTCCAAAAAAATTTACCCCACTCAGCAGCGATACGTGGGTAGGGGACCGCGAGCTGCTGGCCATAAAGTGGGCATTGAAAGAATGGCGACACTGGCTCCAGGGCGCCAGAGAACCATTTATCGTCTGGACCGACCACCAAAACCTCATCACCATCAGGAATTTGAAACTACTCATCCCAAGGCAGGCGCGGTGGGCTCTGTTCTTCGAGCACTATGACTTCCATCTATCATACCGCCCGGGGTCAAAAAACATCAAAGCCGACGCTCTCTCTCGACAACATGAGGAGGACGTCCCCCGGGTGGACCCCGCGCCTGTCCTGCCATCTTCCAAGATCATCACCCGGCTCCGTTGGGAACTGGAGACGAGGGTTCGTCAGGCACAAGCCACGGAAACCGAACCGGCAGGTGTGCCGCCTGGACGACTCTACGTACCCGGGAACATCAAGGCCGACGTCATCCAGTGGGGCCACTCCTCGCCGCTGTCGGGGCACCCAGTGTCTATCCTCCGGTTGCTCGTGACAATATGTAAGGCAAATATTGCAGTGGTTGCTGTAAAAGGTGCTAAATATAATATATAATATATAGCATTTCACCGTTGGTTAAGTGAACTGTTATATAATAAAAGTCCTGGTCTTTTTCAGTTTGTGTAAATTCACTGTTGTGTGGGCGACCAGTATTTGAGTTAATATATGCATTAAGTTAATATAAAACACACTTCAAAAGTAGTTTTTTTTCTGGCTGAATATCCCACTTAAAACACTCAGTTAAAATAGTTACTGGTACTTAATTTTAATAGTTATTGTGTGTGTGTCTGTGTGTGTATACACACACAGATCAGTCAACAGTTAGGACACAGCTTCTAATTCAGAACATCATAACAATGCTGAAGGACATCCAAAATGTATAATAATCTAATTTGAACAGTTGATATTGAGATGTATCTGCTACTTCTGCTCTTTAAAACCTTCATAACGGCTCTAATCTGATGTGCTGTTTGTTAATTGGTAATTTTTGAGGTAACTCTTAATGAGGTAAGTTTTGGTCTTGCTTTCCTGGAAAGATCTTCATGAGAGACAGTTTCATCATGGTGACTTACGGATTTTGCAAATGCACACAACAATACTGTTCATGTAAGAACTATTCCAAAACAGCTGACTTTCATGTCTTAAACTGACTGTTGTTGTTGTTACTTAATTACCCAATGCCATGTGTTTTATTTCATATTTTTGAGATCTCCAGTATTGTTCTAGAATATAGAAAAGAAATCACTAAACTAAAAACATTGAATTAGAAGGTGCGTCCATACACACACACGCGCGCACACACACACACACACACACACACACACACACACACACACACACACATGTCTGAGCCACAGAGGCCTTATTCCACTACCCAAAGGATCCAGTGGGATTAGACTGGACAGGCAGCCTTTGGTACTGTTGCTTGTAAAAATAGGTCAAGTTCTATGGCTTCTTCCGGATTAGTGGGTGGGTTTAGATAGTTTTCTGACATTACTAGGCAACAAATGTCAGAAACTATATCCACCTTCATTTGGCCCTTTTGGCAGGCATTCCTCTCTACAAGCATGCACAGTATTTGTTGATGGCATACAGTCTTGAGGTAGTCTGCAGTGCCAAAGAGGCGAGGAAGTGGGTACATCATTAGCGGTCGTCTACTTGGAGAAACTGCATTCCTGCTGGGGCGAATTCTGTGACAGTTCCATAGATAAGCAACTTCATGAAGCTCCCTCTGAAGGAAAAAAAAAAAGAGATTTACAACTATTTCTTGCTCAATGTTCTTGAAAGACAGATTTACATTTAATTTCAAGTCTCTCTTTTAGATTTCAACCTCGAAATAGTTACTGGAGGTTATAGTTATCCTCTTTCTTCACGTAGAATAAGATATTTAATAAATTTTAATGTAGGTAAATAATGAGAAACAACTTTCTTATACAGAAAACTGAACTAACTGTATATTAGAAAAGTTACACAAATTGAGAGACAGAGAGAGGAGAGACATAAAAACAGAGATAATTCAGCAAACACGCAAATAAGATCTCTCACATGAAAATGCCTAAATGCAATTAGAATAGTAGAAAAGGACAGCTACTTGATTTGTCTTAAAAACCACTGAAGCCTATTTTTTAAATAAAACACACTGTTATGAATTCAAGAATTCACCACTGCTCAATCCTTTGGTTATGATTACTTGAGCCAGTAATGTAGCATCTCTCTGAAAACACATCATCATGGTTACTTCTTAAAAATAACTTACACTAAACAGTTTTCTGTTCCCAAGTCTGCCTTGATTCGTGTAGCAGTGCCATACCTATTTTCCACTATTTCCATGAAATAACCAGCAATAACTTTTGGATTGCTATTTGTGGAGTAATATGGGGCCATATGATCATGCGTAAAAACCCATCAATTGCGCCATTAATACATATTCCATATGGTCTGAGTTTATCGTAGGAATCTAGGTGGCACAAAAATTTGGGACCTGGGTTCCTGGAAAGACATTATCTTAGATAATCACCTGAGGCGAGTTTGACGCCTCAGGTGAACTCCGCGAGGATCCAGAATTTTTTGCAATTTTTTGCTAAAAGTTGCTGAGATACCACAAAGCCAGCTTTGATGCATTTAAAATGCATGATTTTGTATCCATGAAGCATTCCATATTGGTTTAGCTGGTCCTGAAGAAAGAGAGACACTTCGAGAAGGTCAGAATATGCTTTCCACCTTAACAGTTCTAAGCGCTTTAGATACCTGTGCAGTATTAAGTCATAATTATGAGATAATCCCTGTGATTTTTTTTTTCTTTTGTGAATGCAATGCGCTTCCGTACTAAAGCTAAGAGAGCCTATGTTCGATAAAGGAAAAAATAGCTGGAAGAAGGAGAAAAAATTTCAGCCTATTTTATTTGATAATGCTAAGGAAATAGCATTTTTTTGTTCTAACTTTTATAATAACTTGTATGCCTCAAGATTTTGCGATGATTCAGAGAACTCTTTTTTGATTCTATTATTTCTAACAAAGTTATTTCAAGAGAAGATAATTCAGAAATTTGACAGGCTATTAAGAGCTTAAAAGATAATAAAAGTCCAGGCAGTGATGGTTTAACATATGAGTTGTATAAGATGTTTGCCGAAGACCTATTTCCATTCTTAATTAAAGTATTTGAGGAAAGATCTAGATCTAGAAGAACTTCCACTTACTGTAACACAAGGAATTATTACCTTAATACTCAAACCTAACAAAGACAAAGAATGTCTAGAAAATTGGAGACCAATTGCTCTATTAAATATCGATTACAAAATTATGGCTTTAATTTTTGCAAAAAGAATTAAAGATGTCCTTAACTCTATTATAGATGAATCACAATCAGGTTTTATGGAAAAATTACACATTACAAATAATATAAGGTTAGTGTCACGTTGTGGTGTTGCGCGGCATAAACGCAGGAGGATCCAGGTTTTAAAGGAAACGGTGTTTATTTCAAAGGCAAAACAGGCAGGGAAACTCAACAAAACAAAGATACTTTCAATGAAACGGAAACTAAAACACGAATACACGAAACAAAAGACACTTAAACCAGGCAGACATTTACCAATATAAATTAACAGATGCAAGACGCCAAACTGAACTGAAACAAACCATTTATAATAAAACTAACGATCAAGTCGGTTCAGGTGAGCGCCCTCACGTCACTTGACCGAAGTGCATAAAGGGAAATGAAGTAAAACGAAAAGAACTACAACCAAAATTCACAGGGCGCTTTGGCGCCCTCTAGGGGTTATCCCTGACATAACCCCCCCTCAAAGGGCGCAACTCCGGGGCGCCACAGGAGGTCCAGGGCATCCCCCCCAGGGTCCAATGTCCGTCCCTCTCACCCAGGGGCTGCCACCTGTGGCCAGTGGTTCCGATGGTTTCATGCCCCCGTTGAAGCAGGGCGGCGGAGACGGAGGAGGCTCGCCTTCCTCTTTGACGCTGGGCGGCGAAGGCAGTGGGTGCTCGCCGTCCTCGGTGACGCAGGGCGGCAGAGGATGAGGAGGCTCGCTGTCCTCGGCAGCGCATGAAGGCGGCGGCGGAGGAAGAGGATGGAGCTCGCGATCCTCGGCGGCGCATGAAGGCGGCGGCGGAGGAAGAGGATGGAGCTCGTGCTCTTCGGCGGCGCATGAAGGCGGCGGCGGAGGAAGAGGATGGAGCTCGTGATCCTCGGCGGCGCATGAAGGCGGCGGCGGAGGAAGAGGCAGCTCGAAGTCCTCAGCGGCGCATGAAGGCGGCGGCGGAGGAAGAGGAAGGAGCTCGTGCTCCTCGGCGGCGCATGAAGGCGGCGGCGGAGGAAGAGGAAGGAGCTCGTGCTCCTCGGCGGCGCATGAAGGCGGCGGCGGAGGAAGAGGAAGCTTGCGATCCTCAGCGGCGCATGAAGGCGGCGGCGGAGGAAGAGGATGGAGCTCGTGCTCCTCAACGGCGCATGAAGGCGGCGGCGGAGGAAGAGGATGGAGCTCGTGCTCCTCGGCGGCGCATGAAGGCGGCGGCGGAGGAAGAGGAAGCTCGAAGTCCTCAGCGGCGCATGAAGGCGGCGGCGGAGGAAGAGGAAGGAGCTCGTGCTCCTCGGCGGCGCATGAAGGCGGCGGCGGAGGAAGAGGAAGCTCGAAGTCCTCAGCGGCGCATGAAGGCGGCGGCGGAGGAAGAGGATGGAGCTCGTGCTCCTCGGCGGCGCATGAAGGCGTCGGCGGAGGAAGAGGATGGAACTCGTGCTCCTCGGCGGCGCATGAAGGCGGCGGCGGAGGAAGAGGAAGGAGCTCGTGCTCCTCGGCGGCGCACGAAGGCGGCGGCGGAGGAAGAAGAAGCTCGTGCTCCTCGGCGGCGCACGAAGGCGGCGGCGGAGGAAGAGGAAGCTCGCTGTCCTCAACGGCGCACGAAGGCGGCGGCGGAGGAAGAGGAAGCTCGCTGTCCTCAACGGCGCACGAAGGCGGCGGCGGAGGAAGAGGAAGCTCGCTGTCCTCAACGGCGCACGAAGGCGGCGGCGGAGGAAGAGGATGGCGCTCGTGCTCCTCGGCAGCGCATGAAGGCGGCGGCGGAGGAAGAGGATGGAGCTCGTGCTCCTCGGCGGCGCATGAAGGCGGCGGCGGAGGAAGAGGATGGAGCTCGTGCTCCTCGGCGGCGCATGAAGGCGGCGGCGGAGGAAGAGGATGGAGCTCGTGCTCCTCGGCGGCGCATGAAGGCGGCGGCGGAGGAAGAGGAAGGAGCTCGTGCTCCTCGGCGGCGCATGAAGGCGGCGGCGGAGGAAGAAGAAGCTCGCTGTCCTCAACGGCGTACGAAGACGGCGGCGGAGGAAGAGGAAGCTCGCTGTCCTCAGCGGCGCATGAAGGCGGCGGCGGGGGAAGAGGAAGCTCGTCGTCCTCAGCGGCGCTGTGCATCGACGGAAGCTCGCCATCCTCGGCAGCACTGTGCAGCGACGGAAGCTCGCCGTTCTCGAAGGCACTGTGCAGCGACGGAAGCTCGCCATCCTCGGCAGCACTGTGCAGCGACGGAAGCTCGCCGTCCTCGAAGGCACTGTGCAGCGACGGAAGCTCGCCGTCCTCGAAGGCACAGTGCAGCGACGGAAGCTCGCCGTCCTCGAAGGCACAGTGCAGCGACGGTAGCTCGCCGTCCTCGAAGGCACAGTGCAGCGACGGTAGCTCGCCGTCCTCGAAGGCACAGTGCAGCGACGGTAGCTCGCCCTCCTCTTCGCCGCATTGCAGCGGCAGCAGCTCGCTGTGCTCAGCGGCGCGGTGCAGCTGTGCTAGCAGCCCTTGGAGCCTGGCCACCTGCTCCCGCAGGTCAAGTCAAGTCAAGTCAATTTTATTTATATAGCGCTTTTAACAATTGACATTGTCGCAAAGCAGCTTTACACAATAAAAAGAAGTAAGTTTTTATGCAATGTATATGAATCAAAATGACACGAAGGTCACGAATGCGCTCTTCGTTTCTCAGAGCGCATCGCCGAAAGCTGCTCCAATAACTCTGGGAGGCTGCTCCCAGCTGCACGTCCCGCTCACACTCCGCTCTTTTGCCGTTACGCCGTTTGGTTCCCCGGCTACCTTCCACGCCGGCTCCCCAAACTCCAAACATCGTTGCCCCCCCCAAAAAGAATCTCCCCGGGGAAGGGCTCCTCTGCTATGCCTCTTTTTAGGTCTTGCAATCTGTCACGTTTTCGGGGGTGTTGCGCGGCATAAACGCAGGAGGATCCAGGTTTTAAAGGAAACGGTGTTTATTTCAAAGGCAAAACAGGCAGGGAAACTCAACAAAACAAAGATACTTTCAATGAAACGGAAACTAAAACACGAATACACGAAACAAAAGACACTTAAACGAGGCAGACATTTACCAATATAAATTAACAGATGCAAGACGCCAAACTGAACTGAAACAAACCATTTATAATAAAACTAACGAGCAAGTCGGTTCAGGTGAGCGCCCTCACGTCACCTGACCGAAGTGCATAAAGGGAAATGAAGTAAAACGAAAAGAACTACAACCAAAATTCACAGGGCGCTTTGGCGCCCTCTAGGGGTTATCCCTGACAGTTAGTCCTGGATCTTTTAGATTATGAGGATCTCTTCTCTAATGACAGCTACTTGCTTTTTTTTTTTTTTTAGATTTCTACAAAGCTTTTGATTCTCTCGAACATAATGTCATCTTTCAAGCCCTTCCCAAGTTTGAGTTTGGTGATTCATTTTGTAAAGCCTTTAGGAGTTGATATAAAAACAATAATAGTACTATTAAGTTAAAATTCGGAACCTCTCCAAGATTTATGTGGAGTAAGACAAGGCTGTCCTATATCTCCATATTTATTTCTTATTGCCTGTAAAAGATCAAGTTACTTATTTAGGTATGGTAATTAATAAAGACCAAAAACCAAGATGTAAACTAAATTTTGATCCTTTAATAATAAAACACCCCCCAAAAAATTATTCTTATCTACAGAGATCTATCTGTAACTAAGAATTGGAGGAAGAATTTTACTTTCTAAAGCTAAAGGACCATCAAGACTTACTTACGCTGCTCTTTCCTTGGAGGTGGATAAAGGTACCTTAATAAATGCTGATATTATGTTAAACAATCTTATTTGGAAAAATAAAACCCACATTACTAGGAAATCAGTACTAATGAATCCACTAAAAAAGCAGGGACTGTATTTTCTATATTTTACAACTTTAAACAACACCTTAAAATCAGTTGGCTTAGGAATTTCATTAATAATCCGTCCTCTCTCTGGAATATTATCCCAAATTAAATTTTCTCTAAAGTGGGTGGCCTGAATTTTCTCCTACTCTGTAATTATAATGTTACAAAGATCCCTATCAAACTTTCTATTTTCCATAAATAGATGCTCTTGGCTTGGTCCCTAATATACAAACACAATTTTTCTCCACACAGATATTTTTATGGAACAACAAGCATGTCCTTTACAAGAATAAATCACTTTTCTTCGATAATTGGTTCAAAAATAACTTTCTTTTAGTTGGACAGCTGTTTAACACACATGGCAGACTTTATAATTTTTTTAATTTATGATTTTTTTTTTACAATACAATATTCCTATATTTATATTATATATATTTGCTAATGAATATGCTTTTGTTGCTAAAGCCATACCCTCTGGGGTGAGTTTATTGTTACAAGGCTCTACATTTCCTTGGCCGTGCTCTTATTCTTTGAAAGTAACTGACACAGTGGTTGGAGGAGTTTGCTTTTCTGTAGAGCAACGGAAAATAAATTATAGAATCAGAGACCTCTTCCAGAAAGAGGTCATTACAATTCCTTATGTAATATCATATTGGAATGGTATTGTAGAGGATTTACCCTGGAAGGAAGTACTGTACGGTGCTTGCCTCTATATATAGTATATTTTAATTAATAAACATAGAAATAAATAACATACAAATTAATACACAAATGTTATCCATCCAACGCCTTTTTAAAAAAATTTTTTAGGAAATATAAGTCAGACATTGAAGTGAATTGTGGTTTTTGTCAGTCTGATGAAGAAAACATTTTTCACCTGTTTTGGCAGTGTTCCTACACAGAGACGTTTTTGTCAGAATTCTTAATATTCCTTCAATCTTATTTTGAAAGTGACTTTCCTTTCTGTTTCAAAAATGTTTTATTTGGATTTTTGGCTACTCAAGGGAGAAGATTAGAAAATATTACATAATTAACTTGTGTTTACTACTAGATAAATATCATATCCATAAACAAAAATTTACTGTTGCTAAACCTTTTTCTCTGTATACAAAAACGATCTAAACAAATATTTAGAAACTCTACAAGACCCTGTTAATCCGAAAGCAATGAAAACGGTTTCCCTGCTTTTTGGGGCCCAACAGGGGCCTCTTTTTCTTCTATGGATTATTAGGGCCCAAGCACTATGACATCAGCCCTATGTCGTCATAGTGTGTGAAGGGCCCTCTTGTTTTCCTAAGGATTATTAGGGCCCAAGCACTATGACATCAGCCCTATGTCGTCATAGTGTGTGAAGGGCCCTCTTGTTTTCCTTAGGATTATTTTTTTTTTCCCCACCCTTTTGGACTTTTATGCTCAAAAACTCATGAAACTTGGCAGACAGGTTGGAATCTGCTGCCATCAGGATGTCTGAGAGTCTCGTGGCCCGGGGCCCAAAGGGGCCCGCACATGAGATTTTGCTGCCTAGCTCATACACACTGTCACGTAGGCACACGGAACCCGGCACACATGTCAAGTCAAGTCAAGTCAATTTTATTTATATAGCGCTTTTAACAATTGACATTGTCGCAAAGCAGCTTTACACAATAAAAAGAAGTAAGTTTGTATGCAATGTGTATGAATCAAAATGATAAGATTGTCCCTGATGAGCAAGCCGAGGGCGACGGTGGCAAGGAAAAACTCCCTGAGATGGTAATAGGAAGAAACCTTGAGAGGAACCAGACTCAACAGGGAACCCATCCTCATCTGGGTGATAACGGATAGCAGGGATTGATCAGCATAATAATGTGTACTGGAAGTTCAGTGTAACAGGAGATGTGTTAAAATTAAAATGAGTCCAGTTTGTTCCTGAAGGCTCAGGTAGACTGTAGGAGATTCCAATCCTGATCTATCGAACAACTGAAGTCACGGGTCCCCAGAGCATCAATCGATGATAGGACAGTCTTAATGGAAACCATCCCCAGCCACCATACGAATCCAGGCAGACCACACGGGGCATCCATGCGACGAGATCTCCAACCAGAAGCAGGACTCCAGGACGGGTTAGACGGCTCCATAGGGCAGAGGGGTCTGGATCACTGGCAACTCAGGAGCGAACATGTATAGCTCGACAGAGAGACAGAGAGAGGGAAAGGAGAGAGGGAGAGAGAGAGAGGAGAGAGCAGAAAAGAAGAGAACAGAAAATAAGGGGAGATGGCAGTTAGGTATGGTCACAGTCAACATGTATAAGGTGAATGTATTCAGTGCAAAGTGCAAGCAGGGACTCCGGCAGGACTAACTATAAACAGCATAACTAAAAGGGAGAGCCAGAAGGAAACACAAACATGAGGGCTCCCTGAGATGTAAAGCAACCAATCACCTCACCGTCAACAAACCTGAGTGAACAATGAGAGTGGGGAGAACAGCATCAAAACATATCAGTTCACCAGAATACTCTACGTCCATGAGTCCCCCAGATCTGCTCCTTTACCTAAGGTTAATCTATTTACAAAAATGCTTGGCTAAATAAATGGGTTTTTAGCCTAGACTTAAACACTGAGACTGTGTCTGAGTCCCGAACATTAATAGGAAGACTATTCCATAACTTTGGGGCTTTGTAGGAAAAAGCTCTGCCCCCTGCTGTAGTTTTAATAATACGTGGTACTGACAGGCAGCCTGCATTCTTCGATCGAAGTAGGCGTGGCGGATCGTAAGATACTAACAGTTCACTCAAATACTGTGGCGCGAGACCATTTAGTGCTTCAAATGTCAGAAGTAGTATCTTAAAATCGATGCGAAATTTCACAGGGAGCCAATGCAGTGTAGATAAGATAGGGGTGATGTGCTCGTATCTTCTGGTTTTAGTGAGGACTCTCTCTGCTGCATTCTGTACTAACTGAAGCTTGTTTATACACCTAGTTGAACAACCAGACAGTAAGGCGTTACAATAGTCCAACCTAGAGGTGATAAAAGCATGAACTAGTTTTTCTGCATCATTTAGTGACAATATGTTTCTTATCTTGGCAATATTTCTAAGGTGAAAGAAAGCTATCCTGGTAATATTAGCTACATGAGCTTCAAACGAAAGGCTGGAATCTATAATCACACCAAGATCTTTTACTGTTGCACTTGATGGAACAGAAAGGCCATCTAAAGTCACAGTGTGATCAGAAAGCTTACTTCTAGCTACTTGTGGTCCTATGACCAGAACTTCTGTCTTATCAGGATTAAGCAGAAGAAAATTAGTTAACATCCAATCTCTTATGTCCTGCACACACTGCTCAGTTTTAGCAAACTGGTTTTTCTCATCTGGTTTTGCTGAGACATATAATTGTGTGTCATCAGCATAACAATGAAAACTAATACCATGTTTACGAATTATGTTGCCCAGAGGAAGCATGTAAAGGGAAAAAAGCAGTGGGCCTAAAACTGAACCCTGTGGAACACCAAACTCCACTTGAGAACATGAGGAATGGTCACCATCTAAATCTACAAACTGATAACGATCAGTCAAATAGGATCTGAGCCACAAGAGGGCAGTTCCCTTAATTCCTACTACCTTTTCTAATCTGTGAAGAAGAATACTATGATCAATGGTGTCAAAAGCTGCACTGAGGTCCAGTAACACAAGTATAGTAACGCAACCCTGATCAGAGGCCCATAGGAGGTCGTTTACTACTTTAACAAGTGGTGTCTCTGTGCTGTGATGAGGCCTAAATCCTGACTGATACAGTTCATTTATGCTATTTCTGTGTAGATGTGAACATAGCTGCAGTGATACTACCTTTTCCAAAATCTTGGAGATAAAGGGAAGGTTTGATATCGGCCTGTAATTGGAAAGCAGACAGGGGTCAAGGTCAGGTTTCTTGATTAGCGGTTTAATAACGGCTAATTTAAAGGATTTGGGGACATACCCACTACTGAGTGAACAGTTAATTACTTTCAACAAGGGTTCTATTATTGCTGGTACTATCTGTTTGAGAAAATGTGTCGGTATAGGATCTAATATACAGGTTGATGATTTTGAAGAAGAGATGAGTGAAATTTGTTCCCTCGCTTCAAGGGGAGTAAAGTGTTCTAAGTTCTGATGTGATGTGGTTAGATCATCTGAATTATTTAAAATGTCTAGTTTCAATGCCTGAATTTTTTGCCTAATATTTATGATTTTGTTATTGAAAAAGTTGAAAATGAAATCCTCACTACTGCATGTAGAGCTCATCGAGCCGAACAACCTTCGTGCTGCATGTCCTGGGCTAAACTCAACAGGAGGCCGGTTATTTTGGGTCGTTCGCAAAAACGCACCCAATGGATTTTGATATACTCCTCCTAGGGAAATTATAAAATCGCTAGCAAACTGGGCCAAAGAGATCTAAAGACATTGAGGATGCAAAATTGCGGAGGGATTTTCGATATCTCAAACGGGTCAGCCGTGATAATGTCTTAAACGTACGCCGAAAAATTATTAATAACTTTCTGTGTGGCATTATATTGAGTGACATTATATTCAGTGACACCTTCTGTGACATCTCACACACACACACACACACACACACACACACACACACACACGCAGGCATGCTGCACACTCATACATCACACACATGCACACATACATAAATACACCCATATTACAAATGTTTACACTCACACACATACACACACCCCTCTCTCACGACACACACACACACACACACACACACACACACACACACACACACACACACACACACACACACACACACACACACACACTAATGCACTCAACAAATATTTAGGGCCCAAACTGACATTAGCCCTATTTTAACACAAAACACATCTCACACACTAACACACACATCACTAATGTTAATACACACAGACTCAAACCATACACACAAACAAGCACAAACACAAGCACATTTCCTCGTCACACACAGACTGACATCTACACGTCACACACCTCTCTCCCTCACTCTCACACACTAACCCTTACACACTAATGCGCACACACACACACACACACACACACACACACACACACACACACACACACACACACACACACACACACAGGCATGCTGCATGCACACACAAACACACTCATACATCACACACATGAACACATACATACACCCATATTACAAATGTTTACACACACACCTCTCATGATGCACACACATACACCACACACACACATACACACACATACACACACTAATGCACTTAACAAATATTTAGGACCCAAACTGACATTAGCCCTATTTTAACACAAAACACATCTCACACACTAACACACACATCACTAATGTTAATACACACAGACTCAAACCATACACACAAACAAGCACAAACACAAGCACATTTCCTCGTCACACACAGACTGACACATCTACACGTCACACACCTCTCTTCCTCACTCTCACACACACTATCCCTTACACACTAATGCGTGCACACTCACACAGACACACACACACACACACATACACCCATATTACAAATGTTTACACTCACACACACACACCTCTCACGATGCACACACACACCACACACACACACACACACACCCCTCTCTCACGACACACACATACACACACACACATACACACACACTAACGCACTCAACAAATATTTAGGGCCCAAACTGAGTCTAAAGACATTGAGGATGCAAAATTGCGGAGGGATTTTCGATATCTCAAACGGGTCAGCCGTGATAATGTCTTAAACGTACACCGAAAAATGATTAATAACTTTCTGTGTGGCATTATATTGAGTGACATTATATTCAGTGACACCTTCTGTGACATCACACACTCACTCTCACACACACACACACACACACACACACACACTAATGCTCTCAACAAATATTTAGGGCCCAAACTGACATTAGCCCTGTTTTAACACACAAACACATCTCACACACTAACACACACATCACTAATGTTAATACACACAGACTCAAACCATACACACAAACAAGCACAAACACAAGCACATTTACTCGTCACACACAGACTCACATATCTACACGTCACACACCTCTCTCCCTCACTCTCACACACACTAACCCTTACACACTAATGCACGCACACACACACACACACACACACACACACACACACACACACACACACACACACACACACACAGGCATGCTGCATGCACACACACAAACACACTCATACATCACACACATGCACACATACATACACCCATATTACAAATGTTTACACTCTTGCACACACACACACACACACACACACACACACCTCTCACGATGCATACACACTAACCCTTACACGCTAATGCGCGCGCGCACACACACGCACACACAAACACACACACACTCATACATCATACACATGCACACATACATACACACCTCTCACGATGCACACACACACACACACACACACACACACACACACAGTCTTAATATAATCAAAAAGTCATGAAAATTAGCATACAGGTTGGAATTTGCGGCCAACAGGTGCTCAGTTTGGCACGGCCCTGGGAATTGAATATGCCCATCACAGCTCCCCCTAGGAGATCTTGCTGCAGATTGCACATATCCTTACAAAATCCAGTATACATTTACAGTAGATCTCATCAAGCTGAACAAGTTTCGCGCTGCATGTCATCAGGTGTAATCCACAGAAAGTGAGTTATTTTGAGTTGTTTGCAAAATGCACTCAATGGAATTTTAAATACTACTTCTAGGAAATTGATAGAATTGTCTCCAAACCAGGCCAATATGATCTCAACACATTCATGATGCAAAATTGCGAAGAGATTTTTGATATCTCAAATGGTTTGGAAGTGGCTAATAACTTCGGTGTAGATTAAGTTATGTACATGGAACTTTATGATAAGTTATGTACATGGAACTTTATGATAAGTTATGTACATGGAACTTTATGATAAGTTATGTACATGGAACTTTATGTTAAGAGTAGGAAGCTGATCACATGTTATGACAATCATGAGTCTATGTCATAGCGCCACCAACTGGCAGCAGGAAGTGTGTCACTTTTGGAAATCACTAATATTTTGTGCTTTACTTTCTCACCTGATTTGGTTCAAAATCTGTCAGAATAATGAAAAGACATGGGTGATTTGAAACCATGAAGGATTTGTTTCTAATTTGAATCGTGTTGCTATGGCGACTATTTAACTACCAAAAAAATTTATCTTCTCATATCTTACAAGTGGAAAGACCTACGGTTCCAAAACGGATTATGAGGAAGGCCTGAGTGCCAGGACCCCGGGCGTGGCACAGGGCCTTTACAGCACCCCTTGGAACTTTGTCAAAATTTAGATGCATAACTCATATCCGTTTTCACATATATGCATGAGACCCAGTATAAATTTAGAACAACTTGCATACCCCATGTCATGGAATTCACTGAACAGCAAGTCAGTTATTTAGCGTTGTTTGTAAAACACACCCATTGGAATGTGATGTTCTTCTTAGGGGATTCAAATGTTTTTGACCAAACAGGGTCCAATATAATCTCAAGACATTGAGGATCTAACGTTGTGAAGGGCTATTTCATATCTTGAACGGGTCAGCCTTGGCGAGCCCTTAAATATATGGCGAATAATAGGAAATAGGAAGTGGCTAATAACTTCTGTGTAAATTGAGTGATATACATCAAACCTTAGGTGTAGGTTAAGAGAAGAAACCTGCTCAAAGTGACATGGGTCCCGTGAGTCTCAGTCATAGCGCCACCAACTGGCAGCAGAAAGTGTCTACTTTTATAAATTCAAATATTTTGTGACTAATTTTCAGCTAATTGGCTTCAAAATCAGGCACAATAATTTGAAGACATGGCTGATAGTGTTGAATAGTGTTGCTATGGATTATTAAAATTTTAAGGGAAAATAAGGTACATATATCCAACAAGTGGAAAGTCCTAATGTTTCAAAACGTTCTACGCAGAAAGAACAACTGGTTGTGAGTAAATTTGTTTAGTTTTATGATTTTGTGATGCTCAGACGGCTCCCAACAATATTTTATATTTATGCGCCCATTGCCTAAACATGGTTTTGGCCTGACTCCTGCAGTACTACACTATGTCCACTAGATGACAAAACATTAAGGATGGAATACTGTAATGGGATTTCTGATATTTTAAACATGGCGATGCTGAAAAAGGCAAATAACGTCATACACACACACACACACACACACTGATATACACGCACAGTATAGGCATTCGAGATTAGATGCTGAGTCCCGTTGCCATCAGTGGCCATCACGTCTGTCCTTTAGGTGCACGTGCGCTATTTGCCTACCGTCTTACTTAAGTTGTAGAATCTCCACTTTGTGATTGTTCTATTGTTTTATTGTACACTGGCTTTATGTTTGTATACATATTTTTTGTTTTGTTTCTCTTCTTTTTTCCTTTTTTGTTATTGTTTATTTGATCGGTTGTATTGATTTTTATATGTATAAAAAAACAACGTTCAATTCTGTTTCCTGTGTAATGCAAGTGCATAGCGGCTATGAGAGTCACGTGACAAAAGACCGACCGATTCGGACCAGGAGGTGAGCTGCTCGAAAAGAACGAAATTAACTAAAAGACTCAAAAAAGATTTGTTCATTTTGATGAATTAGATTCAAAGAACCGAGTCACTAAAATGATCCAAACTTCCTATCACTAGTCCACTCAACTGTAAATGACCCCTCACGCATGCGCCGCTGCACCGTTTATGACGTCACGAGAGATGCAACAAGAAGACAGAACTGGCTTTAGATATTCCCACTCACTCAGCGACGCCGAGTTTTTTTTTTATCACGGGTGTGCAGGTAAGATCATTTAATCTCTCACACTAATTTTGTTTTTCACAGGCGCTAATAATTAATGAAATTTAACGGGTATTTTATGTTCTTTCTCGAAATTTTACACGCTTATAACACGGCACACATGCCCTCTAATGGCTACAATTATTATTATTATTATTATTATTATTATCAGTTTATTACTTCGTGCGCGCGGCTTTTTCTCTTCGGGTTACATTTTATTTTGTCTCCAAAACTGGTCTCCCTCAGCATGTCGTCTGCCTGATACGGTGAGACAGCTCTGTTTTCTTTATGTGTATATGGTGTACTGTAGCTTGGTGGGTTTCTGTTGTAAATTACAAAAAAATTCAGCGCGTAAATAGTCCAGTACCGTTTGTCGTAGACCCATGAATGAGGTGTCAAATCGTCAAGAGGGGGGGGGGGGGGGGTGAAAAAATCCCATTGACTTAACATTGAGACCAACTTTGATGGATTAAAACGCAGAGTGAGAATGTGGTAGAAATCTCAGATTCACAAGAGGCCGCAAACTGTGTCAGAAGATACCCCACACGAGGGTATAAGTTTTGCCCCCGGGGCAGAAAAGGTGCCCAAACTTGCCCCATTGACATATAATGCAGAATTTGGCACATAACTTCTACAGTATTGTCGTAGATCCATGAAAGAGGAGTCAAATTGTATGGCTCATTTGGGATTGGGATGCTAAGACTTTTGAGTTTATTTTTAAAAAATATACTACTATTAATTAGTAGCACCACGAAGTAAAAAAGAAATTTGGAAGATGACACACAACACCTTGACTTCCTGACTGGTTGTGTGTTTAGTCAATGGATCTTTTATGATCATGACATGATTTTTTTAAGAAAGTCAGTAGGTTTGTCTTTTTATGTCCAAGTGACAGTTTAATGTGCATGTGTATTTAGCCAGTTCTTCTGTCCCAAGGATACACTGTGGACGGAATTCAGAAGAACCAGTTACTGAAAAACTGAGAGACAAATAACTCTAGTTGTGTCCCAGGCAGATGGCAAGGCTCGTTTTTTCACACATTAGAAATCAGTCCATAGTTTACTAAACTATGCCTCCCAAATTAAAAATGATGATTTTGGTTAAACTATTATGATTGTCATTGTTGTTCTTGTGATCTGAATAGTGATGTATTTCTGAATTAGAATTGTTTGTAGGCTGACTGCAATGCTATCACCACTAGATGAAATAAGAAATAAGAGTGGAGATTTAAAAAAAAAAAAAAAAGAACATTTAAAATGGCTATTTGAAGTGTACTGGAATAGCAGTAGTGTTTAAGGTAGTGTTTTGAAACTGGAGAGAGGAATAGCCTTTAGAAAGGCTTTTGAAAATACAAAATTACTGAAACACAAGTGGTATTCTTTAGGGCTGCAACTAACGATTATTTTGAAAATTGATTAGTTGGACAATTATTTTTTTGATTAATCGGATATAAAACTAAACGCTTCTTTAATTTGATGTTTTGCTTATAACTATATAAAACCATAAATCAGGGTATTAGTTATGTATAAAACTAAATTAAAGACAAAGTTCGTTTTTGAACAGTAAAACTCTAAATATCCAAAATATAAAATAAAAAAAACTAAACAATTGTTGTACTCTTATTATATTGGATGGCATCTGTTATAGTGGCTGCTTGTTGTGGGGTGCATGGGGGATTTCTTTTTTGAATTAACTCACTTATACTGACTTGTCTCTTTCAAAAAAATAAAATAAATGATAGGATTTGAGTATGCAAAATACAGCATTTTAACAATAATTGCAGATATTGCCAGCTGATAGAGAAGGAATAGCCAATCAGAAGCCGTGTGTGGAAGTCTGTGATTGGCTGGTTTTTGTGGCAGTTTTGTAGCAGAATTGTGGCAGGAATATAACACCATAGGCGCACGCTTTTTCCTGCAGACACTTCTGTAACCTCCATTGCGCGAGCGGCTGTGTATCTGTGTGTATCTTTGTGTATTTGTGCATCTTGTGGTCGTGCTCCTCAGTAACGTGAGCAGTCCAACTAATTGATAACGGCATTTGTTGACAACGAATTTCATTATCGATAAATATTGATTTTATCGATTAGTTGTTGCAGCCCTGGTATTCTTCTGATGTCTGAACATTCTTGTGGACATCTGCTTAAGTTCTTTGTTGAGAGCACAGTAGTTTTCATTGGCCAGGTTGAAGACAGGAGTGTTTGTGTCCTTTTTTTTTTTTGTCCCAGTGCAGGTGTAATCCAAGGTAATTCCTTGCATTTGGTGAGTGTCAGCTCAGTGAACACATTAACAATACAATTTTTTCTTTTTTTTTTCAGAATGGCTATGGCTGGAAATTCGCACATCCATCCATACCACAGCTTTGGTGTGTGCAAAGGAGTAAGGAATAACTTGCTTCTACCCGATGAAAGAACAGTGATTTTCCCAAGTGGAAAACACAGCATCCGCTACCACATACCCGAGCGACGGAGTGAATTCATTCATGGTAAGCCTGCTAAAACCTTCTCTTCCTGCATAACAGTCTGAGCAAATAACCAGTGCACTGACAGAAAGTAGGTAATACATGCCAGTTATAACTGCATACTTCTTCCCCAAAGTACAGCAATGATGATGCTAATGTATAAATATATCTGTTTAAAATGTTTAAATGTTTAATGCATTTACTTCAGATGAAATGAGTAAAGAAAAAATGTCTGTTAGGAAAACAAACAAATATTTTATTCAATGCTTCTCCAGCTTGAGCAACATTGGATTTTTTCCACTAGAAATATTTAGTGCCTAAATGTTACCCCCACAGGTACAAAGGGAAACAAGGGCTTGCTGTCCCTGACTTTAAGCCTTGACCAGCGGTACCTGGCTGTGTCAGAGAGAGGACAGTGGGGTACAATAACCATCTATGAACTAAAAACTGAGACGTGCCCCATGAAGCAGGTTTTAAAGGGCCAGGACCTCGGCGTGCATGAATTTGTATCTCTGGCTTTTTCTGCTGATTCCAAGTATCTCCTGGGCCAGTCTGGTGGACCCAAATGGTCCCTCTTCTACTGGCAGTGGATAGAAAATGAGGTCATTGCTACGGCACAGACTTCTAACAGTGCGGTTGTCAGTCAGGTAAATATTCTAAATGTCTTGTAGTTGTAATTGAAGGCAAGTTAGTCTTTGTAAGTCTGCAGATCTATCCCCATATGTGTTTAAATCATGGTAACGAACTCGCCTTCTACACTATCTGGTCCAACTTCTTTAATTCATCTTCAGTCAACCATTTGTCGATGTCCGAATCATAATGGATCTGGAGCATTTTCCAGAAACATTAAATGCAAGGTGGGACGATAAAAGGATGACACGCTGGGAAACCCACCACTGAGCCACCAATGCTCTCTTTATATTGCAGCATATGCTGTATATAAAAAATCATATTGACACCCAAAACCTAGGTGACTTTAATGTTATGGCAGATCAGTGTGTACATATTTTATACATACAGTATACATGCTTATATAAAATATGCATAATCCGATCAGCCAGAACATTAAGACCACCTCGGTTTTAGTTCCCCTTGTGCCACTGGGGTGGCTCTGCCTCAGCTGGTGTATAGATGGGGATCAGTGTTGTTCAGGTCACCTTGCAGTGGAGTTATGGCTGATATATCTAGTTTGTTGGCTATGATGATAATAAAATTCTCTATTTTATAATGTTTCAATTAACAAAATCATTGTTCATGCTTCATTGTAGCTAGCTTTGTAATGCATGACAGCAGGATATTTATTCCAGTGCTGTGCATCTGAACTAAACTAAAATTCTCCTTTTTTGTGGTCTCTTTTCTTAATCCCAGGTAAGCTTTAACCCTTACGATGAAAAACAGATCTGTGTGAGTGGGAAGGGGCTCTTGAAGCTCTTTGAGTTGCAGAAGGGCTCTCTGAGACAGGGAAAGTCATTCAGGGTTGAGAAGGAGAACATCTTGTGCCATGCCTGGCTGTCCAGGGACTGTTTCATCTCAGGAACCGAGACAGGAAGGTTGTTGATGGTGAAGTCCAGCCGTCTGCACAACCTGGGGATGCCGTTTGACAGGTAGCAATAGAGAGATGCAGAGAACATCTCTTGCTTGTTCTGATTGTCTGTTTTATCTGAACCACACTATAGTGTAGAATATTATTTCTATTGGATTTCAATCCTCACTGTTCTGCATTCTCGCTTTTGCCAGTAAAACAGATAAAAAGGGCTTCTCAGCTCCTGGTCTGCTCCCATCTGTCACTGCCATCACGTCATTTTCTAAAGGTTTTGCCTGTTCAACTGGGGTAGGATTGGTTTGTCTTTATGAGAACTCAGATGGGAAGGACGGTTACAAGAAGAGTGCAGAAATTAGAGTGAGTAGTATTTACAGTTAGCACCTGTGAAACGAATGGAGAATTTAATTAGGTAGACTTTTACTGGATTTCTTAGTAATTTTTAAAGCACATTTGCTTTTTTCATACAGTACCTTGCTCCTGGACTGTGTGGGTTTTTGCAGTT
The DNA here is from genome assembly GCA_030347435.1 of Clarias fuscus. NCBI lineage: Eukaryota > Metazoa > Chordata > Actinopteri > Siluriformes > Clariidae > Clarias > Clarias fuscus. The sequence continues at coordinate 22,847,797 of CM059229.1, read as the reverse complement.
CTGTAGGATTGATATTCTGACACTCTGTATAAGTGTTGTTTGTAACTCATTTGTCAGGCTAATCATGTGCATACGCATTAAGACCAGTTTTCCATTAAACTGCAGATACCTGAGGAAACATACACTAATCAGCCACTTCAGGCAATTGCCACGATGTGTATTAGTCCAGAAGAGGAGACCCTGGCTATCAGCACAGACCGAGGACAACTCTACAAAATAAGCCTCAGCTCACCCGAGATTAGCCTGGTAACAGAGCAGAGTATATGATAGTAGAAGAAAGCCATTAAACATGAACTGACTTATTTTTCTGCTTTAAGACAATCACCATTGTTAAAAGCACTATTAAAAAAATCTCCATTGCTTTCATTTTATCAGAATAAGAAGGATTATTTTGAGTTCCTGTGTCATCCGCTTCACTCAGGGAGCATTACCGGTATGTCTGTCTGTTCATCGAAACCCCTCATCGCTACCTGCTCAAAGGATGGCACTGTGCACATTTGGAACTACAATGCCATGTAGGATCAGAAAAAAAAAAGCAAAAATCTCAATCACTCTATATATATATATATATATATATACTGTGTGTATATATATATATATATATATATATATATATATATATATATATATATACTGTGTGTATATATATATATATATATATATACATATGACTAATATGACTAATTACATACAGAGTGTATTTTTTGCTTACTTTTCACAGAATACATTTCATATTTAAATTATGTCTGTTCTACTGATTTCTGATTGCATGGATGTGTCCTGTTTCTCTGCAGGTTTCTTGAGCAGTTTAAGGAGTTTGATGAAGAGCCACTCTGTGTGTCAATACATCCAGGCGGCCACTCCATCCTGGTGGGCTTCTCCACAGATGTCTGCCTCATGAACCTATTAAACGACGGCATGCGCATTGTCCAGAAGTTCAACATTCACAATTGCGCTGAGGTCGGTCTCCACTGACATGTGACCTTAGTGTTAGACATTTCTTCATTAAAGGTTTTGAACATTTCGGTGGGCAAAATCTCTATTTATAGCTGAACAGGGCCTACGTTATAAGCTAGCTTTCAATTTACATTCTGAGTCATTCAATGTACTGTAGATAGTTTTGATAATGTATTGTAAGGGTTCATACTGATTTGTTTGATTTGACTGATTTTGGTTCCATCATTAGTCACATTAAATAAAATTAAATGGTAGAACTCAGTAGAGAAAGAAATTTTGCACTTATTCAGATCTGAAAATGAAAATAAGTTTTACATTTCTAAAGGTATTTTCCATGATGAGATAATGTTATTTGCATTACAGTGCCTTAGAAAATAATGTGTGGTTTTGTGCAGCCACACAAACAAACATAGTCCACTATTAATGTGGACATAGTGATTGAGATTAGTGCACAGTTCCTACTGTTGGTGCTCGAATAGGGAAGAATACACACATTTTTTTCAGCTTCATGGATTGTCTGTGACATTTGGATTTTATGTTTGAAATTTGTTTGTTTGTACTGAAGAAGTAATTAGAATTAGTGAGGAAAATTATGCATCTGTGTCTCCACAGTGTGTTTTTAACCATGACGGCAACCTGTTTGCTGCCACCAGCAACAAACTGATATACATCTACAACATCAGAACCCAGAATTCACTGGAACTTGTTGGCCACCCAAAGAAGGTAAGTACAAATGGTGTTTCATAACATTTATCTTAGCCTCTATGTTCAGGAGGCATGCCCTTGGGCCTCATTTAGTCCTGTTATACAAAACAAAATATACAGGCATATAATTCTATATTGTATTATATGTATATGTATTATATTTTATATGTATAAAAGTATTATGCAGGCATATAGTTTTGCACATTTTGCTTGCAGTTTTTACAGAGATATTCAAGTAGGGTTTCCAAGTTATGTTCTTAAGTATGCTAATATTTTGCCTGTGGATTTTATTTTTATTTGAATTATTTGTTTTGTTTTGTTTTTTTGACTAAAATAAACCTTATCAAATGTAACCTAGCATTTCTGTCAGACATTGTAAATCAAGTTAGTTAATGAATATCATTTATGATGAATAGAATTGTTATTTTTTCAGTTATTTGCTTTGTAGGGCCCAAGCACTATGACATCAGCCCTATGTCGTCATAGTGTGTGAAGGGCCCTCTTGTTTTCCTTAGGATTATTATTATTTTTTTTTTCACCCTTTTGGACTTTTCGGGGGTCTCTTAGGGCCCAAGCACTATGACATCAGCCCTATGTCGTCATAGTGTCTGAAGGGCCCTCTTGTTTTCCTTAGGATTATTAGGGCCCAAGCACTATGACATCAGCCCTATGTCGTCATAGTGTGTGAATTAGGGCCCAAGCACTATGATATCGGCCCTATGTCGTCATAGTGTCTGAAGGGCCCTCTTGTTTTCCTTAGGATTATTAGGGCCCAAGCACTATGACATCAGCCCTATGTCGTCATAGTGTCTGAAGGGCCCTCTTGTTTTCCTTAGGATTATTAGGGCCCAAGCACTATGACATCAGCCCTATGTCGTCATAGTGTGTGAATTAGGGCCCAAGCACTATGATATCGGCCCTATGTCGTCATAGTGTCTGAAGGGCCCTCTTGTTTTCCTTAGGATTATTAGGGCCCAAGCACTATGATATCGGCCCTATGTCGTCATAGTGTGTGAAGGGCCCTCTTGTTTTCCTTAGGATTATTAGGGCCCAAGCACTATGACATCAGCCCTATGTCGTCATAGTGTGTGAATTAGGGCCCATCACTATGACATCAGCCCTATGTTGTCATAGTGTGTGAAGGGCCCTCTTGTTTTCCCTAGGATTATTAATAATTTTTTTTCCACCCTTTTGGACTTTTCGGGGGTCTTAACATGCTCAAAAACTCATGAAACTTGGCAGACAGGTTGGAATCTGCTGCCATCAGGATGCTTGAGAGTCTCGTGGCCCGGGGCCCAAAGGGGCCCCCCACACGAGATTTTGCCGCCTAGCTCATACACACTTTCACGTAGGCACACGAAACTCGGTACACATTTAGAGCTCATCGAGCCGAACAACTTTCGCGCTGCATGTCCTGGGCTAAACTCAACAGGAGGCCGGTTATTTTGGGTCGTTCGCAAAAACGTACCCGATGGATTTTGATATACTCCTGCTAGGGAAATTATACAATCGCTAGCAAACTGGGCCAAAGAGATCTAAAGACATTGAGGATGCAAAATTGCGGAGGGATTTTCGATATCTCAAACGGGTCAGCCGTGCTAATGTCTTAAATGTACGCCGAAAAATGATGAATAACTTTCTGTGTGGCATTATATTGAGTGACATTATATTCAGTGACACCTTCTGTGACATCACGTTCAGCGACATCACGTTCAGGAACATCATAGTGTGAGGCCTTTCTTCCAGCACCTGCGGCCTATTGTACACACATACACATCACAAATGTTAACACACACAAACACATCTCACACACTAACACACACATCACTAATGTTAATACACACAGACTCAAACCATACACACAAACAAGCACAAACACAAGCACATTTATTCGTCACACACAGACTGACATCTACACGTCACACACCTCTCTCCCTCACTCTCACACACTAACCCTTACACACTAATGCGCACACACACACACACACACACACACACACACACACACACACACACACACACACACAGGCATGCTGCATGCACACACAAACACACTCATACATCACACACATGAACACATACATACACCCATATTACAAATGTTTACACACACACCTCTCATGATGCACACACATACACCACACACACACATACACACACATACACACACATACACACACTAATGCACTCAACAAATATTTAGGACCCAAACTGACATTAGCCCTGTTTTAACACACAAACACATCTCACACACTAACACACACACATCACTAATGTTAATACACACAGACTCAAACCATACACACAAACAAGCACAAACACACGCACATTTATTCGTCACACACATACCGACACATCTACACGTCACACACCTCTCTTCCTCACTTTCACACACACACTAACCCTTACACACTAATGCACACACACACACGCATGCATGCTGCATGCACACACACAAACACACTCATACATCACACACATGCACACATACATACACCCATATTACAAATGTTTTCACTCACGCACACACACACACACACACCTCTCACGATGCACACACACATACACCACACACACACCACACACACACATACACACACCCCTCTCTCATGACGCACACACACACACACACTAATGCACTCAACAAATATTTAGGGCCTAAACTGACATTAGCCCTGTATAGTGTGAGATGTGTGCAGGTTGTGAGGTACAACCGAGTGGCGATGGCTGTTTCGAGGTCTTAACACACTCGAATGACACATGTTGTGCGGTGCGCCCGGGGTGGGAATGGCACAGGGTGCTTGGGCTCGTCATCGTTGCTTGCAACTATATTTTAATATTGAAATTTAAAGCAAAATGGTTCTATACCATTTACACAACCCCTGTTCCAACGTTTCAGGTTCAGTCGGTAAGGTGGAGCGATGATGACCAGCATCTAGTGTCATGTGGGCTGGATGGTACCGTGTACCTCTGGAACACTCTGACTGGCACCTATGAGTCTAAGAATGAGACTGAATGTAGCTATGCTGATGTGATGTTCTCACCTATCAATGAGAGCATTCTTGCTGTAGACCGTTCCAACCTTAAGGAGATCCAAGATGGAAGGGTAAGTTTAAAGAAATATCATACAATATCATATAATGCTTAGCTTTCTTTACAATTACTGCATCACAACTAGGGCTGGGCGATAAAACGGTATTTATTGACAGTACACCATTGTCGATAATGATAATCTGGCTGGCTGAACGCACGCCATGCCTGAATCTCAACAGCCTATCAGATGTCCTAATGAATGAGCATGATACGTGTGACCAGCAAACAGCCAATAAGCTTACATAGAAATGCTGCATTGCCTCATCACCACCTCAGGTCAGAATAACACAATGAGTGCCGTGCCATGCAGCATGGAGGACATCGTGAATCAAAATGGATGCATCTGCTCACCAGTTTTTTGGTTTCTTTTTTTGTGAGCAACACCAGAACAATGTTGTGTGTAAGCTTTGCAAAAAAAAATTAAATGTCCCGGCCAAGTATGGAAACACAAGCAACTTATTTAATAATCTTAACCACTTCCTCTCTTTGAATTTGAAGCATGTCGTTCCTCTACCTCAGCTCAGCAAACAGCCCACAAGCAGTCTGCATTGTAGAGGTACTTGGCAACAATGCCTTATGAAAAATCCTCCAAGTGATACAATGATATAACCAGTGCCAGCCTGTGGGGTTGTAAGGCCCTAGGCGAGATCATGAAAACTGGGCTCACTGGTGTAAATAACTGTCATAGCAATTTTATGAGTTAAGAGAAAGCAAACAAAAAAGGACAATGTTTAAGTGTATAAGTGTGCATTAGGTATAAAATATTCAACATACAATACAGATTTTAAACAAGTTTGCAAGTAAAGGATTGCAAAATGTTGTAATGCAAATGTGTAAAATTGGCAACGAGACAGACGACGTTATGAGAAGCAAAACACACCTCAGTTAAATCCATATTACCATAGAGATTAAAATATCAGGAACTTTATTTTTGACAGCACCTTTTCTTTCATGCAGCTGCCTAATAAGCAATGAAACATCAATAAATGGTAAGGGCATATCTAAAATAGGAAATTTGTTGGATTTTTTTTACTTTCTAGAGACGGTGTTATACAAATTAGTATGCGGTACTTCTATGTATGTTTCAAATCTTTTATTCTTTTATTTATACTGTTGTTTTTGTATTTATTACTTATCTATTATAAGTTTTATTTAATATGGTGGGTAATGTTTTTTTTTTTTTACTCACCGTTGTTGTGAATTGTATCGTGTTTAATGGGTTCATGTGTTACAAGTACAGAGATATGTTCATGTATTCACGTTCTATTATGATGAAAAGGCAATGGTTTTAATTACGAAAACATTGCCAAAGAAATACTAACACTTAGCGTGGTAGAAAACTCAGGCTTCAAAAGACTTCCAAATGTGGTTGATCCCCGCTATGTTGTCCAGGGCCGCAAATATTTTACAAAGACTAAAATCCTAGCAATTTATTGGGAAAGCAGTGGAGAGTGAGTTGTCGTCTGAACAAGCCGCATGTGACCCTTACATCAGCTTAAGTGTACATTTCAACGACGACAACTCTCTAAAGAGTATACTGTATGCTTGGAAACCTCATATTTTCCCAAGGTCCAAACGGGTGAATTTATTGCACAAAATCTGGCTGAATACAGTGAGAGCCACTTCACGTAGCAACTGGAGAGTTGTTAATTAATAGTTGCATAATCATCCACATATATTTTCTTTGGAAGTAGTGCTACATGAACGCCAAGCGTGAGGAAGCTTGCAAAACAATACCTGTGCATTCCAGCTACCAGCACCCCCTCAGAAAGAATTTTTAGTATAGGGGTAATGTAGTCACATGTACTCGGGCAGCATTAAAACCAGAGAGAGTGAACCAAATTGTCCTTCTTGCTCATAATGTTGAAATGTATGTGAATAATGATGGTTGATTTCCTCTACTTGAAAGCTCATGTTTGATTATTATTATTTGTTTTGTTTACAGAGTTTGAGGTTTACTGTGTATTGTTATTATTGACATCTTACAGATGTTGATTTACCTTAAAGTTTGCTTCAGTGTTTACACTTTACCATTGCTCACACTTTGTGACATTTTATTTACTAAGTTTATGAGTCCCTTTAACACATGATTAGTCCCTTTTTACTTGATTTGTATATTTTCTTGTTTGTGTTTAGATCCAAACTGAATTGACCTCAGAAGGCCTGAGCTACACAGCCATTGCTAGGACTCATTTAGGTGAAAGAATCTTCGTTGGAACCTCCGCTGGTAGTGTCAGGGTCTTCGAATACCCTTTAGAGCAGAAGAAGCCCTGGACAGTATATCAGGCCCATTCTCGTCCCATCACCAAAGTACGTCTGTGTTTTATGTGAGCACTAATATCCTGGAATATTGAAAACTGAAAGTGTTTATATATAATAGGGACATGTATCTGGATGTCCTTTTCCTTGGCTATGTGATCTCCTTCCATCTGAGTAATTTATTTAGCTTTTAATTGTTATATCTGTCCATGTTCCATTTAATGATGGTTTCCATTCTCTCACTCTCGCCCATCATCTATACCGCTTAATCTTGGGGGTCGGGGGTGGGGGTATCCCAGGGGGGTATGCACAAGGCAGGCTGCCAATGCATTGCAGGGCACACACTCACACACTCTTTCACACACTACAGCCAATTTGGGAATGCCAATTACAGATCTGGCCATTAAGAATGTGAGATTTTTCCCGTGAGATCTCGCAATTTGGCACGCGACATGCCACGAGATCCCTCAAGCAACATTCGGGGAATTTAAATAAATGTGCTGTGCTTCACTGAATATCCGCCAGATGGCGCATGGAAGGACTTTATCTAAAAGCCAGGCCAAGTACAACGAAGAATTGTGTATAATTAGTTAGCCTAAAACAATATTGTTTCCAATGCTGAAGCAAACATGAATTTTATTTTGTTTTACAATAAATAATATTTTATGATGAATCTGCGTATATGTTGTAGCGGGTTCGACCCAAAGTTGCACGGGCGGCACCATGAAACAGAGACACGAGGCGAGATCTTAGAGGAAAAGGGTTATTTATTAGGAATAAATTAGGGAAGGAAAGGGAAAAAGGAGGGAGGACGGAAAGAAAGGGAAGGGATGATGTGTGCACGTGCAGGGTCCGAGGCAGTGCCCTGCTGGCATGCGGGCACGCGGCTGGCGGCGGTGGGCGGAGTGGCCGAACGGAGCACGCGAGGCAGCGCTCCTGCACGCTCCCTCTCGGTTCCTCCCCGCTGTCGATGGCCGGCCTGGCCCCTCCCAGCTCTCTGTGGGCGCGGCCTCAGGCGGAAGTCTCGCTCGGACGTCCTTCGGCTGGGCGGCTTTCCCGCCTGGGATCGGCGGCCTTAACGCTGTCCTCCTCGCGGCCTTTTCCTCTTCGGCGGCGGGGACGCAAAGGCGGGCTCGACGCGGGAACGTAGGATGCCGTGGGAGCTCATGCAGCTCTTTCCCGCGCTGTCCTCAGCGTGGAGATCAAAGGGGTGGAAATCCAATGTCCTTTTAAGTCTCTGGGGCACGTTCCATTTTCCCACTCCCATGCCACTCTCGAGCTCCACCGCATTACGCTCTTCTCAGACCCCGGACTAAACTCCGCGCCTTGCTTTTATAATGCGGAGCAAGCCTGAGATCCTATTAACGTTAATCACTGCCACCCGGCCCGCATAGGCGGCCCTGTCCCTTCGCACACCTGCAGAAGGGGTGCCGCCTACTTAGGGAGCCTACGAAGTGAGCGCGGGGCGATAATAGATTTGGGCGCACGCCCATCACAGGCGCACGCCATGACAATGTGCTTCATATTATGTTCATAATGATGAAAAGAGATGCCCTAAATTATGAGGTGACGTATAGGGATTAAATCAAACTTCACTCATGCACACTTGAAACACTTGCATACACATATATGAAACAGTCACACATCTATATATACTACTAACTGCTCACACAACTACATATGAAATGCGCGTACACACACCTATGAGACGCGCGCACATATACACAAACTCTCCGCGCACACACACCTATGAAATTTGCGCACATATACAGTAATTATGAGAATGTCCTGATTCGTGAATATGTCATCATGTTTTCGTTAAAACGTAAAAATGGGTCGCGCACCATCAGAAGACATGAATGAACAAATATAAACATGAAGTGCTTCTGGCTTTTTATAAAAATAATCATCTGGCTTTTTTGCTGTTTGTGTCCAGCATTGAATAATTATTTCATCCATTATTTGACCACAGCTGGAAATAATAGCTGGAATGTGATTGTGGATTTATGACTGAAATAAAGCTGTTCATCGGCGTGCGTGAACCCGCGGCTCGTACTTTCACTTTACAAAAGGTGCAGACATACTCCCCCAGAAAGTCATCGCCTCTTGCAATAATGCAGATCAAACATACTACACCTGGCCATAAATAAAAAGGAATATTTAAGCATATACGCAACATGTATTTCACTTAAATATTACAGATTAAAACAAGGAAAGGCGTGCTGAGCTTCAGTTCATTGTGATGCGGACAAAAGGTTTTGTTAATTTTACAAAATCTGAAAATATTCAGTAAATGTATGAATTACACTCAAAGTATCAAATCTAACTATGAAGTCTGATTTAATTGATGCATTAAACATTTTATTTGTTTCTATTTATGTTTATGGTTTGCTGATGAAATACATTTTAGGCAGAGACGTCTGCTCAGTCTTGTTAATTCTTTTTAAACCCCTCAATTCTGCCAATTCCCCCATCAGTGAAACCGGTTTGATAACTTCCCACCTATTGTGAATGAAAGGTGAGAAGAGGGATTACAGTAACTGGGGGTCTGCGGGTGTTCATCTCAGAGCGCGCTGTCGCATTGTATTGAGCGAATAGACTTGAACCAAAACAAAATAATGTTTGCTTCAGCATTGGAGACAATATTGTTTTAGACTAACTTTATTAAAGATTATACACTTTCGTATTCTTTGTTGTATTTCGTCTTTTTGTTTGCACAGAAAATAATAATGGGCTGGTAAGCACACTTTACATTTGAGCACTCTTTTTCATTGTATATACTACCATATCATATATGTGTCTAATACAGTTTTATTCATATTTTACATTACATGCAGTTTGTAATTTACTTGCAGTTGTACTTTTAAAATGTTACCCTACGCAGGATTTTAGATGGGTAAACGAAATAGGAGTATGTGTGAGTGCTTGTGATACGCACAGGAAGACCTTTCCATTTGGAGATGGCATGGGATTATTAATTAAGAACTTAAACGGAAACAAAAGGAAACTGAAAGCACAAAATAAACAGAGCTCCGCCGTTTCTACGCGATATGCCAACATATCTTCGTTAAAACGTAACAATGTGTCGACCTTGAGCACCATCAGAAGACATGAATGAACAAAAAATCAATATATTTTTGTAAACATTGTTATATGCACTCGAAGTGCTTCGGGCTTTTTATAATAATAAACATAATGTTTTCTTGCTGTTTATGTCCAGCATTTCATCCATTATTTGACCATGGCTGGAAATAATAGCTGGAATGTGGTTGTGAATTTATGACTGAAATAAAGTTGTTCATCGGTGTGCGTGAACCCCGATTTGTACGTAAACCTTCACTTTACAAAAGGCAGCGTTTTGATCAAAAGGCTGATAAGCCCGTTCGATTTATCGATAAAAATGCCAGAAAGTCATTGTGTCTCGCAATAATGCAGATTAAACACAATACACATGTCCATGAATAAAAAGGAATATTTAAGCATATACACGAAATACATTTCACTTATTATTTCACAAGATTAAAACAAGGAAATAAGACGTGCTGAGCTCCAGTACATTGTGCTGGCGAAATACATTTTAGGCAGAGACGTCTGCTCGGTCTTGTTAATTCGTTTTAAACACCTCAATTCTGCCAATTCCCCCATCGGTGAAACCGGTTTGATAACTTCACACCTATTGTGAATGAATGGTGAGAAGAGGGATTACAGTAACTGGGCGTCTGCATGTGTTCACCTCGGAGCGCGTTGTATTCAGCGAGAAGACTAAAACAAAAACAAAATAATGTTTGCTTCACCATTGGAGACAATATTGATTTAGGCTAACTTTATTAAAGATTATACACTTTTGGATTCTTTGTTGTACTTCGTCTTTTTGCACACGCGTGTGCATCTTTAAATTCGAACAGAAAATAATAGTGGACTGGTAGGCACGTTATTTTTCATGTAACTTAAACGACTGAATGAAGTTAAATATACACAATAACTTAATAATTGCATTTGCTTTACATTTGAGCACTCATGTGTAAATAGTTTTTTCATTGTATGTACTACCATATCATATATGTGTGTCTAATACTGTTTTATTCATATTTTACATTACATGCAGTTTGTAATTTACTTGCAATTGTACTTATAACATATAACCTACATATCTACAGTATAAACATATTTAACCACTTCAGCAGTGAATGAGAAATTTGGTCTGGCTTTTAGATAAAGACCTTATTTGATATAATTTTATTATTTAATTAATTATCTTACTATAAATACAATTCTTATTCCCTATATTCTTGTCGAATATAGTCTTTCAGAGCAAGCACGGTGTCAGAAGATTCTGCTGAATCTCTTCTCACCTTTCATTCAAGATATGTGTGAATTTATCGAACTGGGTGCGCTGTTGGCAAATACTGTTTGGGGTTTAGATGAATTATTAAGACCGTGCGGACGTCTCTGCCTAAATTTTATTCCCACAGCAAATGAAATCAGCCTTCATAGTTGGAGGTGATACTTTGAGTGTAATTCACTAATTTACTGACTATTTTCAAATGCAGATTGACCTGTATATCAACTTGATAACTAGTGAATGCTTTAGTAAAGGGCTCTAAAACAGTGGCAATATGAATGACAATGGAATATTACAGAACGTGCAAGTTGACGCCTATGCACCGATCACTAACCATTAAAATGTTGGATGTTCCAACATTTTAACACATTAAGGATATTCGTGTTTAATTAAATTCTTAAATCCTCATGTTCCAGTGTTTATGCAGTAATTTGGTCATGTTCACCCATGGGGTGACACTATAATGATTCATTATTTATTATTATGCTTACTTACTCAGAGAGATTCTGTTTGATGCAGATTGACCTGTATATCAACTTGATAACTAGCGAATGCTATTAAATGCCACATATGTCTACCCCATGGGTGAACATAACCAAATGGTACCTTTACTACCATTTTTATTATAATAAGTGGTGCAGAAGTGTATAATAAACCGAAAAGATAAACACAAAAAAGATGGACAGCTATTTATTTAATTATCATTTTAAATATTTATCAACAACATCCATCCATCAATGCAGTATGTCCGCAATTTATCACCTTTTGATCAAAACGCTGCCTTTTGTAAAGTGAAACTGCGAGCCGCGGGTTTGAAATGAACTGTAGATTAATTTTAAAGCACGATTTAGGGCATCTCATTTCATTATTATAAACATAATTTATGAATTACACTCGAACTGGCGGTAGAGCTCTGATTAGACTACGTACAGGAGGCTCAACATCTCGGAGCCCAAGCCTCATTTAAATAAAAAAAATAAGTAACAAATATAGTTGCAAGCAATGATGACGGGCCCAAGCACCCTGTGCCATCGCCATTCCCGGGCGCACCGCACAACCTGTGGTATTCGAGTGTGTTAAGACCTCTAAAAAAAACCATCGCCACTCGGTTGCACCGCACAACTTGCACACATCACACACTATACAGGGCTAATGTGTGTGTGTGTGCGTGTGTGCATGTATGCATGTGTGTGTGTGTGTGTGAGCGCGTTAGTGTGTGAGGGTTAGTGTGTGTGAGAGTGAGGGAGAGAGGTGTGTGACGTGTGCATGTGTCAGTCTGTGTGTGACGAGTAAATGTGTTTGTGCTTGTTTGTGTGTATGGTGTGTGAGTCTGTGTGTATTAACATTAGTGATGTGTGTGTGTGTGTGTGTGTGTGTGTGTGTGTGTATGTGTGTGAGATGTGTGAGTGTTAACATTTGTGATGTGTATGTGTGTACAATAGGCCGCAGATGCTGGAAGAAAAGCATCACGCTATGATGTTCCTGAATGTGATGTCACTGAACATGATGTCACTGAAGGTGTCACTGAATATAATGTCACTCAGTATAAGGCCACACAGAAAGTTATTAATAATTTTTCTGTGTAAGTTTAAGACATTATCACGGCTGACCCGTTTGAGATATCAAAAATCCCTCCGCAATTTTGCATCCTCAATGTCTTTAGATCTCTTTGGCCCGGTTTGGTAGCGATTGTATAATTTCCCTAGGAGGAGTATATCAAAATCCATCGGGTGTGTTTTTGCGAACAACTCAAAATAACCGGCCTCCTGTTGAGTTGAGCCCAGGACATGCAGTGTGAAAGTTGTTCGGCTCGATGAGCTCTAAATGTGTACAGAGTTTCGTGTGCCTACGTGAAAGTGTGTATGAGTTATGGAGCAAAATCTCGTGTGAGGGCCCCTGAGGCCCTCGAGCTACGCCCATGGCCCAGACTTCCAGGCATTTGAATGGCAGCAGATTCCAACCTGTCTGCCAAGTTTCTTGAGTTTTTGAGCATGTTAAGACCCTCGAAAAGTCCAAAAGGGTGGGGAAAAAAAAATCCTTAGGAAAACAAGAGGGTCCAGCGCACCTTGTAGTGCTTGGGCCCTAAATATTGTAAGTAAACAACAGTAGCACAACTTTAGAAAAAAAAATTTTTAGACTCTAAATAGATGCCGAATTATTTTAGGTGTGCCAGCTGGCACTATTCTTATATTGGGTAAATTGTTCAGTGACAACCCCATAAAATTCCATATTCTGTAAATAGATACTGTACATCTGTATGAATAAACCGAGATGCCCACCCCCGTGAAAATGGTGAATTCAGGGAAAGGCTCCCCCACGAGAGGTTTTGTGTGGACCACTGAGCTTCTACGGATTCTAAAATCGACAGTTACTGTTTTTTAATACATGCAGTGGAAGAGTTCGAGAATTTATTTACCATAAGTTTATTTACCATATGTATCGTTTTTACACAACCTATGATGTCACCTATGCTATTTTACAAATGGAATATTTTTTATGTTACACTCTTAAAACTGCTGGGTTAAATGTTAAAGTGCTGGATTATATCTATTTATTATTATTTAGTAGATTGCCTGTTAGAAATACCCCAAATGAAATTAATCCGCTGTTTTAACTACTGCAGAGATAGTTAATCAGCAGTCGTTTTCACTACTACTATTAATGATAATAATACTGAATGGAGAAAGCGCAGTCAAAGAAGAATCATCATTGAGAAGAAAATGAAGAATAAATACATATCAGTATTTAAAGTTTGAGCTCGACACGTTTATGAGCTCTGTCGCTTGCTGTCAATGGGCGCTTAGGGTTAGAGAGAGAACGCATTTTTGGCTTCAGTAGACACACAATACTTCAGATTGAAACACGAATGCACCCTACAGGTAATGAACAGCATTTTCAGCTGCCGCGGAAGCGCGCGAGATCCCTTTTCAAGAAACGTGCATTCTTAATGGCCAGATCTGTAACCTAACCTACATGTCTTTGGACTGTGGGAGGAAACCGGAGTACCCAGAGGAAACCTACCAATCACGGGGAGAACATGCAAACTCCATGCACACAGAGATGGGAATCGAACCTGGCCGGGGATCGAATCCAGACCCTGGAGGTGCAAGACAACAGTGCTAACCACTACACCAATGTGCCGCCCCATTCTCTCCCATTAAATTTTATTTTCTTCGTGCGCAGATGGTTGTCACACCTAGCGACCAGTTCCTCCTGACTGCCTCAGAGGACAACTGTCTCCTTGTCTGGGTGATTACTGATCAGGATGGACGAACACTGGAGATGGTTCAAGACATGGATTATACTGAGGAGATCCTTTGTTCCAAGAGTTATTTGGAAGACAAGGTAAATATGACCACACAATGAGCGTTACCTGAGTACAGGGTGGGCCATTTATATGGATACACAATAAAATGGGAATGGTTGGTGATATTAACGTCCTGTTTGTGGCACATTAGTATATGTGAGGGGGCAAACTTTTCAAGATGGGTGGTGACCCATTTGGAAGTCGGCCATCTTGGATCCAACTTTTGTTTTTTCAATAGGAAGAGGGTCATGTGACACATCAGACTTATTGGGAATTCCACAAGTAAAACACTGGTGTGCTTGGTTTTAACGTAACCTTATTCTTTCATGAGTTATTTACAATTTTCTGACCACTTATAAAAGGTGTTCAATGTGCTGCCCATTGTGATGGATTGTTAATGCAACCCTCTTCTCCCACTCTTCACACACTGATAGCAACACCGCAGGAGAAATGCCAGCACAGGCTTCCAGTATCCGTAGTTTCAGGTGCTGCACATCTCGTATCTTCACACCATAGACAATTTCCTTCAGATGACCCCAAAGATAAAAGTCTAAGGGGGTCAGATCGGGAGACCTTGGGGGCCATTCAACTGGCCCACGACGACCAATCCACTTTTCAGGAAACTGTTCATCTAGGAATGCTCGGACCTGACACCCATAATGTGGTGGTGCACCATCTTGCTGGAAAAACTCAGGGAACGTGCCAGCTTCAGTGCATAAAGAGGGAAACACATCATCATGTAGCAATTTCAAATATCCAGTGGCCTTGAGGTTTCCATTGATGAAGAATGGCCCCACTATCTTTGTACCCCATATACCACACCATACCATCACTTTTTTGTTCCAAAAGTCTTGGAGGGATCTATCCAATGTGGGTTAGTGTCAGACCAATAGCGGTGGTTTTGTTTGTTAACTTCACCATTCACATAAAAGTTTGCCTCATCACTGAACAAAATCTTCTGCGTGAACTGAGGGTCCTGTTCCAATTTTTGTTTTGCCCATTCTGCAAATTGTGTGCGCCGATCTGGGTCATCCTCCTTGAGATGCTGCATTAGCTGGAGTTTGTCAGGGTGCCATTTGTGAGTAGCTAATATCCGCCGAAGGGATGTTCGACTAATGCCACTCTCCAGTGACATGCAGCGAGTGCTACGCTGTGGGCTCTTGCTGAATGAAGCTAGGACAGCCACTGATGTTTGTTCATTAATTACAGTTTTCATGCGTCCACATTTTGGCAAATCCAACACTGAACCAGTTTCACGAAACTTAGCAAGCAGTTTGCTAACTGTAGCATGGGAGATGGGTGGTCTCATAGGGTGTCTTGCATTGAAATCTGCTGCAATGACCTGGTTACTGCGTTCACCAGATATCAACACAATTTCGATCCGCTCATCACGTGTTAACCTCTTCGACATGTCAATGGCTGTGAACAAAGAGAAACTTGTAAATAACTCATTAAAGAATAAAGTTACGTTAAAACCGCACACCATTGTTTTTCTTGTGAAATTCCCAATAAGTTTGATGTGTCACATGACCCTCTTCCTATTGAAAAAACAAAAGTTGGATCCAAGATGGCCGACTTATAAATGGCCACCATGGTCACCACCCATCTTGAAAAGTTTGCCCCCTCACATATACTAATGTACCACAAACAGGACGTTAATATCACCAACCATTCCCATTTTATTAAGGTGTATCCATATAAATGGCCCACCTTGTACATTAATAGTTATCTTTGATTTGTGTTAAAACAAACAATACACACTACAGTACTGTGGAAAAAAACATGCTCAGCTCTCTGCCTAGCAATGGCTGTGGAAATGATCCATGTTTTATAGTGATACAGCTGAAGGATAAAATGCTCAAACTGTCATCCTAAGCCTTTGCATCGATAGTTTTCTGTGTTATATACAGACATCTATTACCTGTAATAAATTGCAGTTTAATTGCCCAGATCCATACAAGAATTTTAGATTTTTGTGTAGTTTAAATGTGCAGCACTATCACTGGGCCACACAACAAACAAGAACATATACAAACCAAGTACACCTTATCGTTCTGTCCATACACATTTAGAAGAGAACAAAATGTTCAGGATCCTCTTTAGGATTATAATATTTTTCTGTATTAATCTTCTATCATCATCCAGGAGGATAGTATATCTGAGCTCAAGGCCCACGTCGAGTGGCAGAGGTCGGAGCTGGAATACAGGCTGAATATGAAGGACGTGGACTTCAAGAAGAACTTGAAAATTGTTATGCAGAATTACGTCCAGCAGATAGAGGCTCTGCAAGACCAGATTAAGGTCAGAACGCAAGATCTCAAGTTTATGATGTATCTAAGTGGTAAGTCTTTATTAGTCAGATGGGATACACTCATTAGGGTCGCACAATTTGATATTTAAAAAAAATCACATTGTAATTATTTTGACAGATATCTCTATTGCAATTTAAATTGTGATATTAAATATTAAATGTAAATATTTCAATATAGGCTAACAGCAAATAATGTTATAAACGATGCACTAAGAGGATGTTTGCTAATATTTGTTTATCACCTAAAATGTATATAAAAAAAATAATTAAATAACCTACAAACTCTACATATCTTCCTTATCATGCATATATTCTCTGAAGTAAATTGCAACCTTTTAAGATTAAATAAGCACACGGGTCCATACAGTGATTTTAGATTTTATGTCATTACTTGTGTAGCACTAGTTCTCACTGGAACTTGGGTTATTGTACGTCGAGTTTTAATGTTCTTCCCATGTCTGGTGGTTTCCCTGTTACAGTCCAAAGACACACAGAGTAGGATAATTGTTAATTAAAAATTACCCATGGTGTGCGTGCTTGTGCCCTGCAGGATGCAGTGGCACCTTGTTCTAGACACCCTGGCACCCTGTCCAGGGTGTACCCCGCCTAGTGCTCCAAGTCCCTTGGGATAGGCTCCAGGCCTCCTGTGACTCTGTACAGGATAAGCAAGATGTAGTAGAACAAATGAAGAGAAATATGAAGGTTTCTGCAAGTTGTGAAATGCTCAGCAGAGGGCACTGTGGTTTGAAATGTCCAAAATGGGGAACACCACTGCCTGAAGACGCAGATTAGTAACAGATGATTGTAGTGTGGTATTTGAATGATTTTACACAGCCTTAAATTGATCTGTCTCTAATATTTTTGTATTCTTATGTCAGATGATTACAAAGTTATATTCAAGCAATATCACTCAATAGGGAGTTCTGTTGTGATGAATATCAGCATGTCTGTGATGCTGTCATAAGCATAGGAACACAGCCTGAGTACTGAAGATATCACAGCTGCACTGATATCCAGCACAACCTCCTTCTCTTTCTTCTTCTTTGTGTTTCCTGGCGGTTGGCATCCACTATGTTGCATGACCGCCACCTTTTGGTCTTCATCTCCCTCATCTTCTTTTCTAGACCTGTCGCCTTTAAGAACCCATCAGATACTTTCTTCCTTGTCCTCTTTTTCTAAAATGCTCCAAATTGCCTTTTCGAATGGAATTCGCAGAGGTGTCTTGTTATCGTTTGTTGCATTTATACAACATTACCACAGACATGATTTTGATCAACAGATTATGATTTGTTTCTTTATTTGACCAGTTACTTGGCTCTGCCAACACATTTTCTTCCACGACTGGTTGAAGTAACTAACCAGGCGTGGCGGAGCTGGCGACAGACAGTTTTTTTAAATTCCTACCAGTACAATGTTTATAAGTTACAAGGTGAGCAGAGTGATGCAGAGTGATACATATAGTTAAATGTTCCAGTGCTGTTACTATCTACAGTATTATCACCACTCATGTAATGCCTCTCGTTCAATCAGTTTGCTCGGTCAGAACAAACTGTTTAATAATCCATCCATCCATCCATCCATCCACCCACCCACCCCCCCACCTCTGTAGTCTCTCACTCTGTAGTGTAACATTGAGGCCATTGGTGACAATTGGAGGAGAATGGATTATAATTTCCATTTTTTTTTTACATCTGTGGTAGGTCCTCTGGTCTACATTTGTTATAGACTACAAGCAATTTGGGAATGCCAGTTAGTCTAATCTGCATGTTTTTGGACTGTGGGAGGAAACTGGAGGAAACCTACCAAGCACAGGGAGAACATGCAAACCCCATGCCCACAGACCCTGAGACAGGAATTGAACCTCTCGGAGGTGCAAGGCGACAGTGCTTAACCATTAAGCCCCACTGTACTGCCTACATAATATATGTTGAGGAATAATTAATTGGAAACTGGATGTATTTGACTATAGGTGCTGAGCACTGAGAAGGAGGATCAGAAAGTCTTCTACCAGGACACAATAGCCACTATGATTGAAAAATACACCAAAGACCTGAAGGATGAGGGTGAATACACACACTATATGTTTGCCTTATTTATAACTTGTCTCATTGCAGTTCAGAAAAAGAATGGCAGAATGTGTATACCATTTATATTCACTCCAAATTTAGCTTACTTTGATGAGCTGCAAGCATGGGCTTTGTTTAATTTTGTACTCCTTCTTATAATACAGTAATATATTAATTAAACACATTGCTATTTTTTTCTGTTCTCAGAGCTGAACTACAGCAAGGCCATGGTTGCTGAGCATGATAAGTATGTTTATTTGGAGAAGAAAATGCAGATGATGCAGCAGAAGCATGAGAAAAAGCTGCAAGAACGGGAAGCCAACTACCTTCATTCCATGGAAGGCATGAAACAATCCTATGAAACAAAACTGAAGGAGGTAAGGAAGCTATTACGGACGAGGCAAGAGATTGCTGTGGTAGGCAGCTCAGACTGTTCATAGTTGTTCAAACACAATGTACGCATAGGCCACACAGCAACATCAAATAGCCCACTTGTCTTAATAAATAAAATTAAATATTAACTAGTGGGGGTGATAAAACATAGAAATAGGGGGTGCCGCTGAGTTATTTGGCCACGCCCACTCACCCAGACAGTTTCAGACTAATAATAATAACTAGAGAGGTACATTTCCTGAAGAAAATGTGAGTGGTGCTTGCCGTGGCAAAACTTCAGAGTCATGCTAGCAACTTGCTAAACACTCCAGCATCATGTTAGCAGCAGTGTAATGATGTAGCTAGCAACATGCTAATATTATTAACATAATGCCAGCTACATGCTAATTAACTAAACACCATGCTAGCAACATGTTAAGCACTCTAGCATCATGATATCAACATTCTACTGATATTGCTAGCAACATGCTAATATAGTTAGCCTAATGCTAGCAACATGCTTATAAGCTAGGCGTCATGCTAGCAACATGCTAATCACACTAGCATCATGCTGGCAACATGCTAATCGTTATTACCGAAATGCTAATATAGTGAGCATAATGCTAGCGTCATGCTAATGTTGCTAGCATCATTCTGGCAACATGCTAATATAATTAGCATAAAGCTAGCGAAATGCTAATATTGTTAGCATAATGCTAATATTGTTAGCATAATCGTGTTAGCAGCATGCTAACAGCATGCTAATGATTTTGCTAGGGGGCGTGGCTCATGAGCATCATGATAAATGGGAAAGACTGATTGATTTCCTGAGTAAAATGAGCCCACCCCCATGTCTCTATGACAGTGGGATGCACAGTTAAATTCAGTTTCAAAGTTCCTATGGAAGTAACTATTGTGTATTAATTGCCCCCTGCTGGGGCAGTTTACAACTCGCCCATTAGAAAATTCATGTCAAGCCACCTTTCTCCAAATAAACCCAAATAAAATAAATTCGAGAATGAACCGCACAATTTGCCACCTGTTTCATGGGTCTACGACGAACGGAAAGTGACGAGTCATGCACCAAATTCCCCATTATAAGTCAATGGGGCAAATTTGGGCACTTGTTTTACCCCGGGGGTAAAACCTATATGCTCTTGCGGGGAATGTTCCAACACAGATTGCAAGTATCTTCAAATCTGGTAAATTTGAGATCTCTACCAAATTCCCACTCGGTGCTTCAATCAGTCAAAGTTGGTCTCAATGTTAAATCTATGGGATTTTTTGGGGAGATTAATTGCCCCCTGTGGGGGGCAATTTACTGCCTGCCCCGTCAAAAAAGTCTCAGCACCCCAATCCCGAATGAGCCGCACGATTTGACACCTCTTTCATGGGTGTATGACAAACGATACAGTTCTAGTTACGCGCCAAAATCGCCATTATAATTCGCTGGGGCAAATTTGGGCGCCTCTTGCCCCGCCCGGGGGTAAAACCGATACCCTCTTGCGGGGTATGTTCCAACACAGCTTGCAAGCCTCTTCAAAAGTGGGAAACTTAAGATTTCTATCTAATTCTCACTCTGTGCTTTAATCTGTCAAAGTTGGTATCAATGTTAAGTCTATGGGATTTTTTTCTCCCTCAGAAAAATCTGAGCACCCCAATCCCGAATGAGCCGCACGTTTTGACACCTTATTGATGGGTCTACGACAAACGGTGCGGGACTAGTTATGCGCCGAAATTTCATACGGAAGAAGAAGAAGAAAAAGAAAAACTAGAGAGGTACATTTCCTGAAGAAAATGTGAGTGGTGCTTGCTGTGGCAAACCTTTGGAGCCATGTTAGCAACTTGCTGAGCACTCCAGCATCATGTTAGCAGCAGTGTAATGATGTAGCTAGCAACATGCTAATATTATTAGCATAATGCCAGCTACATGCTAATTAGCTAAACATCATGCTAGCAACATGCTAAGCACCCTAGCATCATAATATCAACATTCTACTGATATTGCTAGCAACATGCTAATATCGTTAGCATAATGCTAGCAACATGCTAATGAGCTAGACGTCATCCTAGCAACATGCTAATCACACTAGCATCATGCTAGCAACATGCTAAACATGTTATTAGCGAAATGCTAATATAGTTAGCATAATGCTAGCGACATGCTAATATTTTAGCATCATGCTGACAACATGCTAATAAAATTAACGAAATGCTAATTTTGTTAGCATAATGCTAGCAACATGCTAATCGTGTTAGCAACATGCTAACTGCATGCTAATGATTTTGCTAGGGGGCGTGGCTTATGAGCACCATGATAAATGTGAAAGACTGATTGATTTCCTGAGTAAAATGAGCCCACCCCCATGTCTCTACGACAGTGGGATCCACAGTTAAATTAATTTTCAAAGTTCCTATGGAATTTACCATTGTATGTTAATTGCCCCCTTCTGGGGCAGTTTACCACTCACCCCTTAGAAAAGTCATGTCAAGCCCCCTTTCCCCTGAATAAACCCACATAAAATAAATTCCCGAATGAAGCACACAATTTGCCACCTGTTTCATGAGTCTACAAAGAACGGAAAGTGAAAGGGGCAAAATCTATACCCTCGTGTGGGGTATGTTCCAACACAGATTGCAAGCCTCTTCAAGTGTGGCAAATTTGAGATTTCTATCTAATTCTCACTCTGCACTTTAATCCGTCAAAGTTGGTATGAATGTTAAGTCTATGGGATTTTTTGGTGTGGTTTGGTGTGCCCTGCGGTGGCAATTAACCCCCCCCTCAGAAACGTCTGAGCACCCCAATCCCGAATGAGCCACACGATTTGACACCTCTTTCATGGATCTACGACAAACTATACTGTAGTAGTTATGCGCCAAAGTCTGCATTATATTTCAACGGGGCAAATTCGGGCACCTTTTCTGCCCCAGGGGCAAAAACTTATACCCTCATGCGGGGTATCTTCTGACACAGCTTGCGACCCTCTTCAAATTTGGTGAATTTGAGATTTCTACCACATACTCAATCTACACTTCAATCCGTCAAATTTGATCTCAATGTTAAGTCTATGGGACTTTTTCCCCATTATAAGTCAATGAGGCAAATTTGGGGAGCTCTATTGCCCCGGGGGTAGAACTTATACCCTCTTGCGGGGTATGGTCTGACACAGGTTGCAACCCTCTACAAATGTGGTAAATATGAGCATTCTACAAAATTCCTTCTCTGCGCTACAATCCGTCAAAGTTGCTCTCAATGTTAAGTCTATGGGACTTTTTGGGGCGGTTAATAAACCGCAGACCCCTTAGAAAAGTCATAGCACCCCATTCCCGACCAAGCCGCACGTTTTGACACCTCATTCATGGGTCTACGACAAACGGTGCGGGACTAGTTACGCGCCAAACTTTCATACGGAAGAAGAATAAAAAGAAAAATAATAAGCCTGTGAGATTATAATAGTAGTGCTTCGCTTCGCAAGCACCACTAATAATAATAAGCCTGTGAGATTATAATAGTAGTGCTTCGCTTCGCAAGCACCACTAATAATAATAAGCCTGTGAGATTATAATAGTAGTGCTTCGCTTCGCAAGCACCACTAATAATTCCTTCGGTTACAATAAGGCTTCGCACCATCGGTGCTCGGGCCCTAATAATTCCTTCGGTTACAATAGGGCTTCGCACCATCGGTGCTCGGGCCCTAATAATTCCTTCGGTTACAATAGGGCTTCGCACCATCGGTGCTCGGGCCCTAAATATAGTTGCAAGCAACGATGACGGGCCCAAGCACGGCGCCACCGCCATCCGGGCGCATCAGTGAGACGGTGGGCAAAGAGGGCACGTGCACTTATAGGGGAATAACAAAAGGACAGACGTGACAGTTTGGGTCGAATGAAAGAGATACTGTTGCATTCACGCACAACAGTTGATCCAAAGGGCGATTTGTAAACAATTAAACAGTCCATAAACAACTATTCAGCGGCAGAGTTTGTGTCAGTCCGCTTCACCAAAACTCAAATCTGTGAGGGAGGGGGAGGTCGTGTGTGTGTGTGTGTGTGTGTGTGTGTGTGTGTGTGTGTGTGTGTGTGTGTGTGTGTATGTGTGTCTTCGTGTGTGTAGGATGTGTGGTGTGATACCTCCATCTAGTGGACATAGGTTGGTACTGCAGGAGTCAGTTTATGCACTAAAACAATGAGTTAATAAAGATAAAGTATTGTTGGGAGGTGTATGAGCATAACAAAATCGTGAAACACAAGAAGTTTACTCAGAACCAGTAGTTCCTTTTATGTAAAATGTTTGAAGACATTAGGACTTTCCACTTGTTGGATATGAGTATCATAGTTTTCCTTAAATTTTTACCTTGCCATAGCAACACTATTCAGCGCAGCAAAAAGTCCTTTACAGTTTAACATGAGCCATGTCTTCCAATTATTGTGCCTGATTTTGAAGCCAACTTATAGGGGAATGGCAAAAGGACAGACGTGACAGTATGGTTCTCATGAAAGAGATTTTAAGAATGTCCACTGATGGCAATTGGGACTCAGCATCTAATCTCTAATGTCTATACTGTGCATGTATATGAATATTTATGTGCATGTGCGTGTGTGTGTGTGTGTGTGTGTGTGTGTGTGTGTGTGTGTGTGTGTGTGTAGTATGGTAAGTGTGATTGTGTGTGTGTTTGTCTGTGTAAATCAGCGCCCTTGTGTGTTGCACAGTGGGCAATTTAAATGTTTGTATTGTTTTTATTTATTATTTCTGCATATGTTTAAATTGTAAACATGAAACCATAATAATATTGTGTGTGTGTGTGTGTGTATGGTTAGTGTGTACATATTGTGTATGTGTGTGGGTATGTGTGTACTGTATGTGTGTACTGTATGTGTGTGTGAGCGATGTCTGAGAGTGTGTGTGTGCGCGCGCGTGTGCACGTGTGTGTGCGCGTGTGTGTGTGCGCGTGTGCGCGTGTGTGTGTGGTGTGTATATCACCGTCCTTGTCCACCTGACTGAATGTTGCACAGTGGGCAATTTACATGTTTGTATTGTTTATTTTTTATGATTTCTGCATATGTTTAAATAGTAAACATGAAGCCATAGTAAAGGAGAAGGGGAAACACCTGACTGCAGAATACCTGCCTGCAGAATAGCTCCATTTACTGGACATATTTTATTACTGCAGGAGTCAGGGCATAAAGTTCAGGCCAAGGCTCATAAATATACTGTAAAAAATAGTTGTGAGCTGTATGAGCATCACAAAAACATGAAACTCAAGAAATCTACTCAGAACCAGTTGTTCTTTCTACCTAAAATGTTCGGGCACATTAGGACTTTCCACTTGGTGGATATAAGTATTTTATGTTTGCTCCAAATGATATGTTGCCATAGCAACACTATTCAACGTAGTGTGAAATCAGCCGTTTCTTGAAATTATTATGCCTGATTTTGAAGCCAATTAGCTGAAAGCTAGTCACAAAAGAAAGCTAGTCAGCTTTCTGCTGCCAGTTGGTGGCGCTATGACTGAGACTCACGGGACCCATGTCACTGTGAGCAGGTTTCTTCTCTTAACCTACAGCTGAGGTTTGATGAACGTCACACAATGTATACAGAAGTTATTAGCCACTTCCTGTTTCCTGTTATTCGCCGTAGGTTCAAGGGCTCGCCACGGCCGACCCGTTTAAGATATCAACCAGCCCTTTGCAATATTAGATCCTCAATGTCTTGAGATGATACTAGACCCTGTTTGGTCAAAAACATATGAATCCTGTAAGAGTAGTATATCACATTCCAATGGGTGCGTTATTCAAACAACGCAAAATGTGCATGTATATGAATATTTATGTGCATGTGTGTGTGTGTGTGTGTGTGTGTTTGTGACATTATTAGCCACTATTCGGCATGAGACATCTCCATGGCAAAACTGTTTGAGATATCAGAAATCCCATTGCAGTATTCCATCGTCAATGAGATTACATGGGCCGGTTTGGTGAAGATGATAATGGTGCAGTTTGTGTTTAGCGGATGTGTAATGTGTGTAGAGTGTGTTTGTGTGTGTGTGTGGTTGTGTGTGTGTGTGGTTGTGTAGTATGGTAAGTGTGTGTGTATTGTGTATGTGTGTGTGTGTGAGAGATGTGACTGTGTGTGTGTGTGTGTGTGTGTGTGTGTGTGTGTGTGTGTGTAAATAAACGCCCTTGTCCATCTGACTGAATGTTGTACAGTGGGCAATTTAAATGTTTGTATTGTTAAAATTTATTATTTCTGCATATGTTTAAATTGTAAACATGAAACCATAATAATGTTGTGTGTGTGTGTGTGTGTGGTTAGTGTGTACATATTGTGTATGTGTGTGGGTATGTGTGTACTGTATGTGTGTGTGTGTGTGTGTGTGTGTGTGTGTGTGTGTGTGGTCTGTATATCACCGGCCTTGTCCACCTGACTGAATGTTGCACAGTGGGCAATTTAAATGTTTGTATTGTTTATTTTTATTATTTCTGCAGATGTTTAAATTGGAAACATGAAGCCATAGTCAAGGAGAAGGGGAAAGACCTGACTGCAGAATAGCTCTATCTACTGGACATATTTTATTACTGCAGGAGTCAGGGCAGAAAGTTCTGGCCAAGGCTCATAAATATACTCTAAAAAATTGAGCATCACAAAAACATGAAACTCAAGAAATCTACTCAGAACCTGTTGTTCTTTCTACCTAAAATGCTTGGGCACATTAGGACTTTCCACTTGTTGGATATAAGTATCTGTTTGCTCAAAATGATATGTTGCCATAGCAACACTATTCAATGTAGCAAAAAGTCCTTTACAGTGCGACATCAGCCATGTCTTCCAATTATTGTGCCTATTTTGAAGCCAATTAGCTGAAAATCAGACACAAAAGAATTTAATTTCTAAAAGTAGACACTTTCTGCTGCCAGTTGGTGGCGCTATGACTGAGACTCACGGGACCCATGTCACTGTGAGCAGGCTTCTTCTCTTAACCTACCGCTGAGGTTTGATGAATGTCACTCAATTTAGACAGAAGTTATTAGCCACTATGATTATATTAGAGCCTGTTTGGTCAAAAACATATTAATCCTGTAAGGGCAGTAGAACACATTACAATGGGTACGGTTTTCAAACAACGCAAAATAACTGACTTCCTGTTCAGCGGATTCCATGACATGGGATGCAAGTTGTTCCCCTCAATGAGATCTAAATTTATCTTGGGTCTCATTCATATATGTGAAAGTGGATATGAGTTATATAGCTAATATTTTGCAAAGTTCCAGGGGGCGCTGTACAGGCCCTGTGCCACGCCCAGGGTCCAGGCACTCAGGATTATTACTTACTTACTCATAATCAGTTTCAGTGTGTAGCCATAAAATTTTGGAACCGTAGGTCTTTCCACTCGTACGATATGAGAAGATTCATTTTTTTTGCACTTCATTTTATGTTTTTGCTCTAGATAAATCGTCGCCATAGCAAGACGATTCAAATGATAAAAAAAATTCTTAATGGTGTCAAATGATCCATGTCTTTTCATTATTCTGACTGATTTTGAACCAAATCAGGTGAAAGTAAAGGCCAAAATATTAGTGATTTCCAAAAGTGACACACTTCCTGCTGCCAGTTGGTGGCGCTATGACATAGACTGCGCACTGCAGTGCTTGGACCCTAATAATAATAAAAAAAATAATAATCCTAACGAAAACAACAGGGCCCTGCGCACTACAGTGCTTGGGCCCTAATAAATATATTTGTAAGCAACGATAACGGGCCCAAGCACCCTGTGCCATCGCCACCCCGGGCGGACCGCACAACCTGTGTTATTCGAGTGTGTTAAGACCTCAAAAAAGCCATCGCCACTCGGTTGCACCGCACAACCTGCACACATCACACACTATACAGGGCTAATGTGTGTGTGTGTGGTGTGTGTGTGCATCGTGAGAGAGGTGTGTGTGTGTGTGTGTGTGTGTGTGTGTGTGCATCGTGAGAGAGGTGTGTGTTCGTCGTGAGAGAGGTGTGTGTGTGTGTCGTGAGAGGTGTGTGTGTTTGTGTGCGTGAGCGTAAACATTTAAAAACATTTGTAATATGGGTATATGTATGTGTGCAGCACGAAAGTTGTTCGGCTCGATGAGCGCTAAATGTGCGCCTACGAGTTTCGTGTGCCTACATGAAAGTGTGTATGAGCTAGGCAGCAAAATCTCGTGTGGGGGGGCCTGGGCCACGAGACTCTCAGGCATCCTGATGGCAGCAGATTCCAACCTGTCTGCCAAGTTTTATGAATTTTTGAGCATGTTAAGACTCCCGAAAAGTCCAAAAGGGTGGAAAAAAAATAAATAAATATAGTTGCAAGCAATGATGACGGGCCCGAGCACCCTGCGCCATCGCCACCTCGGGCGCAGCGCACAACACGTGTGTTATTCGAGTGTGTTAAGACCTCGAAAAAGCCATCGCTGCCCGGTTGCACCGCACAACCTGCTCACATCACACTCTATACACGGCTAATGTCAGTTTGGAAGCGCAGAGTTTAGTCCGGGGTCTGGAAGCAAAGGAAAAGCAGCGCACGGTGGATCCTTCCCATTTCCTTTCCCATCTCCCCTTCTTTCCCCATCTCCAACTAGATGCTGAGTGGTAGTGAAAGGGAAACGTGTCCAGAAGTTATAGTGGCTTTGTGCTATCTTGATACTGAGAGGTGTGTGTGCATCGTGAGAGAAAATCCTTAGGAAAACAAGAGGGTCCTGCCCACCTTATAGTGCTTGGGCCCTAAATATAGTTGCAAGCAATGATGACGGGCCTCGCCATCCCGGGCGCACAGCACAACCTGTGTTATTCGAGTGTGTTAAGACCTCGAAAAAGCCATTGCCACACGGTTGCACCGCACAACCTGCACACATCACACACTATAGTCAAGTCAAGTCAAGTCAATTTTATTTATATAGCGCATTTAACAATTGACATTGTCGCAAAGCAGCTTTACACAATCAAAAGAAGTAAGTTTGTATGCAATGTGAATGTGTATGAATCAAAATGATAAGATTGTCCCTGATGAGCAAGCCGAGGGCGACGGTGGCAAGGAAAAGCTCCCTGGAAGAAACCTTGAGAGGAACCAGACTCAACAGGGAACCCATCCTCATCTGGGTGATAACGGATAGCAGGGATTGATCAGCATAATAATGTGTAAGACTAGAAGTTCAGTATAACAGGAGATGTGTTAAAATTAAAAGGAGTCCAGTTTGTTCCTGGAGGCTCAGGTAGACTGTAGGAATTTCCAGTCCTGAGCTATCGAACAACTGAAGTCACAGGTCCCCAGAGAACAGCTATCAGCATCAATCGAGGACATGACAGTCTTTGTGGAAACCATCCCCAGCCACCACACGAATCCAGGCAGACCACACGGGGCATTCATGCGACGAGATCTCCAACCAGAAGCAGGACTCCAGGACGGGTTAGACGGGTCCAGAGGGCAGAGGGGTCTGGATCACTGGCAACTCAGGAGCGACATGTATAGCGAGACAGGGAGAGGGAAAGGAGAGAGGGAGAGAGAGAGCAGAAGAGGAGAAAGCAGAAAATAAGGAGAGATAACAGTTAGGTATGGTCACATTCAACATGTATAAGGTGAATGTATATTTAGTGCAAAGGGAGAGCCAGAAGGAAACACAGACAAGAGGGCTCCCTGTGATGAAAAGCAACCAATCACCTCACCGTCAACAAAATGGAGTGATCAATGAGAGTGGGGAAGACAGCATCTAAACATACTTCACCAGAATACTCTACGTCCATGAGTCCCCCAGATCTGCTCCTTTAGCTAAGGCTAATCTATTTACAAAAATGCTTGGCTAAATAAATAGTTTTTTAGCCTAGACTTAAACACTGAGACTGTGTCTGAGTCCCGGACATTAATAGGAAGACTATTCCATAACTTTGGGGCTTTGTAAGAAAAAGCTCTGCCCCCTACTGTAGTTTTAATAATACGTGGTACTGACAGGCAGCCTGCATTCTTTGATCGAAGTAGGCGTGGCGGATCGTAAGACACTAGCAGTTCACTCAAATACTGTGGCGCGAGACCATTTAGTGCTTTAAATGTCAAAAGTAGTATCTTAAAATCGATGCAAAATTTCACAGGGAGCCAATGCAGTGTAGATAAGATAGGGGTGATGTGCTTGTATCTTCTGGTTTTAGTGAGGACTCTCACTGCTGCATTCTGTACTAACTGAAGCTTATTTATACACCTAGTTGAACAACCAGACAGTAAGGCATTACAATAGTCCAACCTAGAGGTGATAAAAGCATGAACTAGTTTTTCTGCATCATTTAGTGACAATATGTTTCTTATCTTGGCAATATGTCTAAGGTGAAAGAAAGTTATCCTGGTAATATTATCTACATGTGCTTCAAACGAAAGGTTGGAATCTATAATCACGCCAAGGTCCTCTGTTGCATTTGATGGAACAGAAAGGCCATCTAAAGTTACAGTGTGATCAGAAAGCTTACTTCTAGCTACTTGTGGTCCTATGACTAGAACTTCTGTCTTATCAGGATTAAGCAGAAGAAAATTAATTAACATCCAATCTCTTATGTCCTGCACACACTGCTCAATTTTAGCAAACTGGTTTTTCTCATCTGGTTTTGCTGAGACATATAATTGTGTGTCATCAGCATAACAATGAAAACTAATACCATGTTTACGAATTATGTTGCCCAGAGGAAGCATGTAAAGGGAAAAAACAGTGGGCCTAAAACTGAACCCTGTGGAACACCAAACTCCACTTGAGAACATGAGGAATGGTCACCATCTAAATCTACACACTGATAACGATCAGTCAAATAGGATCTGAGCCACAAGAGGGCAGTTCCCTTAATTCCTACTACCTTTTCTAATCTGTGAAGGAGAATACTATGATCAATGGTGTCAAAAGCTGCACTGAGGTCCAGTAACACAAGTATCTTGACGCAACCCTGATCAGAGGCCCATAGGAGGTTGTTTACTACTTTTTTTAAAACTCTATTTATGGGTTTTTAGACAACATTACAAAACAGAAAACAAAGCAGAACAGAAGACAATAAGTTGATACAATTGAGAAATTATATACATGTATAGTAATAGTAATAAAAAATAAAATAAAAATAATAACAATAATTAAGATAATTAGAAGGGTGGCTTAGAAAACAGTAAAAATGCACAATCAATGTCATACAAACAAAAAAAAAAGAGAGAATTCTGGAAGTAAAATAAGTCTATATCTGACAGTGAAACCTGTTCTCTGACATATTGTTTGAAAGGGTCCCAAGCTTTATGAAACTGGCTAGATGAGCCTCTTAGAGAATCCTTGATTTTTTCTAACTTTAGAAAAAAGAGGACATCACGAATCCATTGTGTTGGTGTTGGAGGCTTCCTATCCTTCCATTTCAGCAATATTAGTCGTTTGGCTAACAACATAATAAAAGCTATACAATCAGATTGTATCTTTGTAAAATTATATGATGCGGGAGTAATTTCAAAAAGGGCTATCAATGGGCAAGGGGAGATTAATTTCCCTAAAAAACCAGAGAGAGTTTCAAAAATGATGGGCCAGAAACCCCTAAGCTTTGTACAGGACCAAAACATATGTGCATGAGAGGCTGGGGAAAACCTACAGCGATCACAAGCAGGATCTACATCCTGAAAGTGCTTGGATAGTTTTAACTTTGTCCAATGTACACGGTGTACAATTTTGCACTGTAGAAGTCCGTGTCTTGCACTTACTGAAGACTTGTGTATTCTATATAATGCTGCTTCCCAGTCCTCATCAGAAATAACTGTTTCAAAGTTTTCTTCCCACCAAGCTTTTACTTGGGAAAGGGATGTGTGAAGTGGGGCCAAGATTTTACAATAAAGTATTGATATGATGCCTTTCCATCTTAGAGGGTCCTCCAATATATGATCATATGGAGAACATGGAGACGGGGCAGGAAACTGAGGAAACATTTTACGCACAAAGTGCTGTGATGAGGCCTAAATCCTGACTGATACAGTTCATTTATGCTATTTCTGTGTAGATGTGAACATAGCTGCTGTGATGCTACCTTTTCCAGAATCTTGGAGATAAAGGGAAGGTTTGATATCGGCCTGTAATTAGAAAGCTGACAGGGGTCAAGGTCAGGTTTCTTGATTAGCGGTTTAATAACGGCTAATTTAAAGGATTTAGGGACATACCCACTACTGAGTGAACAGTTAATTACTTTCAACAGGGGTTCTATTATTGCTGGTACTATCTGTTTGAGAAAATGTGTCGGTATAGGTTCTAAAATGCAGGTTGACAATTTTGAAGAAGAGATGAGTGAAATTAGTTCCCTTTCTGCAGTGGTCTTGTTTTTAGTTAATTTAGCTATGGTATTAAATAAAAATGTCGGGTTGTTTTTGTTATTTTCTATAAGAGTGGAGAGATGCGTTGATCTAGCATCACTGAGAGCTTTTTTAATAGTTCAGGATGCTCTCCTTCCAAGCTATTTGGAATACTAACAATTTAGTTTGGCGCCATTTATGTTTTTGATTTTCGAGCGGTTTGTTTTAAAGCGCGTGTGGTCATTATACCAAGGAGCGAGTTTCTTATCTCTAATAATTTTCCTTTTAACTGGAGCTACATTATCTAAGCTATAACGAACTGTTGACTCTAGATATTCAGTCGCCTGTTGGAGTTCTGTGAAGTCAGATGGCGATCCAATCAAAGTTGATAACTCTGGAAGATTATTGATAAAGCTCTGTGTGGTATTTGATGTAAATGTACGTTTAAGGCGGTAGCGCGGTGCTGTGCATACATTATTACTATGACACGCTTTAATCGAGACAAGAAAGTGATCTGAGATAACTTCAGACTGTGGAATTGTGGTTATATTTCCTATACTTAATCCGAAGGATAATATTAATTCTAAAGTGTGACCTGCTTTATGAGTGGGTCCTACTACACACTGATTTACTCCTACTGAGTCCAGTATGGACAAGAATGATGTTCTCAGAGGGTTTTCTGGATTCTCAAAATTAATATTAAAGTCTCCAGCAATTAACGCTTTGTCTACAGAAACAACAAGGTTTGAGAGGAAATCTGCAAATTCACAGAGAAACTCCGAGTACAGCCCTGGGGGTCTGTAAATGATGATTAGCGGGATCGACTGAGCTGACTTTATGTTACTATAGAGAGCTTCAAATGCATTAAATTTAAAACTGTGTTTTTGTACGATAGACAGATTATCGTTATAAATAACTGCGACTCCTCCTCCTCTACCAGTTAGCCGAGGCTGGTGTATGTAGCTGTATCCAGGAGGACTAGCTTAATTTAGAGCTACATACTCGTCCTGTTTAATCCAGGTTTCTGTTAAACATAATATATCAAACTCCTGATCTGTGATAATTTCATTAACAAGAACTGCTTTCGATGCGAGAGATCTAATATTTAACAGTCCTAGCTTCAGATCAGAGGTGCCGGCTGCGCATTCAGTGTGATCTGAGTTTGTGGTATCTATGTTAATTAAATTACCAAACAGACTTTCTGAGTCTTTCTAAATATATATTTATGTTTAGCTCAGGGAACAGACACATTCTCAATATGATGAACCTTGAGTGACGACTCTATGCAGCTATACACACTATACAGGGCTTGTGTGTGTGTGTGTGTGTGTGTGTGTGTGTGTGTGTGAGAGATGTGTTAACATTTGTGATGTGTATGTGTGTACAATAGGCCGCAGATGCTGGAAGAAAAGTCTCACACTATGATGTTCCTCAATGTGATGTAATTGAAAGTGATGTCACAGAAAGTGTCACTGAATACAATGTCACTCAATATAATGCCACACAAAGTTATTAATCATTTTTCGGCGTACGTTTAAGACATTACCACGGCTAGCCCGTTTGAGATATCAAAAATCCCTCCGCAATTTTGCATCCTCAATATCTTTAGATCTCTTTGGCCCAGTTTGGTAGCGATTGTATAATTTCCCTAGGAGGAGTATATCAAAATCCATCGGGTGCATTTTTGTGAACGACCCAAAATAACCGGCCTCCTGTTGAGTTTAGCCCAGGACATGCAGCGCTAAAGTTGTTCGGCTTGATGAGCTCTAAATGTGTACAGAGTTTTGTGTGCCTAATTGAAAGTGTGTATGAGCTAGGCAGCAAAATCTCGTGTGGGGGCCCCTGAGGGCCAAGGGCCACAAGACTCTCAGGCATCCTGATGGCAGGAGATTCCAACCTGCCTGCCAAGTTTCATGAGTTTTTGAGCATGTTAAGACCCCCGAAAAGTCCAAAAGGGTGGGGAAAAAAAATCCTTAGGAAAACAAGATAACCAAGATATCCATACTGTCGTAGGATCTATTTTGTGGCCCCACTCTGCCCAGACCGTGGAACTTTGATAAAAGCTTTTGCTAACTTTTACTCAACAATGCCTTATGGACCATGGGGCAAAATTTCATGCGTATTGCATTATTTCCCTTGGAGGAGTTTGTTAAAATACGACATGTGGAAAGGGTAAAATCAGGCAAGACACATTAGCTAATGCCAGTAGGTGGCGTTATAACTGTATCGTCAGTTGGGCATATCGATCTGTTCAGACTCGAACGCTCATCATGACTGTAAATTTTCACCCACACTGGAAGAAGTATGTGGGAGAAAGAGGCAAAAAGCATCAATTTCCTGTGCGTCGGGGGAGGGTCAAATTCATGGCGGTGCCACAGCCAGACCATGTGACCCAGACGAAAGCTTTTGAAAACTTTTTGTCCTTGATCCCTTACGAACGACCTGAGAAATTTTTAACTTGATCGGGCAATTCCCCTAGGAGGAGTTAGAGCATGGGAGACAGTTACCCACAAACGTGAGAGAGAAAAAAAAATTGGCTCAGTTATGATCATGTGACGCTCGACAGACAAACCCCATGCGTACTACTCGTATGTCAAAACCTCGGTCATGTATCAAGTTAAAGTTCATTTACAAATTTTTAATTGTCTTGAAAAACGCTCGCAGACCACGTTACACCACATCCAAGACTCCACTGTGTAAGTATAGTTGAATCCTACAATTAGGAACTGATATTTTTGTTATTTATATGGAGCAGGTTTATTCATAAAGTTCACTATGTGGGGAATTGGAATACTTTGTTCTAGTCGTGGGATTAGCACCTTTGTTTACATTTTAGTATCTATCTCCTCTCTACAGCTTCAAGACAAGTGGGAGGAGGAGGTAAAGAACTCTCTGGCATACAAGGAAGCTGCGGAATTTGAGATCAAGGATATCTACCACTCCTACAACCTTGATCTGCAAATGGAGGCAGAGACCCAGGAGAAGCTTCAGCTTGATATGAAATTCATGGAGAAGAAGGTGTGTTTTTGAGATTTGTTTTAATTGGTGTAACTTTTTAAGATGCACATAAGAAACAGCAAACAGTAAACCACTCAGTGCTTTTGTGTTTTTCAGTGGTTTAGCACATAGTACACATATAATTGAAACTTCCACCATTGTGAGCCAAGATGTGATTTAACACACCCATGCGATATAATTAATATGTGCAACTGTTTGTTTTAAGATAGCACAGCACGAAGCCTTGAAAAGCAGGATTGAAGATCAGGGATGCAAGATCAATAATTTGCAGCAGGAGACTGAAGACCTGAAGAAGCAACTCAAGGATGCAAAAAAAAACATTAATGATCTGACGAAGGAGAAGGAGGACCAAAATAATACCATCAGTGACCAGGTGAGACTCATGCTTAATACTAAATATTCTTTTTGGAAACTTTCTGTTATTAGGTTCCAAGCCATATGACTCATCGCCTCACTATAATAGTGTTGATGTCTGTGACACAAGCACAATGACATCAGCACAATGATCACATGATGTCATCACCATAGCTTTGATAATATTGACGTTTTAATCGTGCCCGTCATAATGTGCTAAGGCCATTTTAAACAAGTCTTAAATATGCTCATAATCTTGTGAAAATCGGCACACAGGCTGGAATCTGCTGCCATTAGGACACATGCGAGTCTGGCCCCTGAGTGTGCCTAATTGACTACCTATCCTGAACACACACACACACACACACACCCTACTACACACACACACCCTACACACACATTTTACACACTACACATCCTAAACACACAGACACACATACACCCACTACACATCCTATACACACACAACGCGTACACTACAGATGGTACTGAAGCGGTATTCTAGTTTTCTCACAAAAACACACTTCTTTTGAGAGAAACAAAAAAAAAAGCATGGTTTCTGGAACATTCATTGAAATGCAATTCTTATGCACACAAAAAAAATTAACTATACAGCAAAAATATGTTTTATTATATCATGACTTGAATAAAGTGGCTCACATCGGAGCGTGCTGTTGCATTGGAAAAGCCAGCCTTCATTCAGCGAGTAGCCTATATATTTGTGTTGCTTCCATTTCTGTACATTTCGGGAGTATGTTGGTATTTTTATCGATAAATCTGGTCATATCTGCGCACCTGTTTATCAGCCTTTTGATCAAAGTGAAAGTGAGCACCACTGGTTTCAGTCATAAATTCATTCCAGTCACCACATTCCAGCCATTATTTCCAGTAATCCAAAAATTGATAAAATAATTATTTAATGCTGGACACAAACAGCAGAAAAGCATGATTACTATTATAAAACTCCCAAAGCACTTCATGTGGATTCATTTTCTTGGGGAAAGGTTCAGTCATTTTTTTTTCTTCTTTCAGATGTGTTGTTTTCGACACATTCACGAATCATGACATTTGCATAGTTAACACTACCAGATAGCCTACTATCAGGAAATCAAATTAATTTTAAGACAACGTAAACCGAGACATTGCCATGTCTTTCATTGTTTTGTTCCTGTAAAGACATAACCAAAAATATATAACAAACTTTTATTATAAATTTTAAAGCACAATTTAGGACCTCTTATTACATTATTATGGACATAATTTAAAGCACATACACTGTACACACATTCATCATGAAAGATCTATTGTAAAACTAAATAAAATTCATGTTTGCTTCAGCGATGGAAACAATAATGTCTTAGCCAAACTTATTATACACAATTCCTTGTTGTACTCGGTCTGGCTTTTAAGGCCGTTTTCACACTGGGGTCCCGGATCCGTTTCCGAGTACACTTGGCCCCGGGACCAGTTGATTTTTGTCTGTGAGAATGTAATCGTTCCGAATCGTTCCGCGCTCGGGAACGAGTCCCTGGACCGATTGCAGAGGTGGTTTCGGGAACGATTCACACCTTCCCGAGAACGGAAGGCGGGACATAAGTACGCGCTCGTGCTCAAAAGAGGAAGTGACGTAATTCCAGTTCGAATCCGTACACAAACAAACGTGGCTACTGAAGAATCTCTGTGAAGTAATGCCGAAGTATAGCATTTGCTAGAAATTTAGACAGACGAAAATATCCGGAGATAATCGGACACTACACATAAAAACTCCGATATTTACGGAAGTATTTAGACGCGCGCGCGTACAGCAGCACTGAGCAATGCCGTGCAGAGTTAAACAAACTTCGGCCCGTGCAGCACACAGCGCGCGCTGCGATACTGAAGTGAGGAAAAGATAAATAATAGGATAAAAACCATCCAGTGTGATCGAGTCGGAACCCCTCTGACCCACGACAACATCTACCTTCATCATCGGAACCGGACAGCGTGGAGCCTGGTCCAGCAGAGAGCCTGCGCGTGAGCGGTGAGTTCATATTAAATACTATTAACTCCTGTTATTAACACTGTTAAAGAGAGTCTCATATCATCACCACATCTCCAGGTAACTGTCTGTGGATCTCGTGGTGACATTTAAATGCATATAATAAGGTATACAGGATGATCCTTTCACATTAGCTCACTACAAAGTTAACGTTGAAGGCTCCTCATGTCTGCTCACTGTAAGGCCTCAGATCATTTCACTGTTCAGAAGAGCAGAATGTGATGAACTCAAGTGTTGTGCTTATGTAGCTATTAGAGTTACAGCTACTTTACTCTTTACTCATATTTTATATATAACCTTCATGTATATTCTCCAACACATCTCAGAGACACTTATAAAAACTGAGATGCTGATGAGCCACATAAGCTCCACACACAGTTTCAGGTTATCTGTGATTGGGGTGACAAAATTGAAATGTTGGAAAAATTTAATTTGTACAAGCTGTTATGGTTGCAACTTTCAGCTAATTTCTTGCTTTTATACTTTCTTGCAGACAGGCACTGGAGGAAACGCAGACTGAGACCTCTGACAGCAGCACAAGACCAGCTAACAACAGAAGAGAGAGACAAAACCTGACGTGCAAGAGCAGGAGACTAATAATGTCTGCATGAAATCTCAAATTTAGATGGAGAAGCGCCGACTACAGATACAGAGGAAGGAACATCAAGAGATCGAATAGGATGTTGATGCAGACGATGGACCAACTGTTGTCTTCATTTCATTAACACACACCCTCTTGCTATGCAAGTACAAGTAAATATAAAATATGCTACATTTTAATGTTTATATTTTTTGTCCTATTTGACAGCTAATTCTGTTACAAAATTAACTTTTATTATATTTTTATTTAATAATGTTTAATAAAACCTTTTGCACTCTATCCAGTACTTTGTCTCTATTCCAAATCCCCCACACTCATCTTGGATTTTACAGTATACATTTATTTTTACATTTACAAAAATACAATATAAA
This sequence comes from Clarias fuscus, assembly GCA_030347435.1. Classification (NCBI taxonomy): domain Eukaryota; kingdom Metazoa; phylum Chordata; class Actinopteri; order Siluriformes; family Clariidae; genus Clarias; species Clarias fuscus. The sequence continues at coordinate 22,809,698 of CM059229.1, read as the reverse complement.
CACACAGCACACAAAACATGTTAAACACTAAACATTGATGCATGGTGAGGTTTTAAATTAAATAGTTTCAGCATCTCGGCTAAGTTTGAAAATCTACACATAGCAAGGTAAGAAAAAAAGAGCACAAGCATCTCTCTTGTAGGACTGTTGTCTTCTTAATAGGAGTATTTAGTAGCCATTCCTGGTCACAGGGACATCCTGCCATCACACACCACCCCTCTCTAAACCCAGATGATCCTGAGGAGAACAGAAAAATGCATGATTAAATATTTATCATTTATTGTATGTATCTATGCTATTTGTTGAACTTTATTCTAGCAGGCATTATATTTATTTGTAGCATTTATTGCATTTATTCATTGTTTACATCTGATTAATTTACAGTGTACATAAACACTTTCTGTTTATGATAAAAAAGTACAAATTTTAAATGTGCTATGACTAAAGAAAGTAATGTTTAATGAGCACTTTATTTCTATTTGACTGGGAATCAGTAGAGAATGTGGACACACCTGATTCCTCACCTTACAGAGTAGAGATGTAAAGTCATTCCTCAGTGCCTCGTGCAGTGTCCGTGCAGCGCGCGCTCATTTCACCCTCTGAGTCGCGCGATAGATGAGTCAGTAGGCATGTTGTTTACAGTGCCGTTGTTTTTGTCATAAAAACATCCACACGGAGCATTAACAGGTGTCTCACAGTTCATGACCCGAGTAGCGTTTCTTCTTCTTTCTTAGTTTTTTTTTTCCCGCGAAAAACAAACCAACTACCTCTCTACCGCCACCTACTGTTTCCGGTTGTGTAAATACGCAAGTGTCCCCGGGATCACAATCGCTATTACAGTGTGAACGCAGACCTGCGGGGGGATTGGGGAGGGGGAGAAATCGTGCTCGGGTACAGAACGGAACAGAACGTTACCAGTGTGAAAACGCCCTAAATAATGTCCTTCCATCCGTGGATCTGGCAGATATTCTGTGAAGCACAACACATTTATTTAAATAAGTTAAAAAGTTCTTGTGCACATTTCTATTAAAAAAAACAAACCACCAGTGTTTTTAGGAATCTTGTAACCTACATTCCTATGCAAAAGTTTAGGCACCCCTTCATAAATAACAGATTTTGGTGATTTTTTTATTGAAAAGATGTTAACACTGTCTTTCTTGGAAATGGAAAAAATGCAGAATATTTTTCACCAAACATTGGTGGATAGTTACTTTTTATGTGGATAGTTACTTTTTATGTTTAAATTGAACAATGATAAAAAATAAAAACATTATTGTGGCACTGTGCAAAAGTTTGGGCACCTTACATAATCAACTTAGTAACACCTCCCCTGGCAGATATCACAGCTTGCAAATGCTTTTTATAGCCAGCAAAAAGTCTTTCAATTCTTGTACATTCTTCCTTGCAAAACCTTTCTAGTTCTTTAATATTCTTTGGTCGTCTTGCATGTCCAGCTCTTTTAAGATTTACAAACAAAATTTCAATGATGTTTAAATCAAGGGACTGTGATGGCCATTCCAAAACCTTCAGCTTATGTCTCTTGAAGTATTCCATAGTGGATTTCGAGGTATGTTTAGGATCATTGTCCTGTTGCATCATCTTTTCAGCTCCAGCTTTTTTACAGATCGTGTGATTTTTGCTTCCAGAATTTGCTGGTATTTAGTGGAATCCATTCTTTCCTCCACCCGTGGCCAAATAGTTCTATTTTAACTTCATCAACCCACAGCACTTCCACATAAGGCTTCTGTAGATGTTCTGTTGCACACTTCTGATGTTGGATTTTATGATGGGGACTCAGGTCCCCATCACAGTGGAACGGTGTACTACCACTCCTGAGTCTGTTAAATCTTCCTGAAGGTTTTTTGCAGTCAAATGGGGGTTTTGATTTGTCTTTCTGACCACCATACGAGCAGTTCTCTCCAAGAGTTTTCTTGGTCTTCCAGATTTCTTCTTGACCTTCACATTAATTACATTTCTCACTGTGGAAACTGCAAGCTGACAACACTTTGCTATGATAACTTTCATTTTCAGAGTCTTACACAGCTGCTTAGAGGAACCCATGGTTGTTGAGTGTCCGCAAGTGTGTGCACAAGGTTTGAAGAGTCAAAGTAATTGTAAAGCTTTGAAATTGGCATTTGCTAATGCATCAGATCCAATGAGCTGGTTAAGGTCTGAAACCTTGTAAAAAGAATCTGAGACTCTGGAACTCTAAGGATGCCCAAACTTTTGCACAGTGCCATAATAATGAAAAAAAAAAAAGTTTTTATTTTTTATTTTTGTTCAATTTATGGTACAAGAAGTAACTATGCACCAATGTTTGGTGAAAATAATTTCCAAGAGAGACTGTGTTAATAAAATCACCAAAATCTGTTATTTATCAAGGGGTGCTTAAACTTTTGCCCAAAACTGTATATTAGGGAACACCAGAGAATAACTTAATTTTTATATTTTTATAAGAAAAGAATCTGTTCTGTTTTTTTGTAGATACGCTATATTGAAGAGCTCCAAATGTCTATTAAAATACGGGACAAGAGCTTGGAAGAGAAGCAAGCAGAATTAAGCCAGCTAATCACAGAGGGTAAATTGCAAGAAGAACAAAATAAGTTAAGGAGTGAAAAAGAAAGGAGTGAAGTAGATCAACTTCAAAGAACTCTTCAGGAGTATAAAGAAGACCTCAGAATGGTGAGATCAGAATTTAACAGACTTGACAGAATGTCAGATGTTATACAGAATACTGTTCCTACTATATTAGTAATAATAATAATTATTATTAATATTAAATAAATATTATCGAAACAAGTTGATCATAGGATGTTATTTTAGGTTGAAAATAAATTGAGGGAGATCAAGGCAGAAAGTGAGGAGGTCATAGCAGACCTGAAGGAGAAGGTGAAATCTAGGGACCAAGCCTTGCTAAGAGAGCGACATAAGGTTTGTTGCACCACAGCCTTCTTTGTTTATGATTAATACTTTTTTAGTAATTTTTTAAAGCTCTTAAAATCTTTCAAGGCAGTGTGTGCTGCTGTTTTTCTGGTGATTAGGATAATAAGCGTTAGGGTTTTGGATTGTGAGCATAATTAGTTCCAGAAGTGTTCTTGTTTATCAAAACACTTGTATATCAAAGTGAACTTCCTCCATAAGAAATAATGGAAACTCAGACGATTCATTCCACAAGCCAAAAATATTCGTATAAAAATAATTAATACAAAATATAAAGTAAAAATAAAACAAATTAACCTGCACTTTAACTTTGAAAAACACAGAGCCGACAGTTCTGTAACCTATGCTTATATTGACAACAAAAGAAAGGCAAAATAGTTGTAACAAAAACTAATGACACACATGCTCTTTGCTTCCCGAATTCAGCTGCTTTGTTCTCTGCTGTTTTTGAACATTCCAATCCTTACCATTACCATCACTACTGCCATCTAGTGGATAGCTGGGTTTATTGTTCACCTATCCACTAGACCAACAATAGTGGTGGGGGCTTTTGTGTAGGACACAGAGCCGCGCGAGCACGCCCACCCCACCACCCCCCTGCAAGCATGCGCATGCACACTTACATAAGAATACAAAATAAAAGATTCTGTAGAGATAATCCATTGGCTCAGCTGTGATCACGTTACTCTCTGCAACAAAACAAGAAGCACATGCATGCCACATGATACTTAACGATATTTGGTACTCAAGACTCGCTCGTTTATCAAGAGAAATTATATTTTTTAAAAATTGCTCATCTTGTGGAATGCTCGCAAACTGGGTTACTCGCATTCCAAGGTACATTACACTGTATACTGTTTATAATGTATTTGCTTCCACAGGTTAGAGATGTAAATATAAAGGTGCATAGAATGACGAGTGACATCCACAACTGTGCACGCTTCGTTCAGGAGCCAAAGAAGCTGAAGAAATCCTTTATAGAACTCCATGAACGCTATATGCATCAAGATGAAGTAAAATTAATTCACATACTGTATACAGTCATACACAATATACATTGACAGAATATAGAGTACACTGATTACACATCCCTGTATGCTTACACCTAACTGAGCATGATAACTGTGGTAGGTGACAATGGAGATAGATGCTCAGGTCATGCAAGAGCACACCAGAAACACGGAACGTTTACAGAACATCATTGCCTCTCAGAATGCTAGTCATATTAAGGAGCTCAAGCATGAGAAAGAAGCATATGCAAAAGCCGTGAGGGTAAGAAGGTTTTTTCTTATCAGCATTTTTTTTGCCTGATTAAAAATTCTGAGGAAGTCTGAGGGAGTATCACACTCTCCTTCCTTCATGCCAAGGCTGAGTTCTCCATAACTACACTGGCTTCTGTGTTATTGTATATATAAAGTAACAGGCTGTTTATTTTCTTTTTGCTGTTTGTCATCAGATTTTACATACAGTCGGGCAAAAAAGTATTTAGTCAGAAACCAATTGTGCAAGTTCTCCCACTTAAAAAGATGAGAGAAGACTGTAATTTTCATCATGGGTAAACCTCAACTATGAGAGACAAAATAAGAAAGAAAAAAATCCAGAAAATCACATTGTAGGATTTTTAATGAATTAATTGTTGAATCTCCCTCGATCTGGGGCTCCATGCAAGCTCTCTAACTGTAAGCAAAAATCCGAGAACCACACGGGGGACCTAGTGAATGACCTGCAGAGAGCTGGGACCAAGGTAACAAATCAGTAACAGACTGCACCGCCAGCGACTCAAATCCTGCAGTTCCAGACATGTCCCCCTGATTAAGCCAGGTCCGTCTGAAGTTTGCTAGCGAGCATTTGGATGACCCAGAAGAGGATTGGAAGAATGTCATATGGTCAGATGAAACCAAAATAGACCTTTTTGGTAAAAACCCAACTTCGTGTTTGGAGGAGAAAGAATGCTGAGTTGCATCCAAAGAACACCATACCTACTGTGAAGCATGGGGGTGGAAACATCATGCTTTGGGGCTGTTATTCTGTAAAGGGACCAGGACGACTGATCCGTATAAAGGAAAGAATGAATGGGGCCATGTATCGTGAGATTTTGAGTGAAAACCTCCTCCCATCAGCAAGGTCATTGAAGATGAAACGTGGCTGGGTCTTTCAGCATGCCAGTGATCCCAAACTCACCGCCCGGGCAACAAAGGAGCGGCTTCGTAAGAAGCATTTCAAGGTCCTGGAGGGGCCTAGCCAGTCTCCAGATCTCAACCCCATAGAAAATCTTTGAAGGGAGTTAAAAGTTTGTGTTGTCCAGGTCCAAAACATCCCTGCTCTAGAAGAGATCTGCATGGAGGAAAGGCCCAAAATACCAGCAACAGTGTGTGAAAACTTACAGAAAACATTTGACCTCTGTCATTGCCAACAAAGGGTATATAACAAAGTATTGAGATTGTTATTGACCAAATACTTATTTTCCGCTAGGGCTGTAGCTATCGAATATTTTAGTAATTGAGAATTCTACCAAAAATTTTGTCGATTAATCAATTAATAATTCGATTAGTCGATTAATAATCGGATATAATGTACTTTATCTTAATTAAACAGCGATATAAAATATACTGCTCAAAAAAATAAAGAACACTTAGTCCCGGTTTGACTTGAACTTGCATACACATATGAGAGGCGTTCAAGTCAAACTGGGACTAAGTGTTCCCTTTTATTTTTTTAAATGCATACAGCATTTTATCAAAAAATAAACATTGTCATTATTCACAATACAAGGAATAGCTTAAAGTTGACTGAGATTAATTAAGTGCATTAACAGTGCCATACATTCTTATTTTAAAGCCTTTTCTCAGATGCAAAAACAAAAAAGGGTATTTCAAATGACTTTAAGTATCAAAAAACTAAGTTGTGCAACTTAACTTTCAAAACTAAATGTTTAAAAATCTACAGCTCAGGCATAACATTACTGACTTCTTATTGGAATGCTTTGTGATGACATTCAGGATGCAAAAATCCATGGATTTTTAAGTCAGGATTTTTAAGTCAATTTAAGTCAATATACACTCACCTAAAGTATTATTAGGAACACCATACTAATACAGTGTTTGACGCCCTTTCGCCTTCAGAACTGCCTTAATTCTATGTGACATTGATTCAACAAGGTGCATTCTTTAGAAACGTTGGCCCATATTGATAGGATAGCATCTTGCAGTTGATGGAGATTTGTGGGATGCACATCCAGGGCATGAAGCTCCCGTTCCACCACATCCCAAAGATGCTCTATTGGGTTGAGATCTGGTGACTGTGGGGGCCATTTTAGTACAGTGAACTCATTGTCATGTTCAAGAAACCAATTTGAAATGATTCAAGCTTTGTGACATGGTGCATTATCCTGCTGGAAGTAATGATCAGAGGATGGGTACATGGTACATGGGTACAACATTTTTCCAGTCTTCAACGGTCCAATTTTGGTGAGCTCGTGCAAATTGTAGCCTCTTTTTCCTATTTGTAGTGGAGATGAGTGGTACCCGGTGGGGTGTTCTGCTGTTGTAGCCCATCCGCCTCAAGGTTGTGCGTGTTGTGGCTTCACAAATGCTTTGCTTCATACCTCGGTTGTAACGAGTGGTTATTTCAGTCAAAGTTGCTCTTCTATCAGCTTGAATCAGTCGGCCCATTCTCCTCTGACCTCTAGCATCAACAAGGCATTTTCGCCCACAGGACTGCTGCATACTGGATGGTTTTCCCTTTTCACACCATTCTTTGTAAACCCTAGAAATGGTTGTGCATGAAAATCCCAGTAACTGAGCAGATTGTGAAATAGACCGGCCCATCTGGCACCAACAACAATGCTATGCTCAAAATTGCTTAAATCACCTTTCTTTCCCATTCTGACATTAAGTTTGGAATTGAGGAGATTGTCTTGACCAGGACCACACCCCTAAATGCATTGAAGCAACTGCCATGTGCTTGGTTGATTAGAAAATTGCATTAATGAGAAATTGAACAGGTGTTCCTAATAATCCTTTAGGTGAGTGTATTCTTTAGAATATAAATGTCTCTCTCTTGGACGTGTGTGCACACTAGTCTATAAAGGAGCGTGTGATTGCAATGAAGTAAGGTAAGCATGTCAACATGCTCCGAACTGAGGCTTGCCCTGCGCTTTATAAAGCAATGAAAACATTTTTCATTGATAAAAGTTTTTTTTTAATTGCTCCCTTCCATTTTGCAGCCCACAACAAAACACTCCCTCAAATCAATACACAGCTAACTGTTTGCGTCTCCTTCCGCTTTGTGGGTGACGTAAGCGCTTCTTCTTCGTGGGTGTTTACTGGCGGCTTGCATCCGGAAGCATGCCAAACAAATAATTGCGCAAAAACATAACATAAGCTTTTAAAATAAATTAAAAGAAGCTTCGAGGCAGAAGATTTTGCTTTGATCATTTTTTTGTAATCGAATTACTTGAGGAATCGTTTCAGCTCTATTTTCCACCATGGTTTGCAAATAAATTCTTTAAAAATCCTACAATGTGATTTTCTGAAATTTTTAAAAATTATTTTGTCTCTCATAGTTGAGGAATACCTATAATGAAAATTACAGGCCTCTCTTATCTTTTTAAGTGGGAGAACTTGCACAATTGGTGACTGACTAAATACTTTTTTTTTAGATAACATGACTCTTTTAAATACAGTCATGTTAACCTAGTATAGGTTCCCAAAAAAGATGAACCAAATATAAGATTATTAAGATTGTGGTAGACTTTTTTATTTCATTATTAATTCATTTAATATATACAGTATATACATATGCTTCTTTCAAGAAAGAGACAATTAGGAAAGCTATGTGCCAAGGCTAGAATTTGTAAAAATTTAAAAAATTAGAAACTTTTTTTGCATGTAATTTTTTGCATGCGTAGGAGAGTGGCTTTCTTGTGCACTCACTCAACTACCAGAGAGCAGTGAACATGAAGTTGCAGAACTGCCTCAAAGGGAAGAGTGCATCAAGATCTGCAGGCTGTAAGTAACGTAAGACCAACACGTAATTGTTATTTAAAAATTGTCATTGTTGTAAAAAGTAGCTCTGGGAGAAATGCCTAAAATCATTTAGCGTACAGCATTCTGCAAATGCCTAAAATGCCTTTAACTAGCTTAAACTCAAAAAGCATCTTCTTTTTATTTTAGCAGCACTGTTGTCTGAGGAGGTACTAGAGGACCTAACAGATCCTCAACATATGGTCCCGTTTCCAGGCACAGAAAAGCAATTGCTCCAGAAAAGGCTTCAGGATAAGAGACCACACTAAACGTTTACACAAATACATATATATAGATTACCACCTATAACAATACCAAGAGCACCAGGTGATCACCAGAGAGGTGTCTAATACATAGATAAAGTAAAGTTGGAAGGGAGGAGGGTGTTAAGGATTCTGGCTAAGACATATTGTTTAACAAACCAGTCACCGAGTTTGTAATGGGTCTGTCTTTGTTCTTTTCAGTCTAGAGTTGGGCCGTACAGAAAAGGATTAGTTTGGGTTTTTATTTAAACTGTATGGTGAAGGTGGAATACAATGGTGTAATATAACAGAAGGAACTAGACAGATACACTATGTTAGCTTACAGAAAAAAACAAGGTTTGTATTGCACAAAAAGCACATGCAAATAAAGACATACACTACACCAGGATCAGCTTCAGGGTGGACCCAGACCAAAATAAAAACAGAAAGTGTATCTGTATTTTACAAGCTAGGTTACTTACTAAAGAAAGTACCAACAAAAATCCAGGTACCTTACCTATATCCCTAAACCAAAAAAAAAAAGAAGTTGAATCTTGAACAATGAGAGACCAACACATCAGTAGTTGGTTGGTGTTACACATGCTGTGGAGGAAAATTGGGGGTTGTGATCCATAAAAACTTGTACAGGAGCTGAACTATCACCTATGTAAACTTCAAAGTGCTGTATAGCCATTAATTCTAGTGTTTCTTTTTCGATGGTGCTATAGTTAAGCTGATGTTTCAAGAATTTCTTGGAGAAATAACAAATGGGGTGAGCGATTCCATGATCATCCTCCTGAAGCAACACTGCTCCAGCCCCAGTACCACTAGCATTCATTTCTAGTTTAAAAGGTTTACTCACATTAAAAAGGTTTAGACTCTGAGAAGCGACGCTTCTGAGAGTCATCTAACCACATGTTGTAGGTGTTGTTCCCAAGTATCGGAATGGACAATGACATCATCCAGGTAGACAGCACAATTGGAAACATCCCCCAGGACAAGGGTCATGAGTCGCCGAAAAGTAGCAGGAGCCTTTTGGAGTCCAAAGGCCATAACAGTATACTGCAGAAAATTACAGGTGTAGCAAAAGCTGAAATTTCGGATGCACAAGGCATAAGAGGAACCAGCCAATATCCTTTTAAAAGGTCCAGCTTACTAGTGAATTTGGCTGCACCAATCAACTTGAGATGGTTTGGGCAGATTTGCTCATTTTTCAGGTAGTTGATGCAACGCATCTCAATTTAACAAGCGAGCTGTCAACACACTATTTCCATCTTCTATTAATGCAGCAGTTACAGGTATCAGGGGCTTAGTTTTGAATCAGGAGAGGAGGTGCGAACATTATATTTCTTAAGCAGGTTTATGTGACAAACACGAGTTTTATGCTTGCGATCAGGTGTACAAAGCACATAGTTAGTGGGACTGAGTTTTTGTTTTACTTGGCATGGACCACTAAATTTTGGCTTAAGGGAAGAGCCAGGGAGGGGTAATAAAGCCAACACTTGTTCTCCTTCACTGAATGAATGGGAGACAGCTTTACGATCCCACAGCATTTTCATTTGGTCCTGACAAGATTTCAAAGCTTGGCACGCAGTATCTCTTGCTGATTGCAAGCGCTCCCTGAGAGTACATGAGCTACAATGGATTTCTGTTGAGAAATTGATGATGGAGCCAACCACTGTTCCTGCGAAATCTATAAGGGACCACGAATAATATGTCCAAATACAAGCTCTGATGGGCTGAATCCTAAGGATTCTTGCATCACGAACCGCAAACAACGAGAGAGGAACCGCTTCATCCCAGTCTTTATTTTCTACATAATAGACCCGCAACATTGTTCTAAATGTCTGGTGGAACCGTTCCAAAGCACCTTGTGACTCTGGATGATAAGCACTATATACCTGATGATCTCTTTGGAGTTCTTTGACTACCTGAGAAAACAATCATGACATGAAGTTAGTTAGAGCCACGATCAGTCTGGATACACTTGGAAAGACAAAAGGTAGTACAAAATTTAATTAAATCTTTAATGGCAATCTTTGATTTCAGAGTGCGCATGGGAATAGCTTCTGGATAATGCGTTGCGGGCACACAATAGCGTTAAAAAATCGAAATTTCCAGAGTGCGTTTTGGCAGAGGACCAACACAGTCAACGATAACCCTCTCAAAGGATTCAGTTTCAATTGAAATAGGCTTCAAGGGTGCAGGAGGAATGGTTTGATTTGGCTTACCCACAAGTTGACATGTGTGACGGGATCTACAGTATTGAGCTACATCTCTTTTCATACCAGGCCTTACAAAATACTTTAAAGTAGGTTTTCCGTATGCCTACATGACCAGAACAAGGATGGTCATGAGCCAACATGAGAACTTCTTGAAATTCTTGAGGGACTACAACCTGACATACATCACTCCAACCATCAGAAGAATGAGCTGGTGACCACTTTCGCAATAAAACTCCATTTTCCAGCTCCCCTTTCTCCACTGCAGTCTCAAACCAATGGGTTAGCGAAGGGTCGGCCTTCAGAGCTATTGCCAACTGCGTGAGGTGATAAAGGGTTTGAGTTGGGAGGTGTGGAATACCGAATGGGTCTGGCAGCTCGAGCTGGTAGGTGACAGTCTTGATCCGGAGGGTGATGCGGCAAGGGCCGATGAACCTGGGTGAAAGTTTACAGGATTCTGTATGGAGGAGAATTGGGGCGGTGGTGAAGCGACAAGAGATTATCGCTCATTAGATCGATAGAAGTGCGCTCCTGGGTTTTGTTGCCTCACCCCAGGGTGTGGCCATGGACATACAGTACGGATGCAGCTCCTTTAACTGCCCTGACACGACAGCTCATGGAAGGCGGAGATGGCGGCAGAGTTGAGAATGAAGGGGTGAGAAGATGGTCGTGTCAGGGCAGTTAAAGGAGCTGCATCCGTACTGTAGTCCCGGATAAAGCGACGATAGAAGTCCACAAACCCGAGAAACCGTTGAAGTTGCTTGAGGATCCTGGGTAGGGGCCAGTGATGCACAACTTCCAGCTTCTGCAGGTCCATGGCCACACCCTGGGGTGAGGCAACAAAACCCAGGAACGTGGTGGAGCGCTCGTGAAAAGCGCACTTCTCCAACTTACAATATAGCTAATGGGCGATAATCTCTTGAGGACTGCCCTGACATGTTGGACGTGTTCGTCAACTGTACGGGAGTATATGAGGATGTCATCTAGATAAACGAAAACTCACTGGCCTAACATATCTCTGAGGACATCATTGATAAATTGTTGGAAGGCTGCGTGGGCATTGCAGAGTCCGAAAGGGATGACCAGGCTTTCATAGTGTCCTGTTGGGGTGATGAAGGCCGTCTTCCACTCATCGCCCTCTCTGATGCACACCAAGTTGTAGGCGCTCCGCAGGTCCAACTTTGTGAAAATGGTGGTCGCCAGAGAGGGCGTCCAGGGCCGAGTTGGTAAGAGGCAATGGGTGGCGGTTTTTGATGGCCTTTTTTCTTCACAAAGAATACTCCTCCATCGCCTGCATCTCGGCGGTGGAGAGCGAGATTGCCGCAGGGAGGGACAGAACCCGACTGAAGGTCAATTGCCAGGTCGTAGGGGCAATGAGGGAGGGAGGTGGGTGGCACATCTTTTGCAGAACACTTCAGCCAGGTCCCGCTAAGCGGTGGGGATGGCGTTGGAGTCGACTTCGGGGGCCTGGGACTCCCTAGGGCACGTCCCAGCCAACGCCCGCAGACAAAGTTTGGTGCAGGTCGGGCCCCATTACAGGATCCGATTTTGTGTCCATGAGATGAGAGGGTCATGTTGCAGTAGCCAAGGGTGTCCGAGGATGATGGGGGGAGATTAAATGGGGGTGAGGTGAAACCAGATCTGCTCTTGGTGTTGGTCGATGATTAAGGTGACTGGTTGAGTCTGGGTGGTGATGGGACTGGAAGAAAGGGGCCGACCGTTGACAGATGTAATCCGAACAGGCTGGGATAATGCCTCGAGTTCCACTCTCACTCCCTTTGGCGTAGGAAGAGTCAGTGAAGTTGCCAGCGGCACCGGAATTGATGAACGCCGTACTTCTGACCTGTTTGTGGCCAAACTGGAGGTGTACTTGCACCGTGAGACGGGAAACAGTGGAGGTGGTGGTAGCAGAGGGGTGGAAGGGGCCCGGTGAGTCGCTCTCCTTACTCACCGGGCCTGAGCGCTTACCAGACGAAGAGGGCAGATAGCTCTGTGATGCGCCACTGACCCACAGTACGCATAGAACCCTCTCTGAAATGTCGTTCTCGCTCTGCAGCGGTCAAGGAGGCACATCCTAATTGCAGGGGTTCCCCGGCTCCGGTGTCAACCACGGCAGGAGGTGGAGATCCGACAGGTGCAGTGGCGGTGGTAGTATACAAGTGGCGAGCTTCAGCAACTGGAGTGTAGGAGAAGAAGGTTGATGATTGAGGCGTGGTCTGTGATTGTGATGGCGTGGCAGACGGCAGGGTCCGGGGGGCTGGCCTTGGATGAGAGAGCAGGGGTTGGTCTATTCGGAGGGCGAGTTGGATCAGGCCCTCCATTGTAGCGGGAAGCTTTCGTCCGGCGAGTTCGTCCTTTATAAGGGAAGCCAGTCCCTCATAGTAGGTCGTCCGAAGGGCGGGATCTCCCCAGGTGGTTTGCACGGCTAAAGTCCGGAAGACGGCTGTATTACGGGTCATGGACGACCTCCCCCGCTGCAGATGATAGAGCTTGGAGTCGGTCTCCACCTCACTGGCAGGATGTTCAAACATGAGCTTCAGCTGACGGGTGAACTCGTTATAGGAGTGGGGAACTGCCGTGGCCCACTCAGCTGCCTGCCCTGATAGCAACTAGACAAGAAGGGCAATGCGCAACCGGTCTGTGAAGTATCTAGTGGAATTAAACTCAAACACAAGATCCAGTGCGGTAAGGAAAACACTACACTTCCCATCTGTGCCGTCCCATTTATCCAGTGGAGCTAAATACACATCGGAGGGGGTGGCGGCGGTCTAGCCGGCTGAGAAGCCGCCTAGTGGAGCGCTGTGTTCTCCCGCCGCAGCTCCGCAACCTTGCAGCGCAAGGCCACGACGTCTTGGATGCTAGCGCGGAGAGCTGCGACCTCACCGCACAGCTGCTCAATCAGCTCGGCATGTTTGTTCACCACATCGCATAAGTGAGCATAATCTGCTGGCTCAGTCATTCTGTCACAGAGCAACTGAAGGCGGACCAGAAGACTAGCAGTTAGCCCGTGTAGCATGGATGGTAAACCCAAACGCGAAAGTAGCGCGAGTAGGCAGGATAACCATGCGAATTATTATTAGAACTCTCTCACGCAGAGAGCAAGAGTTTACACAATTAAACCCGCATTCTAACAATACACTCAATCAGTAATATAACCCAAAATGGTGAGTACCCACGAAATTGAGGAAACGGTGTCAGAGACAGCATAGGTAGACTCAATGACTTGCTTCCTTTTATGCTTCCTGAATCGCGACCGTACTACTTCTGGGTCCTAGTGCCGGTAGCTGTGAGAGTGCGCATGACATTTAGAGCTGCACGTAGTAGTGGATAAAACCAAATGAAACATTGTAGTTAAACGAATTCATAAGCACAGTACTAACATTACAATACAAATGTAGAATTTTTAGGAATTATTAGGATTAAATTTAAGCAAAGTAAACGTTAATATAGTGAGCCTTTAGATTTTTTTCTCTAGTGTAATTAGAAAAGCTATGCGTGTAGGGTTTTGTGTCATATTATATTTTGTGTTCTTTAAATTTGTAGTAGATTTATTAACTGAAAAAAAATGAAACTGAATGACTATGAAATTAAAACATTGTCAGGATGTGCTACTGCGTCAGCAGATGTCGTTGTCATTTAGCAGTGCTTGTGTTTTTGCGTTATTATAAGAATGAAATGCAGTAGGCTCTTATGATCATCATAATTTTCTTTAATAAATAATGACCCCTGTTGCGCTGTACTACCGCTGGCAAACCCTTATGAAATACAAGTGAATCATTAAACTAATTTTCAATCACAGTACTAAAATTACAGTACAATTTAGAATTTTGTTAAGTTAAAATTAAGTATAGGCATTTCTTATTTAAATTAAATATATATCTTTATATCTACCTTTTAGATTGTATCATGTGTAACACTAGCATATAGCCAGAAAACATATGGGTATGCATCAGAAGAAGTTTGACAGATTAATGTGCAAAACTGTATAATAAAACTATATAAGCCTTTATAAGACTCTATTTGTATTTAAGTGCACTCAACATGATGAAAAAAATGTTATGATTTTGTAAAATAATGAAAGCGAACAAAAAATTTTAGATGATGTAATTCGCATGAAAAGTGAATTATAGGCGCGTCCACTGCGGAGATGACGAGATGACATGATTACGCTCATCATCACATGATTACGAAATCAAAGAAATCACTAATTTATCAATGAATTATTAAAATGGCCAGAGTCAGGCTCCTTGCTGTTTTCCTCGATGCATTCATAATCATTAGTCTACTTCTGCCGGTGCACTCTGGAAAACTGTATGCGTGCGGTTGAGCGCTGATTAGACTACGTAAGAAATTAAAGAGGAGGATCACGATGCTCAACATACCATAGTTCAAACCTAATTTAAATTAAATTAACAAATATTGTAGTAAATAACAATAGCCCACGTTTAGAAAAGCATTTCTATTTACACTATTAAAAAAATCCTGCATTTATTTTTAGGTGTGCCAGCTGCCCCTTTTCTTATATGGCTCTTTATCAGAGTAAATCATTCAGTAACAAGCCTGTAAATTTCCATGTACCACTGAGCTTCTGTGGATTTTAAAATTGACATTATTACCATTTTTAAAGACTGGAATGGAAGAGATGGAAAGTTTCCTCATCATGAAAAGCCTTGTATTGTTCTTAATCACTCTATACACAACCTGTGTGTTTTTATGCTATTTTACACATGGAAAATACAAATGTATTTTTTTCCCATGATTTTAAAATAAAATATAACATTTAAATATTTTATTTTAAAAATACCAAAGAAAATTATTGTGTATAGATTGATTGATTAAAAACAATACAATTTATGTTATGATAAGGAAAATCTCAGTTTCTTCCAATTCCAGGGATTAAAAAGGGTAACAAAGTCAATTTTAGAATCTAGAATCCAGAAGAAATTTACACAAATTTAAAAAGGAGGCATGAAGCACTGCAGGTCTTCAGTAGAGCCTCAGATCCAAGAGGGTCTTAAAGAGGGGAGGGGTGCATTTCAGTTTCTCTGAATGAATAGGTGAGAACAGCTGATTCACACCTGGGGAGGGGTAAATTATTTGCATTTGAATGTTGTCTGACATTGTGACTATTTATTTTACTGTCTTAGCTAATACTGTTTTACTTACTTCAAAATATAATTAAAAACAATAAAACTTTTCTTAAAATATTATTGATTAAATGTGGGTTAAAAAAACTGTTGTCCTCAAAAATTTAATAGATGAGGACTCATGTCCATCAATCTGTTCTGTATTGTTTACGGTGAACTACTATTTCTTCAATACAACATATTGTTATGACTTTTTTTATGACTTAATTATATTTTAAAACTGCGGCAAGTGAAAATGTCACTTTGCACCACCTGGCGGTCATTTCACAAATGCCTTTGAAATGCAACTGATTTATTTTGGCCATTGTCGTCTTGCAGTGGCGGTAAGCATGGCGGTAATAGGCATTCTGGTTGACTACCTATTGTAACAGAAACAACTAGACAGATATGTTAGCTTACAAAAAAAAAAAAGTTTGCATTGCACAAAAACGCACATAAAGACATACATACACAACACCAGAATCAGATTCAGGGTGGACCCACACCAAAATAAACAAAAAGGGTATCTGTATTTTACAAGCTAGGTTACCTACCAAGCAAAACACCAACAAAAATACAGATACCTTACCTATCTCCCTAAACCCAAAACAGCGAACAAATCCCATTTCCCTAAAATAGTTGGCGGCCACACCCCTATTACTGGTGAGTGCACAAACACACAGTGAAATCACAAACAAAATATTTACGAAGCGCCAGCAACCAAACCAAAAGGACAAAGCAATAATCAAAGAAAAAGGGAAGCCAAAAGTAAAAAAAAACAGAATACACAATCCAATATCAAAATTCACAATTACAAAAAAATGAACTGGAGCCTCTTTGACTAATTCTGCTCAGTACTTTTCGATAGAAAACTTTTACTCACAACAAATAAAATTTACTTTTATTCACAACAATTTAATTTTTTTTAAACTAAACATAAGCGTTTACACTGCCACTCATATAATACGGTGACATAAACGTCACCCCATGTGAGGAAGCAGAAACAACAATTCACCAATCTTAACTTACAGAAATGACTGACAGGTCATTATGAGAGTGTTGATTGGTTAGTGTACAAAAGTGATTGATAGTTACCTGGGCAGTGGATCCTTTAACCTTACTGTGTCTGTATGCTTGCAGTATGCGCATGTTTAATTGTGTAGATTACTTGCATTAAACAGGGTAGCAATGTTAGCAACTAGCTAGTAGAACTACGGAATAAATTAAATTTTCTTACAATGCTGCTCACCATTCGTTTAATTAATATAAAATCTTGTCACTATCCTACACTTGCACAGGCCTCCTTTTCATTACATTCAGTAACTTAATCTCTCAGTTATAATTTTTTCAACTGCTTTTCTGAAGTAAAAAAAAAAAAAGCACATTTCTCTGGGTTCATTTTTTTTCACTTCAAGATATATTGCCAACTATCAACTTCACCTGTATGTACACTTACTTTAGGACACAGTTAATCACTGAAACAGGAAGATTAATATCCAGAAAAATCTGTTTCTTTGTACTTGCGATTTTTCTGCATTTTAGAGCACATACTTAGTACTTCTGCTTGAGTAAAAAATGAAGTGGTACGTCTACATGTAGTGGAGTAAATGTTTAGACAAGTACTTGTACATTTGCTTGTGTATTGAATTTATGTACTTCTGCCACCTCTGGTCTAATGAACACAACTCCCCACAGCCTCTCCAACATCTAGTGGAATGCCTTCCTTGAAGAACAGCACATTATAAAAGTATAAGAGGGCTAAATCTGTAGGTACCTAAGTAATCTTCAGCATCTCCACTCGTGTGATCCTGCCTGGTCATACATGTTGAAGGCCCAGTTGATTTTCTGTTCGAAGCTGCCTCATGATGTAATGGACAGTTTACTGATAATCTCCCACAGGCAAACTTTGATGCATTGCCATAGGAGCAAGACTGAAACAAAGATGAAAAGGTTTAGTAACTGTAAGCTGTACCTCCATGTTCTGACAGTTTTGAAATCCACTTTTGGATTTGAACAACAAATTATACAATGGGGTTTAGTTACATCGTTATGATGCAAATTACAGGTGCATCTCAAGAACTTAGAATATTATGAAAAACGACTGATATATTTCAAGTATTTTTTAAATTTGGTGGTCATGGCTTACAGCTAATGAAAACACAAAATTCAGTATCTCAATATTTTAATATTTTGAAAAAGTTCAATTGTAGAGACACATGGTGTCATACTCTGATCAGCTAATTAACTCAAAACACCTGCAAAGGTTTCCTGGGCTTTTAAATCGTCTCTCATTCTGGTTCAGTAAGCTGGCTGTTCACAGAGTGCTGTATCCAAGAACATTAATGGAAAGTGACTGGAAGGAGAAAGTATGGTAAAATAAATAAATAAATAAAATAAAGGTGCTCAAGTAACAGGGATAACCATAGCACTGAGAGGATTTTAAAATGAAGCCCAAGAATTTAGGGGAGATTCACAAAGAGTGGGCTGCACTTGGAGTCAGTGCTTCAAGAGCCATCACACAAAGATTTAAGACATGGGCTAACTGTCTACCAGGAAGTTTAATTTCAGCTGGACTAATACCTGGTATCCCTGTGTTTGGCCAGCAAACTCACCCAACCTAAACCCAGTAGAGAATCTATGGGATTTTGTGAAAAGGAAGATGTGAGACACCAGACCTGACAACACAGAAAAGCTGAAGGCCGTTATCAGAGAAATCTGGGCTTCCATAACACCTCTGCAGTGCCATAGACTAATCACCACCATGCCAGGCCGCATTGCTGCAGTAATTCATGCAAAGGGAGCCTGGACCAAATATTGAGTGCTAAATGTTTATACTTTTCAGTAGTCCAACATTTCGATGTTAAATGTTTACATTTTTTAAACTGGTTTTAAGTAATACTTAAGATACTGAATTTAGGGTTTTATTAGCCGTAAGCCATAGTCATCAAAATTATAAGAAATAAACATTGAAATATATCAGTCTGAGTTCCCTGCTGGAAAAAAAAAAACAGCATAGACCAGCATACAGTACAGACCAAAAGTTTGGACATACCTTCTCATTCAAAGAGGTTGAATTTGTATTATGCCCAGAAAAAAGCAGATAAGGGAAGAAAAAAAATGAGAGGCCATCATTAAGAAATGAAGGTCAGTCAGTCCGAAAAATTGGGAAAACTTTGAAAGTGTCCCCAAGTGCAGTCACAAAAACTATCAAGCGCTACAAAGAAACTGGCTCACATGCGGACCGCCCCAGGAAAAGAAGACCAAGAGCCACCTCTGCTGCGGAGGATAAGTTCATCCGAGTCACCAGCCTCAGAAATCGCAGGTTAACAGCAGCTCAGATCAGAGACCAGGTCAATGAAACACAGAGTTCTAGCTGCAGACACATCTCTAGAACAACTGTTAAGAGGAGACTGTGTGAATCAGGCCTTCATGGTAGAATATCTGCTAGGAAACCACTGCAACAGGCAACAAGCAGAAGAGACTTGTTTGGGCTAAAGAACACAATAAAGAAAACTCTTCGAATGAGAAGGTGTGTCCAAACTTTTGGTCTGTACTGTATGTTGTGTTTTGGTGCTGGTATGCTAGTGACCAGCATACATTGATTTTACACTGCTGATTTGCAATTCACACAGACCCTCTGACCAGCAGTGGTAACATTCCTGGTACCTGAGGTCAGTCCATGTGCTGGTTGTGCGCAGTCACAATTGAAGCCTTATCGTGTGGTCAACCGCTTAAAAAATACAAGAGATCCATCCTGAATCCAGACCCCAGTCGTGGTCGAGGTTCCCATGACATAGTGATGGTCCGTCTGTATCTTGCCTGCTTGTTTGCATTTGGTCTCTATAAAACAGGTGGCTGATCATTTTCATGGTCACAACATGAAAATGTTTTATAAAAAAGAAACATAAGCATTATGATGATAAAATTACTGTCAATAATCATGAATAACTATTGGCCATGCATAAAGACAACACAAACTTTTGCAATGTTTAGGCAACGGGAGCTAAAGTGTTTGTGCTAAATAACATTATAGATAGCAGTGTCATAAGCTAACCAAAAACTGAACCAAATAGCTACCATAACATAAATCTATCCAAAACGGGGTGAAATATATTATAAACATTTACACCACAGCTGATACTGACAACCATCTGCAATCTACATACTGTAAGGCATTAGCTTAGCCACCTGTGAGCTAACCTGTCTGTGCTAAGCTACATAAGGCAGTATGTTAGAATGATTTAGCAGTGTTATCTACATGCTAACCAAACCATGACATTAAATGACAATGTTTCACATAAACTGGCAAAAGCTTGTGAGAAAATTCAGAAAATTAAATTATTAGTTTTCTATTATCAGACTAATGATTATATAAGATTTAAAAACTTACCCATGGTAACAGCTTGCTGTATTCTTCAACTTCGTTCTCTGTTGGAGTCTTAGTGTTGTTCTGGGGTAAATCTAAACTCCTCCCACTGTCCAGAACATTCTGTAGAGCTTCAGAAACCTGTACAGTGCCTAACATCTTCCATGCGCGCAGGAAACTTATCGGATCTACTGTGTGTGTGTGTGTGTGTGTGTGTGTGTTTGGGGGCGCACCCTTGTATGGAGATTACCCTGACTGTTTCCCTGTGAACAGCGTGTGGGCGTGTTCTGTCTCAGGTTATTATCAGTGAATGAAGTGTGGCAGAAAGACTGTATCTCTCCTTAGATTCATATGGATTACATAAAATGAGAACATTTATTTTAGATTAAGCTTGCTACATTTAAAAGTAGACACTTTAATCTTTCTATAGATATACTGTGTGACGCGTTTCAAAAAGATTTTCAGGGAAAAGATTTTCACCCTGTTTATTTTCTTTATTTTACAAAAGCACAATGTTTTATTGATATGTGAGTGTACATTAACAAATAAATACATAAATTGATACATTACACGTATGTGTATGGTTAAAAATGATGGAAATTTTTTAAAGTTATTTTGATGGTTACCATAAAAAATGCAGGTGGTCTCACTGCCGGAACAGCTGACCCCATGGTGCTGGTGCTGATATACTGGTAACCCTGCTGGTATAATTGCTGGCCAAGCTGGTGACCAGCTATGATGGTCTGTGCTGTTTTTTTTTCAGTTTTAAGTGATTTCTATTGATTAAGGTGAATTCATATAAAAGTAAAAACAACACAAAACTTTTATATGAATTCACTTTTAAAAAAAGTAATGGGATTATTTGTGTCTCTTGTATGTAGATGCATTTAAAAGATAACACTACATGGTCAATGTATTTACATCACACATTATTTTCAATACAAACAAGATAATGAGCTAAAATGGTAACCAATTTTAACTACCACTGTCAGGGACTGGCTGAGTGAGAGTGAACCCAATAGCAGAAAAACAGGGACTTTTAATTTTAATTTAGAATTTTATTTACACACAGGAACCTTGGTAAGCAAGTGCAGCAGGACCAGAGGAGAGAAGCAGTGCATGTGTGTGGGAACCAGAGAATGACTGGAGGCCCCTAGTGATGACGCTGGAGGCGGGGCTATGACGCGAGGGAATCTCCACTATCCCAGAAGTGAACACGGGCGAATCTGACTAGCATCTCTTGCTGTAAATCCGCTTTGCATGAAGAGGATGTTAATAGTAGAGATTTAATCTCCGCGGAGAGAATGGAGGTCAGCGCGCAACTTGAGCTCTCTCTCTGAAGTCCGCGAATGCGGAAGTGCTCGACGTGGAAGTCCTTATGCGTGGAAATGACAGTCGCTTTATGGGGAATGGGGCAGTGAAGGATTACTGCATCGTTTTACCATGCACGATCGGTAACCAGGAATCCAGCAGCGAGGGCAAACGAATCCAGAAACGTGAGTACCAATTCGATATCCAGTAAGCATGCAAGGTCATACACATTAGTCAGTCCGATAGTAGCTGAGGTAGCGAGGGGCAAAGACGAGAGAGAAATCTGAGAAGCAGGCAGGGTCGAGAAAAAGACTAAAACATACGAAAAAACAAAGGGCAAAGAAAAACACGAGGCACACGAGTAAGACACTGCAGCACTGAATGGTTCTCTCTGTGTGCTTAAAAAGCCGAGAGATGATTGACTGATCACGTTCAGGTGTGAGTGAGCGACAGGTGAGCTTGCAGGGAGAAAAAATCTGGAGTGGAGTTTAGGTTCTGGAAGTGCTTGGTTGATCTGGCTGGCTTGTGACAGTACCCCCCCTCCAACGGACACCATTAGGATGTTGTTGGTGGAAGTCATTGATGAGGGATGGATTCAAAATGAATCTGGATGGAATCCAGCTTCTCTCCTCTGGGCCGTAGCCCTCCCAGTCTACTAGATACTGGAGACCTCTGCCTCGTCGTCAAGCCTTTAATAGTCGGCGTACGGTGAACGCCTCACCACCATCGATGATTTGGGGAGGAGGAGCTGGGCGGGTGGGTGTATTCAGTGGGCAAGAGACCAAAGGCTTGATCTGGGAGACGTGAAATGAGGGGTTTATCCGACGCATGGTGGAGGGAAGACGAAGTCTGACAGTGCAGGGGTTGATGACCTTAACAATTGTGAATGGGCAGAGGAACCTGGGGGACAGTTTGCGAGAGATGGTCTTGAGGGGGATATTACGAGCGGACAACATGACCCTTTGGCCCACTCGATACAGCGGAGCCCTGGAACGACGCCGGTCAGCTTGTCGTTTGAAAGCTGAGACGGTCTGGCGGATCTTTGACCTTGCATTTAACCAAGTTCTCCAGCATCGACGAACTGAGAGGTTGCTACTGGAGAGGGACATAGCACCGACTTAAGGCACGAGGCTAGGCAGAGGGTGCTCCATCCAAGGATGGCATTGTTCTGCATAGTCAGTCCGATAGTAGCTGAGGTAGCGAGGGGCAAAGACGAGAGAGAAATCTGAGAAGCAGGCACGGTCGAGAAAGAGACTAGAACATACGAAAAAACACTGGGCAGAGAAAAACATGAGGCACACGAGTAAGACACTGCGGCACTGAATGGTTCTCTCTGTGTGCTTAAAAAGCCGAGAGATGATTGACTGATCACGTTCAGGTGTGCGTGAGCGACAGGTGAGCTTGCAGGGAGAAAAAACCTGGAGTGGAGTTTAGGTTCTGGAAGTGCTGGGTTGATCTGGCTGGCTTTTGACAACCATAACCTTGCTGGTGGCCTAGCATACAAATCATGCTGGCCTCTGCTGGATTTTTCAGCAGGTATGCTGGTCTTCCATCAGTTATGCTGGTTCACCAGATTAACCTGCACCAGACCAGCACTAATCAGCAAGATTAATGCTGGTGGTAAGGTTTCATCAGCGTAGATATGCTGGTCTTCCATCAGTTATGCTGGTTCACCAGCTAAACCAGCATCAGACCAGCACTAACCAGTATTAACCAGCATAGACCAGCATATAAATCATGCTGGTCTGTGCTGGATTTTTCAGCAGGGTTAAAGGAGTTTCACTCTTTGAATTGAATTACTGAAATAAATTTTCAATGATATTCTAATTTATTGAGATTTACCTGTATACAGTATATGTATCATTGTGTACAATACTGTGTTCAGTGTATGCATCCCTGCTGAAAAACAGCATAGATCAGGGTAGCTGGTGACCAGCTTGACCAGTGTATGTTGTGTTTTGAAGTAGAAATATTAGAAATATTGCCAAGATAAGAAAAATATTGTCGCTAAATGAGGCAGAAAAACTAGTTCCTGTTTTTATCATCTCTAGGTTGGACTATTGTAATGCCTTACTGTCTGGTTGTTCAACTAGGTGTATAAACAAGCTTCAGTTAGTACAGAATGCAGCAGCGAGAGTCCTCACTAAAACCAGAAGATACGAGCACATCACCCCTATCTTATCTACACTGCATTGGCTCCCTGTGAAATTTCGCATCAATTTTAAGATACTACTTTTGACATTTAAAGCACTAAATGGTCTCGCGCCACAGTATTTGAGAGAACTGCTAGTGTCTTACAATCTGCCACGCCTACTTCGATCAAAGAATGCAGGCTGCCTGTCAGTACCACGTATTATTAAAACTACAGCAGGGGGCGGAGCTTTTTCTTACAAAGCCCAAAAGTTATGGAATATTCTTCCTATTAATGTTTGGGGCTCAGACACAGTCTCAGTGTTTAAGTCTAGGCTAAAAACCTATTTATTTAGCCAAGCATTTTTGTAAATAGATTAGCCTTAGGTAAAGGAGCAGATCTGGGGGACTCATGGTCATAGAGTATTCTGGTGAACTGGTATGTTTAGATGCTGTCTTCCCCACTCTCATTGATCACTCAGGTTTGTTGACGGTGAGGTGATTGGTTGCTTTACATCTCAGGGAGCCCTCATGTCTGTGTTTCCTTCTGGCTCTCCCTTTTAGTTATGCTGTTATAGTTAGTCGTGCCGGAGTCCCTGCTTGCACTTTGCACTAAATATACATTCACCTTATACATGTTATTATACAGGGTGGGTCATTTATTTGGATACACCTTAATGAAATGGGAATGGTTGGTGATATTAACGTCCTGTTTGTGGCACATTAGTATATGTGAGGGGGCAAACTTTTCAAGATGGGTTGTGACCATGGTGGCCATTTTGAAGTCGGCCATCTTGGATCCAACTTTTGTTTTTTCAATAGGGAGAGTGTCAAGTGACACATCAAACTTATTGGGAATTTCACAAGAAAAACAATGGTGTGCTTGGTTTTAACGTAACTTTATTCTTTCATGAGTTATTTACAAGTTTCTGACCACTTATAAAATGTGTTCAATGTGCTGCCCATTGTGATGGATTGTCAATGCAACCCTCTTCTCCCACTCTTCACACACTGATAGCAACACCGCAGGAGAAATGCCAGCACAGGCTTCCAGTATCCATAGTTTCAGGTGCTGCACATCTCGTATCTTCACACCATAAACAATTGCCTTCAGATGACCCCAAAGATAAGTCTAAGGGGGTCAGATCGGGAGACCTTGGGGGCCATTCAACTGGCCCAAGACGACCAATCCACTTTTCAGGAAACTGTTCATCTAGGAATGCTCGGACCTGACACCCATAATGTGGTGGTGCACCATCTTGCTGGGAAAAACTCAGGGAACGTGCCAGCTTCAGTGCATAAAGAGGGAAACACATCATCATGTAGCAATTTCAAATATCCAGTGGCCTTGAGGTTTCCATTGATGAAGAATGGCCCCACTATCTTTGTACCCCATATACCACACCATACCATCACTTTTTTTGTTCCAACAGTCTTGGAGGGATCTATTCAATGTGGGTTAGTGTCAGACCAATAGCGGTGGTTTTGTTTGTTAACTTCACCATTCACATAAAAGTTTGCCTCATCACTGATGCATTCTGCAAATTGTGTGCGCCGATCTGGGTCATCCTCGTTGAGATGCTGCAGTAGCTGGAGTTTGTAAGGGTGCCATTTGTGAGTAGCTAATATCCGCCGAAGGGATATCTCCAGTGACATGCGGCGAGTGCTACGCTGTGGGCTCTTGCTGAATGAAGCTAGGACAGCCACTCATGTTTGTTCATTAAGGACAGTTTTCATCCGTCCACATTTTGGCAAATCCAACACTGAACAAGTTTCACGAAACTTAGCAAGCAGTTTGCTAACTGTAGCATGGGAGATGGGTGGTCTCGTAGGGTGTCTTGCATTGAAATCTGCTGCAATGACCCGCTTACTGCGTTCACCAAATATCAACACAATTTCGATCCGCTCATCACGTGTTAACCTCTTCGACATGTAAATGGCTGTGAACAAAGAGAAACTTGTAAATAACTCATGAAAGAATAAAGTTACGTTAAAACCAAGCACACCATTGTTTTTCTTGTGAAATTCCCAATAAGTTTGATGTGTCACATGACCCTCTTCCTATTGAAAAAACAAAAGTTGGATCAGAGATGGCCGACTTCCAAATGGCCACCATAGTCACCACCCATCTTGAAAAGTTTGCCCCCTCACATATACTAATGTACCACAAACAGGATGTTAATATCACAAACCATTCCCATTTTATTAAGGTGTATCCAGCTTGTCGTTTGAAAGCTGAGACGGTCTGGCGGATCTTTGACCTTGCATTTAACCAAGTTCTCCAGCATCGACGAACTGAGAGGTTGCTACTGGAGAGGGACATAGCACCGACTTAAGGCACGAGGCTAGGCAGAGGGTGCTCCATCCAAGGATGGCATTGTTCTGCATAGTCAGTCCGATAGTAGCTGAGGTAGCGAGGGGCAAAGACGAGAGAGAAATCTGAGAAGCAGGCACGGTCGAGAAAGAGACTAGAACATACGAAAAAACACTGGGCAGAGAAAAACATGAGGCACACGAGTAAGACACTGCGGCACTGAATGGTTCTCTCTGTGTGCTTAAAAAGCCGAGAGATGATTGACTGATCACGTTCAGGTGTGCGTGAGCGACAGGTGAGCTTGCAGGGAGAAAAAACCTGGAGTGGAGTTTAGGTTCTGGAAGTGCTGGGTTGATCTGGCTGGCTTTTGACAACCATAACCTTGCTGGTGGCCTAGCATACAAATCATGCTGGCCTCTGCTGGATTTTTCAGCAGGTATGCTGGTCTTCCATCAGTTATGCTGGTTCACCAGATTAACCTGCACCAGACCAGCACTAATCAGCAAGATTAATGCTGGTGGTAAGGTTTCATCAGCGTAGATATGCTGGTCTTCCATCAGTTATGCTGGTTCACCAGCTAAACCAGCATCAGACCAGCACTAACCAGTATTAACCAGCATAGACCAGCATATAAATCATGCTGGTCTGTGCTGGATTTTTCAGCAGGGTTAAAGGAGTTTCACTCTTTGAATTGAATTACTGAAATAAATTTTCAATGATATTCTAATTTATTGAGATTTACCTGTATACAGTATATGTATCATTGTGTACAATACTGTGTTCAGTGTATGCATCCCTGCTGAAAAACAGCATAGATCAGGGTAGCTGGTGACCAGCTTGACCAGTGTATGTTGTGTTTTGAAGTAGAAATATTAGAAATATTGCCAAGATAAGAAAAATATTGTCGCTAAATGAGGCAGAAAAACTAGTTCCTGTTTTTATCATCTCTAGGTTGGACTATTGTAATGCCTTACTGTCTGGTTGTTCAACTAGGTGTATAAACAAGCTTCAGTTAGTACAGAATGCAGCAGCGAGAGTCCTCACTAAAACCAGAAGATACGAGCACATCACCCCTATCTTATCTACACTGCATTGGCTCCCTGTGAAATTTCGCATCAATTTTAAGATACTACTTTTGACATTTAAAGCACTAAATGGTCTCGCGCCACAGTATTTGAGAGAACTGCTAGTGTCTTACAATCTGCCACGCCTACTTCGATCAAAGAATGCAGGCTGCCTGTCAGTACCACGTATTATTAAAACTACAGCAGGGGGCGGAGCTTTTTCTTACAAAGCCCAAAAGTTATGGAATATTCTTCCTATTAATGTTTGGGGCTCAGACACAGTCTCAGTGTTTAAGTCTAGGCTAAAAACCTATTTATTTAGCCAAGCATTTTTGTAAATAGATTAGCCTTAGGTAAAGGAGCAGATCTGGGGGACTCATGGTCATAGAGTATTCTGGTGAACTGGTATGTTTAGATGCTGTCTTCCCCACTCTCATTGATCACTCAGGTTTGTTGACGGTGAGGTGATTGGTTGCTTTACATCTCAGGGAGCCCTCATGTCTGTGTTTCCTTCTGGCTCTCCCTTTTAGTTATGCTGTTATAGTTAGTCGTGCCGTAGTCCCTGCTTGCACTTTGCACTAAATATACATTCACCTTATACATGTTATTATACAGGGTGGGTCATTTATTTGGATACACCTTAATGAAATGGGAATGGTTGGTGATATTAACGTCCTGTTTGTGGCACATTAGTATATGTGAGGGGGCAAACTTTTCAAGATGGGTTGTGACCATGGTGGCCATTTTGAAGTCGGCCATCTTGGATCCAACTTTTGTTTTTTCAATAGGGAGAGTGTCAAGTGACACATCAAACTTATTGGGAATTTCACAAGAAAAACAATGGTGTGCTTGGTTTTAACATAACTTTATTCTTTCATGAGTTATTTACAAGTTTCTGACCACTTATAAAATGTGTTCAATGTGCTGCCCATTGTGATGGATTGTCAATGCAACCCTCTTCTCCCACTCTTCACACACTGATAGCAACACCGCAGGAGAAATGCCAGCACAGGCTTCCAGTATCCATAGTTTCAGGTGCTGCACATCTCGTATCTTCACACCATAAACAATTGCCTTCAGATGACCCCAAAGATAAGTCTAAGGGGGTCAGATCGGGAGACCTTGGGGGCCATTCAACTGGCCCAAGACGACCAATCCACTTTTCAGGAAACTGTTCATCTAGGAATGCTCGGACCTGACACCCATAATGTGGTGGTGCACCATCTTGCTGGGAAAAACTCAGGGAACGTGCCAGCTTCAGTGCATAAAGAGGGAAACACATCATCATGTAGCAATTTCAAATATCCAGTGGCCTTGAGGTTTCCATTGATGAAGAATGGCCCCACTATCTTTGTACCCCATATACCACACCATACCATCACTTTTTTTGTTCCAACAGTCTTGGAGGGATCTATTCAATGTGGGTTAGTGTCAGACCAATAGCGGTGGTTTTGTTTGTTAACTTCACCATTCACATAAAAGTTTGCCTCATCACTGATGCATTCTGCAAATTGTGTGCGCCGATCTGGGTCATCCTCGTTGAGATGCTGCAGTAGCTGGAGTTTGTAAGGGTGCCATTTGTGAGTAGCTAATATCCGCCGAAGGGATATCTCCAGTGACATGCGGCGAGTGCTACGCTGTGGGCTCTTGCTGAATGAAGCTAGGACAGCCACTCATGTTTGTTCATTAAGGACAGTTTTCATCCGTCCACATTTTGGCAAATCCAACACTGAACAAGTTTCACGAAACTTAGCAAGCAGTTTGCTAACTGTAGCATGGGAGATGGGTGGTCTCGTAGGGTGTCTTGCATTGAAATCTGCTGCAATGACCCGCTTACTGCGTTCACCAAATATCAACACAATTTCGATCCGCTCATCACGTGTTAACCTCTTCGACATGTAAATGGCTGTGAACAAAGAGAAACTTGTAAATAACTCATGAAAGAATAAAGTTACGTTAAAACCAAGCACACCATTGTTTTTCTTGTGAAATTCCCAATAAGTTTGATGTGTCACATGACCCTCTTCCTATTGAAAAAACAAAAGTTGGATCAGAGATGGCCGACTTCCAAATGGCCACCATAGTCACCACCCATCTTGAAAAGTTTGCCCCCTCACATATACTAATGTACCACAAACAGGATGTTAATATCACAAACCATTCCCATTTTATTAAGGTGTATCCATATAAATGGCCCACCCTGTACATCAACTTATACTGTGACCATACCTAACTGCCATCTCTCCTTATTTTCTGCTCTCTCCTCTTCTGCTCTCTCCTCTCCCTCTCTCCTTTTCCCTCTATCTGTCGAGCTATACATGTCGCTCCTGAGTTGCCAGTGATCCAGACCCCTCTGCCCTCTGGACCCGTCTAACCCGTCCTGGAGTCCTGCTTCTTGTTGGAGATCTCGTCGCATGGATGCCCTGTGTGGTCAGAATACATGCAAGATGGTCATCCAATAACTCTGTAAAATATGGAACAGAATCAGTATAAAATCAGCTTTATTGGCCAACACAAACAATATTAACAATGCGTAATTTGTAACAATATGATAATTTAACAATGAACAGCAAACAAGTTTTGATAAAAAAATAATAACAAAAACAAAACATGAGACCAACCTCCCTGGGACACTTTCACATAGTTACTTTCAGACCACATTTACGCGTCTGCAGGTTTATGGGCCCTGAAGTAGTTTTGACATTTGTGTATTTTTCTTACTTATAAACATATAAATGTCACCTCTTTCACCTAGTGCAAAGTAAATGTCCAGGATTGAGTGAGCTAAAGCATCACACTGTTAGCATGACCATTCTGGTGAAGTTGTGTTGTGTTGGAAGTGATACAACTGCCAGAGCCGTTTTTTCATCCCAGATGTAACAAATATGTTCAGTGTTAATAAAATCAGATTATAGAGATCTATGTCTAATCACACAATATTTTAAAAGTTTTAAATTCACGGTTCAGATGAATTATTACCCGCTATTTTTAATCTTTCACTTTTCTGACTGTGCAGGAAGTTTTCTAAACAACTCAGTCAGTCACTTGTTTCTACAGTTACTAAATAACAACTACTGAGAACAATTGAATTGTGAAATTATCAGTTTGTATTTATGTATGTTGTTGTTTGCAACAAGATAACTTAGGACTTAACTGATCCGAATAAATGAAGAGAAGGATTCATGATTCATGAGTCATATAAAGGATCGGGTTATTTAACCCGGATGAATTCGGATTCGCTCATTTCTGCGCACAGTAGATTTGATAAGTTTCCTGCACATGTGGATAGTGTTATATGCTCTACAGGTTTCTGAAACTCTACAGAATGTTCTGGACAGTGGGAGGAGTTTAAATTTACCTCAGAACAACACTGAGACTCCAACGAAAGAAGAGAATCCAGCAAGCTGTTACCATGGTTAAGTTACTAAATCTAATATAATCCTTATTCTGATAATATAAAACTAATATTATTTTATTTGTCCTGATTTTCTCACAAACTTTTGCCAGTTTATGTGAAACATTGTCATTTAATGTTACTTACATGGTTTGGTTAGCATGTAAATAACACTGCTAAATCATGCTAACATACTGCCTTATGTAGCTCATGGTGGCTAAGCTAATGCCTTACAGCATGTAGATTACAGATGGTTGTGAGTATCAGCTGTGGTATAAATCTTTATAATATATTTTACCCTTTTTGACTGTATTTTGACTGACCACACACGTGGACAAAACTGTTGGTACCCTTCGGTCAATGAAAGAAAAACTCACAATTGTCACATAAATAACTTTAATCTGACAAAAGTAATAATTAAAAAAAATTCTATGAATGTTAACCAATGAAAGTCAGACATTGCTTTTCAACCATGCTTCAACAGAATTATTTTAAAAAATAAATGGCCTGGACAAAAATGATGGTACCCCTAGAAAATACTGAAAATAATGTGACCAAAGGGACATGTTAATTCAAGGTGTGTCCACTAATTAGCATCACAGGTGTCTACAATCTTGTAATCAGTCAGTGGGCCTATATATAGGGCTCCAGGTAGTCACTTTGTTGTTTGGTGACATGGTATGTACCACACTCAACATGGACCAGAGGAAGTGAAGGAAAGAGTTGTCTCAGGAGATTCGAAAGAAAATTATAGACAAGCATGTTAAGGTAAAGGCTATAAGACCATTTCCAAGCAGCTAGATGTTCCTGTGACTACAGTTGCACATATTATTCAGAAATTTAAGATCCATGGGACTGTAGCCAACCTCCCTGGACGTGGCCGAAGGAGGAAAATTGATGAGAAATCAAAGAGACGGATAATCTGAATGGTAGCAAAAGAGCCCAAAAAGACTTCTAAAGAGATCCAAGGTGAACTTCATGCTCAAGGAACATCAGTGTCAGATCGCACCATCCGTTGTTGTTTGAGCCAAAGTGGACTACATGGGAGACGACCAAGGAGGACACCATTGTTGAAAACAAATCATAAAAAAGCCATACTGGAATATGCCAAACTACAGATGTGTGAAGAGCAGTTTTCTAGTTTTGCCGTCGCACCTCACGGCAATGGTATGCAGTTGCTGGCTTTGACCACTGAGTGGCGCTATATAACTCTAGACCGACGCGTCAGACCTTATTTCATTCTCTCAAGGATTAATGAGCCGCAGCTCCTTTAGAGCTGCACGTAGTAGCGGATAAAATCAAGTGTAACATTGTACTTAAACGAATTCATAATAACAGTACTAAAATTACAGTACAAATGTAGAATTAAATTTTATTAGTATCGAATTTAAGCAAAGTTAACACATTGAGCCTTTAGATTTTATTAATTGTAATTACAAAAGCCTACGCGTGTACACTGTAAACCCAAATGCTCAAAGTAATTAAACACATTGAGTACTGTTTGCCTAAATAATTGTTTGAGTACGTAAGTAACAATAACTTAAGTAAAACTTCCACCAGTGTAATCTCTATAGAGCTCTCGTGGCGCAGTGGTTACGTGTCTCGCCTTCGACCCCCAGTTCGATTCCTGCACAGGATGGGTTGCAATATATATTTTTTTATTTGTTCAACAAACTCAAAAATTTATGTTTCCAATTCTAAATAAACAGAACTATCATTCATTTAAAAAAAAATAACTGATTACCTCAAATATTTGGCATTTTGCCAACTTAATCGGGTTTACAGTGTAGGGTTTTGGGTCATCTTAAATGTTGTGTTCTTTAAATTTGTAGTAGATAATACCGAAATAAATTAAACTAAATTATTATAAAATTAAAACATTGTCAGGATGTGCTACTGTGTAAGCAGATGTCGTTGTCATTCAGCCCCGCTTGTGTTTTTGCGGTAGTATGGGAATGAAATGCAGTACGATGTTATGATCATAACTTTCTTTAATAAATAATGACCCCCGTTGCGCTGTACCACTGCTGACAAAACCTTATAAAATATAATCACAGTACTAAAATTATAGTAATACATATAGCCGTTTCTTATTTGCATCAAATTTAAGCAAAGTAAATGTATACTTTTCACGGCGCGCGCCTGTGATGGGCGTGCGCCCAAATCAATATTGCTCCTCACTCATTCCGAAGCTCACTAGGTAGGCGGCCTAGGTGCACACTGCAGGTATGCGAAGAAGCGGGGCCGCCTAACTAGGCACAACTGGTGAGCTATCGGCACTAATGATCCCGAGCTTCTCTCCGCGCTATCAAACACAGTGGGGAGTGTTTCTCGGGGTCTGTTGGGTGAAAATGGACTTTAAAAAGCATCTCGCTGTGGAGTTTACTAAGGAGAGTGGCACGCGAGCGGGGTGATGTGACGCGCCCCAGAGACTTTAAAAAGGGGAATGCCTCCCTTTGATCTCCACGAGAGGACAGCGTGTGAACAAGCCTTTATAAGACTCCACTTTTATGTCACGAGCCAGCCCAATCAGCCAAGCACATCCAGGTCATGATTTCAGCTAATTAACCCCATGCATCTGCAACCTATTAACAATCTACCACGCCCCTAAAGAAGCTTAGAACTCCATTCAGTGCCGAAGTATCCTGCTTGCGTGCCTCTTGATCTGTCACTCGCGATTTTTCCAGTTATTTCTACCTCTGTGTATGACCCTGCCTGTCTTCCTGGATTTTGTCTCGTGCCTTGCCCTCTGGATTATTATCACTGCTTGGATTTGCTTCTGTGTATGACCCTGCCTGTCTTCCTGGATTTTGTCTCATGCCTTGCCCTCTGGATTATTATCACTGCTTGGATTTGCTTCTGTGTATGACCTCGCCTGCATTACGGACTTTGATTTCGGTACGTGCTTCCGGATTTGTTTTTTCTCACCGCTGGACAACTGTTACCGACCCTGCCTGTTCCTCCGACCTCGTTTAGTGCTATTCCCTGCAATCTCTGTGTGTGCGTGCAGACTTGTGATCACTTCTGCGTATGTGGATATCGGACAGTTTCGCCGTCACAAGCATTTCATTCTCTGCCGTATTTGTGCTCCTGCTGCGCCTGCACATTGAGACTTATTTGTGCCTTCGAACTAAAGCTTTCAGAAAGGCTGTCTGTCTGCAATTGGGTTCACTCCCGTTCAGCCCCACCCCTTGACATTTTATTTAAGTGCACTCACAATGACTTTTTCGTTCTTTTTCGTTGAAACCCTTGTGATTTTTTAAATGATGAAAGTAAACAGGGTGCGCTAACTTGAGTGCATCAGAAAATGAACCGAAACTCCGTGTATACTCGCCTCACAGACGTGGAAAAATATATACTTATAAAAAGCGAAACGTCTGCTTTAATGTAAATTATAAATTTGTAAATTTTATGTATGTAGTGGTCTGCTTTCTGTGTGTTTTGGTGTGTGTGTGTGGGGGGGGGGGGGGGTCAACTGAGAGGTGTCAATAGGTCTTATATTTTCATGAAAAGTCGTGGATTATTCAGTGTAACAGAGGCTCTGCTGACAAAAGTTAGGCACATCAGTCAGTGTGGAAGAGATGGAAAGTTTCCTCACCATAACATGCCTTGTACTGTTTTTAATCACTCTATACACAACAGATGAAAATACAAATGGTCTATTTTGTTTTTTATTTTGATATTTTATTTAAAAATAAATAACCAAGAAAATTGTGTATAGAGTGATTACAACAATACAAGTCATGTTATGATAAGGAAAATCTCAATGTCTTCCATTCCAGGGATTAAAAACGGTAACAATTTCAATTTTAGAATCTGGAATCCAGAAGATGAAGTTTAAAAAGAGGCCTGAAGCACTGCGGGTCTTCAGAAGAGCCTCAGATACAAGAGAGTCTTAAAGTGGGGAGGGGTGCATTTTAGTTTTTCTGAATGTATAGGTGAGAACCGCTGGTTCAAATTATTTGCATTTGAATGTTTCTGACATTGTAAAGCAGACACAGTAACCCTAAAACATGATTATCTTCATCACTACACAGTAAACCCTAATGTTCAATGTAATTAAACACACTGAGTACTGTTAGCTTAAATAATTGAATGAGTAATAATTGAGTATTCGGAACGTTTTGGCATTTATGAGTTTGTAGAACTGACACTTTCCAAGTTAGCTGAACAAATTCAACAAACTGAATTATGATGTAACTGATTACCTCAAATTTTTTTGAGTTTTGCCAACTTAATCGGGTTTACAGTGCAACAGACCCGGAGTTACACTCCCCGCTGTATTTTATAGCGTGGGGAGAAGCCCGGCATCATTAGCTGCGATAACTCACCAGCCGTGCCTAATTCCGTGGCCCTGCTCCTTCGCGCACCAGCAGAAGGAGAGGCCGCCTAGCTAGTGAGCGAGGAGCGATATTGATTTGGACGCACTAGCCTGAGAGGCCGCCTAGCTAGTGAGCGAGGAGCGATATTGATTTGGGCGCAGCCCATCACAGGCGCACGGCGTGACAACTTGTAACACAATAATTATATTTCGAACATTTTGCAGGCTGTCGTTTGGAGGAAACGGATAATAAAGAATAAACCAATTGTTGGGTCAAAATAACCCAACCAGGTGTTAATTTGTAAATGACTCACTACATCTCATTTGACCCAACATGAGCAACCCAACAATGTGTTTAAAGTACCCGAAATAACCCAGAATTTTGACCCAGCATAAACAACCCAACAATGTGTTTACAAAAACAACACTGCATTTTTAGAGTATTTTTAACTGCTACACTGTAAACCCGATTAAGTTGGCAAAACTCCAAATATTTGAGATAATCAGTAACATTGTAAGTAAACAGCGAGATGCTTTTTAAAGTCCAGTTTCCCCCAACAGAACCCGAGAAACACTCCCCGCTGTGTTTGATAGCGCAGAGAGAAGCTCGGGATCATTAGCGCCGATAGATCACCAGTTGTGTCTAGTTAGGCGGCCTCGCTTCTTCGCATACCTGCAGTGTGCACCTAGGCTGCCTACCTAGTGAGCTTCGGAATGAGTGAGGAGGGATATTGATTTGGTCGCACGTCCATCACAGGCGGATGCCGTGACACAAATATACATTTACTTTGCTTAAATTTTATGCAAATAAGAAACGGCTATATGTATTAGTATAATTTTAGTACTGTGACTGTGATTGTGCATTTTTTTTCTAAGGTTTTGCCAGCGGTGGTACAGCGCAACGGGGGTCATTATTTATTAAAGAAAGTTATGATCATAACATCGTACTGCATTTCATTCCCACACTACCGCAAAAACACAAGCGGGGCTGAATGACGACATCTGCTTACACAGTAGCACATCCTGACAATGTTTTAATTTTATAGTAATTTAGTTTAATTTATTTCGGTATTATCTACTACAAATTTAAAGAACACAACATTTAAGATGACCCAAAACCCTACACTGTAAACCTGATTAAGTTGGCAAAACGCCAAATATTTGAGGTAATCAGTTACATTTTTTTTTTTTGAATTAATGATAGTTCTGTTTATTTAAAATTGGAAACATACATTTTTGAGTTTGTTGAACAAATAAAAAAATATATATTGCAACCCATCCTGTGCGGGAATCAAACCGGGGGGTCTTCCGCATGGAAGGCGAGACACTTAACCACTGCGCCACAAGAGCTCTATAGAGATTACACTGGTGGAAGTTTTACTTAAGTTATTGTTACTCACGTAACAATTATTTAGGTTAATAGTACTCAATGTGTTTAATTACTTTGAGCATTAGGGTTTACCGTGTAGTGTACTTGTTTTAATGTTCAACTTCAATGTTTTTTTTACTCATTACACTATGATTGTACAGCAAATATCAATAGCTCTGATTCAGATTTTTCATGCTTGTTGTATAAAATATACACATGTGGAAATTACCATTACTGTAGTATTTCTTCGATACAGCATATTGTTTTGACTTTTTTGTGACTTAATTATTTTTTTAAAACCGAGATGACGGAAAATGTCACTTTGCGCCACCTGGCGGTCATTTTACGAATTGCCTTGAAATGCAACTGATTTATTTTGGCCGCTGTCGTTTTTTGTCGCGGCGGTGAGCGCGGCGCTAATAGACATTCTCCTCTTCACACATCTGTACATGTTGACAAGCCACAAAGCTTCTGGGAGAATGTCCTATGGACAGATGAGACAAAAATGGAACTTTTTGCCAAGGCACATCAGCTCTATGTTCACAGACGGAAAAATGAGGCATATCAAGAAAAGAACACTGTCCCTACTGTGAAACACAGAATCTGTGCAGGGTACAATGAAATCTCAAGACTATCAAGGGATTCTAGAGAGAAATGTGCTGGCCAGTGTCAGACAGCTGGGTCTCAGTCGCAGGTCATGGGTCTTGCAACAGGACAATGACCCAAAACACACAGCTAAAAACACCCAAGAATGGCTAAGAGGAAAACATTGGACTATTCTAAAGTGGCCTTCTATGAGCCCTGACCTCAATCCTATTGAGCATCTTTGGAAGGAGCTGAAACATGCTGTCTGGAAAAGCGGAAACAACTGGAGCAGCTTGCTCATGAGGAGTGGGCCAAAATATCTGCAGAGAGGTGCAGAAGCCTCATTGACAGTTACAGGAATCGTTTGATTGCAGTGATTGCCTCAAAAGGTTGTGCAACAAACTATTAAGTTAGGGGTACCATCATTTTTGTCCAGGCCTGTTCCATGAGTTTATTTTTTTTTAATAATTCTGTTGAAGCATGGTTGAAAAGCAATGTCTGACTTTCATTGGTTAACATTCATAGAATTCTTATTTATTATTACTTTTGTCAGATTAAAGTTATTTCTGTGACCATTGTGAGTTTTTCTTTCATTGACCGAAGGGTACCAACAGTTTTGTCCACGTGTGTATGCATGAAAACTCAAGCTCTAATCACTGCCTTTACCACCTGACTGCTGATATAATTATTTTAGTCATTCATTATATTTGTTGTTGCCTAAAATAAATTTTATGTCCATTTGCCATTAAAATAAATATTTGGCATTCATAATTCTTGATTCTCAATCATTTACATTTTATGGTCAAAAACAAAAAAAGACTCAAAATACTGTACGTTTCCTGGCTGATTCATCTAAACCGTGGGATTCAACAAATCTGTCAGACTCGTAGTGCAGAGTGAAACAAACAGATCTGAGGGACTCCCTAGTGGAGGGACCATGGGAAAATGCAGTCAGAATCCCTGCAGGATTCAAGAGACCCAGATCCGTTGAGTGAGTGATTCAGAACGAGTCGAATCTGTTAAAGGGTCAGAGTAACTGTGTGTGTGTGTGTGTGTGTGTGTGTGTGTGTGTGTGTGTGTGTGTGTGTGTGTGTGTGTGTTTGGGGGCGTGCCCTTGTATGTAGATTACCCTGTCTCAGGTCATTATCAGATAATGAAGTGTGGCAGAAAGACTATCTCATCTTAGATTCATATGGATTACATAAACTGAGAATATTTAATTTTGATTAAGCTTGCTACATTTAAAAGTAGACACTTTAAGCTTTCTTTAGATTTATATGTATGAATATATAGATGTATGGATATGTGTGTCAGTATTCGCTGAGTTTCAGTTCATTTTAGTGACGCGTTTCAAAAAGATTTTCGGGGGGACTGAGATGGCAGAAAGCGCACCTTGTTTATTTTTTAAATTTTACAACAGCACAATGTTTTATTGATATGTGAGTGTACATAAGCAAATAAAGACATCAAATTATGTATTACACTTGTGTATGTTTAAAAATGATGGAGCATTTTAAGTTATTTTCATGGTTACCATAAAAAATGCAAGTGGTCCCACCGTCAAAACAGCTGACCCCATTATACTGATGTTGGTATGCTGGTAATCCTGTTGATGCTGGTGACCAGCATCATAATCCTGTGATGCTGGTGCTGGTATGCCGGTAACCCTCCTGATGCAGGTGCTGGTGACCAGCATTATAACGACTATGATGCTGGTGTTGGTATGCTGGTCACCTTACTGATGCCCAGCATACTAGCACCAAAACAACATATGCTGGTATAATTGCTGGCCAAGCTGGTGACCAGCTATGATGGTCTATGCTGGGTTTTTTTTTTTTTCAATTTTAAGTGGTTTTCTATTGATTTACCTTTTTTTTTTTTAAATATGCATTTATTGCCAGTGCATTTATATAAAAGGTTTGTGTTGTGTTTTTAGACAACCCAGCAGATATTTAATAAATGTAAAATAATGTATTTACTGTACATGTTTTTGGTAAATGGAGTATTTTTGTCTCTTGTATGTAAATGTTATACTTCCAGAAGTTATACTGGTTCACCAGCTAAACCAGCACCAGACTAGCACTAACCAGCAAGACCAATGCTGGTGGTAAGGTTTCATCAGCGTAGATATGCTGGTCTTCCCATTGGTTATGCTGGTTCACTAGCTAAACCAGCATCGACCAGCACTAAGCAGTATTAACCAGCATAGACTAGCATGTAAATCATGCTGGCCTATGCTGGATTTTTCAGCAGGCATGCTGGTCTTCCATCAGTTAAGCTGGTTCACCAGCTAAACCAGCATCAAACCAATACTAACCAGTATTAACCAGCATAGACCAGCATATAAATCATGCTGGTCTATGCTGGATTTTTCAGCAGGGATGTGCTTGTGTGCTTGCGTGTTTGCTCATTACACCACCCCTCTGTAGTGTATTTGGCCGCCTCACTGCAGGAGTTGGTTGCAATGTGGACCTGTACTCAGAGCAGCTCAGAGTGCTGCAGCAACACAGGTCATCACTCCTCCCTTGATGGGATGATGAGATGATAAGTCTTGTAACCACCACAGACAGTAATGACCTTCACCCATCTCTGTGCACACAGTGCACATACTTCTTCTAAATTTAATCCTGTAAATCTGCAATATTTGAATTCTCATGGAATAAGAATTTTTTTTTACTTTAATTTAGAATGTGAAATGCATAAATAAAACAGTTAAAAGAGTTAAACATTCATTTAAAAGTAATATTAACGTTAATTCTCCAGAAACACTGAATAAAATAACGTGATTGCATCTCAATGAAGGTAAATTACTGGCTCAATCTATTGAATCTATTAGTTTATGCAGTCTGTGTTTTTAAAGTTTTCAAGTACACAGTGATACCTGGTGTCTCAACAAATTCCATTTTATGAAGTTGAATGAAAGGAGAAAGTATGGTAGAAAAACAACACAATATTAATTCTTCTAACTCATTTAAGTGAATGGTCAGTGTAATTTCCAATCCACTCATTTAAACTTTGTTTTTCAATTTATTTTTGGCATATTAAAAAAAAAAATTGCTCGAAATAATCATTGTAACAATGTACAGAAAGTATACATTATATTTATATATATAAAGTATACTGTGTATTTTAATAGACAGTAGTCTCAGTATATTTTTCGTTAAATTCAAATATACTTATTCATGCTTATATTTACTGCACCTCTCTCTATCTTTCATGCTTGCACTTTCAAACTAGTTTTTGCACAGTAAATCTTTCCCTCATTTATGTGTACTTGAAAAAACCATTTATGTGTATTATAAAGCTACACTTGCTCGGAGTGCAGCAGCATTAGAACTCTGCCACAATTCCAGCCAACCAGACACTAAAAAATGGGCAATATCAGCCAATCAACTAGAGGTGGGCACATTCTTTGTTTCTGCATTGCCTCCACTATCCTGCGCTTCTAGTTTGAATTCATGGCTGTAAGCCCCTGCTGAAAAAAAACTGCATAGACCAGCATATGTTGTGTTTTGGTGCTAGTATGCTGGTAACCAGCATACATTTTCCCCTGGTGCTGGTATTATTGCTGGTCAAGCTGGTGACCAGCTATGCTGGTCTATGCTGTCTTTTTTTTTTCCACCAGCACTAGCAGAAGCAGGGTGTAGAGTTTCAACTCTGGATTAGAGGTGAATCGAATCTTTAAGGATTCAGGTTAATGTTATTGAATTGAATTCAAATATATAGAGTACACTTTATTGACTACCCGTCCAGCGTTAAGCAGAATTGGTAATATACACTAAATTGTGCTAATCACGTGGCCACCGATGATGACACAAAATCTAGTATTTAGCAATTATGAGCAAGGTAACGTAAGAGCTGGGCAAATGTTTAAACTTTAAAATACATGACCAAGACAACAGTTCTGTATAAAGAAGCAAGAATTTATTGAACTAATCTACGTTACATGAAACTACGCTATTT
This sequence comes from Clarias fuscus, assembly GCA_030347435.1. Taxonomy (NCBI): domain Eukaryota; kingdom Metazoa; phylum Chordata; class Actinopteri; order Siluriformes; family Clariidae; genus Clarias; species Clarias fuscus. The sequence continues at coordinate 22,769,327 of CM059229.1, read as the reverse complement.
TAATTATTCACACACACACACACACACACACACACACACACACACACACACACACACACACCTAAACAGTTTAGAGAGTGAAAGTTAATGGAGTTCTGTTTAGGTTTACTAGAACTGAGAAAGTCACAAGAACAGAGCCTTGGGTTTAATCTTACGGTTTAGTTATGAATCAAGCACCACCAAGGTATGAAGCTTTGTTTGTTTTACTTGCATTACGTGACGGTTGTTCTCGCTGGTTCGTCTTCAGCGAAGGGAATCATGGCGTTGCTGATTTGTTGGTGCGCTGGGTTGAGGTGATGTCTTTCGGGAAAGCCCTCGGCGGCGTTTTGGATGCCTGGTTACCAATGATGACGCTCTGAGACTTCTTCTGCGGGCGTTCAAGCGGTATCGGAGTTCAAGTCGAAGTTTCTTTGTGCGTCGAGGAGATTGCTGGGTGGCGCAGGTCAGGAGTTAAAAGTTCAGGCGTTGGTTAAGAGCGGAGCAAGAGAGGCGTTCGCTTGCTTCCTTCAGACGGCATGACGTTCAGAAATGTACCTAGACTGCTCAGACCTTAGGTTTATAATCTCACCGTGAAGGTCTGTCCTACAGCCGTTTGTTCCAATCAGAGATGGTTCTGGGCGTAGTCACGCCCCGCATGGTTCCTCTTTTTCGTGCATACATTTAACCTTTGGTTTGCTCTGTCACGTGGGAGGCTATCAGTGGAGTTTTAGTAATTTAGGTAAAGTGTATTAACATGAGTCTGGTTCATATGACTAAGTTTCATGCACATCAACGTTCACTGAATATACAGAGTTTTCATTTGATACCAAACATCCCATGTCTTGCATACCCCTTGATACCTTTATCTATAGCAAGAGCTGTACAGGTTGATTACACTCCTTAAGTTTATAGTAAACATGTTGAACACAACACAGACATCATACATTCTACATGTACACACATATATAATTTTATATATGCCCTAGTGGCATACTTTAACTGATTAACATAGTATGTGTCCCTAAAGCTTTGTATGTTCTCTGTTCTGGGGCCCAGAGGAAACGCATTCCTGGGGTCAGCAACTGCCAGGGGGTTGTGAAACTTCCCTATTCAAGGCACTTGTGCTGCTCTACACCATTTTGAGTGGAGATGTGAGATGCTTTTCTCTGGTGCAAGGAAGTTGTTTTTTGCAGATCTGCACCATCTGGGTTGGGAAAGAGTAACCGTTTCTCTCTTCATTTGCTGATGTCGTGAACTGTCACTTCCTCTTCCAGAGGCCCTCTTTGAGGTGGCTTGCCAGTCCCTACACATCCCCCTTTTGCTTGGTGAGGTTGCCGGTGCGAACATCAGCGGGCACTGGAACAAAACGGCAGAGAGAGAGAACAGGCACATGCAAGACACGAAAAACAACTCCATCTCCAACTGAGTCATGGTGCAGGATTTAATTAATTTTGGCAAAGTCACATTAGGGACACTTAAGCCTAGGGATGCATTGCTTGGGGTGGTACCTAGGTCGAGACCTGGATTCAAAGCTTGGTTAAGGTAGTTCCTTCATGATAGAGGAGAAAGGAAAGGAAAAGTGACACAAGGACACAGAGGTGAAGACAGAAAAAACTGTCACATGTGTAGAGCACCTCCTCTTTACTAGAGTTTGGGCCTAGCAGATTAGCAGAGGAGGGTGATTAGGTGTTGTTTCCAAAATAAAATAAACAAAACTGTATATACCTTTATCAGGAACGACCTATGGTGAAAGGTATAGGACATACCTTTCACCATCAAATGGTGTGGTGAAAGGTATAGGACAGTCGATCTGTGTCAGTGGTTTGTTCTTCCCCCTTTTCCTGTCAGTTTGGAAAAACTCTTCCATCATCACTCTAATCAGTTCTTAGGGGTCGAAGCATGGTGATGTCTTTGACTCACTTGTGGCTTTGGCTTAAGCTGGGTTAGCTTGGAATCTTGACGAGTTTCTTTGTCGATTCTTTGGGCTGGTTGGTCCAAGGTGTGTTTGTCGTGTTCCTTTGGAGGTTCCGTTGGATTCCCACGAGCTTTTCCATTTTGACTTTGGCCAATTCCATGATTTCTTCCACTGACTTTAATGCGGTATGGATGAGGGTTGTCGTCCACCAACGCATGAAAAGAGGTGTATCTGTACTAGGAAACTCCCGTATACACCACTGATTTTCGAAAGTATCTACAGTACCACTGACCGTATACATCAAATTCCACCAAGCTAGGATACTTTCGGATTGATACCAATTCGGATGTATCTCACTGAGGAATCCTTCCATGGTACAGCCATTTGTTGTCATAGCAAATAATCCACTCAAGGATTTTGTCAGGAGACCTTCACACCTCAAGCCCCATTTGCATTTTACACCTTTGAAAAAATCTGCTCTTCCCTATTGGTTTATTTATCTCTACTTTGATTGGTTGTTTTTAAAACACTCCCAAAACCCTGACATCTATTGGGACATTACCCAGCTCATTTTTATTCAGCCCAACCCAAGCTCTCATAACTTAGTGACTTGATTGGTTATTGGGCAGGTATGTAGATAGACCCTATCCACCCCGCCCCCCCCACCACCAATAGTACTATACATCCCCTACATCATTTAAAAAATGACAATATAATTGATTTATTAAAATTAATAAGATTTTTTAAAATTAAAATAAAATCAAACACTAATAAATATACAAAGCAAAGTAAGAATAAGGGGAAAAAAACATAAAATATGGGGAAAAATGAACAAATGTGCATTTATGAAGGTGCAATTAAATTGAAAGCAATACTAAAACATACACCAGTGCTTGTTAGATGTACAAAATAAATGTCCTTATAGCTCTGTCCCATTAGATATTACACGCTGACGGCATGGCACACAAAACTTAATCCTCATCGGATATCAACTCCAGCATTGCAGTCTGCCACAGTTCTCTCTCTGCATCTGTGTGAACCACCCTACACCTGGACTCCAGCAACTGCAAAACACACCATACGTTAATCCCTAAAAACACCCAGAGATGGATGTACCAAACTTAATACATACAGTAGATGATGTACACTTACTCATCTTTGTTGGTTTTTAGCCCCTGTCTTAATGGAGTCTCTTAGCTGAGACTTTCCTGGCCGAGACAAAGAGTATTTGCAATGTCTCATAGTAAGTCCTGTAAAATGCTGGATAAAAAAAGTAATAAAAAATCAGATAAGTGACAGAAACCATTCAAATTATTAGAGGGACAAAATTAAAGGGACATGAAAATAAATAGAACAACAATTTCTGATTACCTTTTATACACTCAGGGTCTGCATCTGCAAAAGTCATCTTTAATTCCTCCAGCAGGTACGTCATCACTGCCTGATCATGAAGTAAACTTATTCTGTGTGGAAAGAGAGTCGTGTCATTAATTACATTTAAAATGATCATGTAAAACCCACTACATAGCAGGTAAAGAAACAACATTCTTACCCAGGTTGTGGATCGTATTTATGTGGGTTGTTTTCTGAATTATGGAGACTCCTTATAGCTTCCTGTAATGTTGAATTAAAAACGCTTTAATACATACATTTGTAAACAACATCGTATAATTCTGACGTGACAAACTGTTAAATATGCTGGACACCTACAACAATGCAAGTAACAAAAAGTAGATGTGTAGCTAAGTGCTTAGGCTAACTTGGCATGGTATAATTTACTATTATATTGTCAACTTACCGCAATGCCCACGTTATGCGAGCTCTTAGCTCTTCTATGCACATGGCTTGACTCTTCCTGCGGTCTTCTCTCATCAAACTTGCGCTCAAATGCATCAAGACACTGGATAGCCTCTTTGAGAAGAGCAGTGTGTGCAGCTCGCTTCTCCTTCAAACTCTCAAGCTGAAGAGACAAAGGCACACCATGGCCAATCCCCCCACCCGGCTATGATAAGAAGGACAGCACCTCTTTCTGCTAGTCATTAACATACAAAAGGCCTTCACACCTCACAGCCATCACCTCTTCTAGAAAGTTTCACTGATTCCCGTATACATCCACATACATGAGGTATCTGGTTGTTTCACAAAATTTCCTTTTGCATTCTCCCTTTCCAAGCACTCTGCCTAAGACATCTCGCAAACTTAAAGTTTAGCGGAGATTTCCCATACCATATTTGTCCGGATACAGCTCTTTTCATGCAGTGCACGTGATCTATCCCAGTGGCAGTTCTGCTGTTTAGGTCGGGTACCAGCATAAGAGTCTCGTTTTTTGTTGGATGAGGATGCATTCCACTCTTTGAGTGGCGGCTTGGCATTTGTCTTGACATTGGACGCCCTCCATAGCCAGCCCTGACTGAGTTGGAGTCACAAACTGCTGTAATCTTGACGCCCTTTCCTGAAGCCATCTTCTGTTTTCTGTAGGCTTTCTGTGCCAAGTCTCGCAACTGCTGCGTATTCATTGTTCGTGGACATGCGAGAATGCAGAGATGGTGGCGCACTCCAGGATGGAGGTTTCGTAGGAAGAGAGTCTTGAAGTTCATGTCTTCTTCCATGTCAGCTTCATTCAGAGTGCCGAAGTATGCTTGTCTGAGTCGACTTGCGAAGGTTCGTGACGACCTTTCCAGAGCAGCCACTAGTCCTTGTTCGAACTCAGGATCAGCAAATTCTTTGATGAGAGCTTCTCGGAGCAGATGGTAGTCAGTCTTTGTGTGATCAGGCGGCCGGTCTAGGACGCTGCGCACTTCAGGGCTGGATGTTGCTTGGATCAAATAGAATCTACCTTGGTCAGTGACGTCAGGTCTCATTTCAAGATGGAAATCAATGTCTCGTAGATATGTGTGGACATCTTGGTTACCTGGCATATGCGGCATGAATTTGTCAATCTTCCTGGCGAGCTTGTCGAGGTCTTAGAGGTCTACACCGTGTGATGCTCTGTGGCTGAAGGGAGCAGGTTCCCGCTGTTTTGTCGTGAGGTAGGGTTCTTTGGAAGGTGCTGGGGGATGCTTCGACCACACTCCGTCACTTCGTTCATACATGTCGGTCCAAGAACAGGGGACCTGGTCCTGCTCAGCAGGGGTGAGATGGGTGCCCGTCGTTTCCTTGAAAGATCGTGGCACCATTCACTGGCGGGCATGTATACCTCTGTGACACTGAAGGACTCTTCTTTAGTATGGTCCAGCTGTCACATGAGGCGGCTGATCTCATTCCTTGCCTGGTCCAGGTGCGTTTCGAGGTCTTTAATTCTGCCGTTTTTCTCCCTGGAGTCAGCCTTGGCCTTTCCTAGTAGCTGTTCTGCATAATGCAGCCTGTCGGAGAGATCAGCGTTGTCTGCCTTGCCTTGTTCTCTTTCATGTGTAGTAGTTGCCAGGGCTTCTTGAAGCCTGGCCATTTCCACCTCTTGCTCTACCTTGTCACCCCCTTTCTGTCGCTCCTCAGCCTCCAGTTCTAGCTGCTTGATACGTCGTTGTGCGTGTGTCAGCTCTTGCTGGAGATAGGCAAGAGCTGACACGCGCTCAGGTTGAGGCCTGTCGCTCAGGTTGAGGGCCACAATGAGTGTGTGACGTAAGGAGCGGGTGATCTTAGACAGTTCTTTGGGACTGTAGCACTGACTTGGGTCTTGTTTCATAGAGCTTGTTAAGTTGTCATCCAGCTGGCCCTGTGGCTGGTGCTTTGGTGTTTCGGTGGCCTTAGGTAGAAGGCTGCCGGTTACAACACTTAGCCATGTCTTCAGATCTTCCCAGCGACTGACGTGGTCTGTGGTGTGAGACATGTTTGATGGGGTCTAGAACCACAACTGACAGATTTTAGAAGAAGAAAAACAAAACAGGACGAACAAGAAACAAAAAACAACAACAACACAGCAAACAGATATGTAAGTGTGGGCTACTGCTGAGCGTGGTACTCTGTGACTATGGTCCTCTGGTGGGCGTGCTATTAACTGGGAGTCTCTGTGGGAAGAGCTAGTGAACACACAGTTAGCACAGCTAGAGAACAGATGAAGAAAAGAAGAACAACACACAGAGTAAGGAATAGAGTAGTAATGGTAAGCTCCCCCCTTTCCTGTAAGAGGAGGTTCTCTTTTGGAAGGAACGGTTGGAGCTAATGCTAAGTTGAGAAAACAAAAACAAACAGAATCTGCATTTCTGGTGTCAGAAAGTGTTAAATACCTAATTTCTTTCCCTCCCTTTTGTTTTTATTAAGTTTGATTTAGAAGGGTGCTCCTAAATAAAGAGGTTTTGAAATGGGGATTTCTCAGGACCAGGACAGTCATTGTTATTTTAAATTTCCTCTGGGCGAAATAAAGCAGTAACAATGACGGTATTGGTTTACTCAGCATTAGGGTTGACAACCATGCCCAAATTGAAATGCTTCTAGATGCATCTTCGAATTTTAATGGACAGTTTCCTAGTTGACCTGCTTTAGCCTTGGCTCGGTAGGATCCTGGCATGAAAAGCCATGGTACCGTGAGAGTCAGACGCCTTTGAACCTAAGAACTCACGTTTCAAAAATATGTTACGTTTCTATAGTTCTCTGCTTTGTGACTTTCACAAGTACACCCCAGAACAGTAGCAGTAGTCAAATCAGAAGAGAAAGCTGAGACAGAAAAGAAGACGAAGAAAAAGAGAGTATCGGGTTTTCTCCTAAATGTTAGGATATTTATCAAGGTTCACAGAATGGTGGTGCTATTGGGTCACTACATCTTGGTGCTTGGTTTTGCCATTTAGGGGGAAAACTACTGACATAAGTATTGAGAAGACCCTAAATTCCCTTTGGGGTTTCTCTAACTGGATGGGATGATACACTTATTCAGTAGGCTTGGTGATGAGCTAGGTTGCTTCAGTTGGAGCTCAGTGGTAGGGTCCACCGTCTGAGCACACCAGATGAACTCCTGTAAGGTCTTACCGAACACTCTGTCTTTTGTATTGCAGTGAACCTCTCAAACAGTCTGTGGCTTTTAGCACAACCGTGCAAGGTTTGGGGAAGGCACGTCAACAACTAACTGGCCTGATGAGCAAATGGGCCAAACCTTGTGGCTACCCATCAATAGCCACAGGTGGTGCGCCCAAGCCTTCGCCCAGTTAGTTTTGTTGACCGCTGCACGATTGCTGATGCCTGCTGTGAGCTCACAGTGCGATGCTAGGACCAAGTGATTCGGTTACACCCCTAGCCAGCATCTGGTTACGTCAGAACGGGTGATTCCTTCTCCGCTGCACGATTGACTGGACGAAGGCTTGGGCGCACAGGTGGTGTGCCCAAGCCTTCGCCCAGTTAGTTTTGTTGACTCCTTCTCCGCTGCACGGTTGCTGATGCCTGCTGCGTGCTCACAGTGCAATGCTAGGACCAAGTGATTCGGTTACACCCCCAGCCAACATCCGGTTATGTCAGAACGGGTGACTCACACGCTGTAACTCACCATGAGGGCAACCGTCACTGCACCAGTCAAGCACTAGGGACAGTGGACTACCAGGGTTAAGCGAAGGGAAACCTATGCGGTTTGGGCTCGGTTATTATAAAAGTATAATTTGAGAATATCAAATTATAGTCAAATAATTTTAAATTATAGCCAATTATTGATCTTTAATTACCATTAAAACTGGTAGGAGCAATTTGTAATTAACTTAATCGATCACTTATCATTGAATTAGGGACCCAACTCTAATTGATTACTTAATGAATTTGAAAATTTTAAAGTAATAACGATCGTTGACAATCTATTTTGAATAAGGTTTATCATCAAAATCATATAAGTAGTTACAGTTAAGTTAATCCACCAGTATCTGTATGATGAATGCCGAAACTGTAATAATTTATGAAGTTGAATTCAAGTTTTAGATAAAACAGTTAGAAAATGATCAAGATACAGGATGTCATAAAAAATTTCTAAAAGTAGTTTTAATTAACACAATGAGTATCCATAACTCAATGAGGAGTGGGTCAGAATAGAGAAAAAAGAAAGGACCCACTGGCTTAAGTTAGAGTTGGATATAAAGAGGTTAAGTCACTTTAACAACTTTCATACAGTGCATTCACAACTGAAAGATGCTACGTTCTAACCACTAGGCTTCGATGCTACTAGCATAGATGCTACATGCACATAGGCTACCATGTAAACGTGCTAGCCTTAACTACTTAGCTTATGCTAGGCTTTGTTCACATCTGATTCAAAATGGCGCTGGCTGACTGCGCATGCGCACTGAAGTTATCCCGGAAGAGATTGTTTAGGGTTTCCGGGTCACGGTCGTTGCTATGGTGATGTGCACTGCTGAAACGAGCATGCTAGTTCAACAGTTCTGAGTAGTCGGTAAGGGCAATGTAGTTAACATTGAACAACCCGAAAAACACTAGTTAGCTCTTTATAGTTGAACGACCTCGACTCCACTTGTTAGAGTGAGGCAAAGAAATTTGTTGTTACTACACGTTAACAACAATGTTGCTGAGATCTCAACGGATCCCAACCCTTTATTAGACAAGACATACAAAGACACAAAACACAACGTCAATTTAAAATCAAGTTTAGTACTTCTCCCAAATAACGCATTTGGATACTCTCTCTGAGCACCGCGTCGAATTCCCTAATTTCAGCGAATCAAGGGGGTATCGAGACTTTAGTTAGCTACTCTAAGCTCGGTACCGGGGAGATTTAATCACATAGATGAGTTAAATATGGGACACGCCCAAATAACTTATCTATGAAGGCCTGATGAGAGACAGAACAAGGAATACACTTGCTCTTTTCTCTGAGCGCTTTTGTAGTGAATTAAATATTCACTTCTACTGCAGTTTAGTTTTAACACAACTAGCATCGTATTTCAACCATTCACGCATCGTCGTGCCGTAGTACAGTACCATAGATAGTAAAAACAACTCTGTTTCGCTGTCTCTAATCTATTTCCACTCAAATAGCAAAGATACAGTAATATGTCTTGGTTTTATGAATTTTTAAGCCACACAATGCCCGCTGTTATTCTCCACCATTTAATGTAGGGTTTCAACTCTGGATTAGAGGTGAATCAAATCTTTAAGGATTCGGGTTATTGAATTGAATTCAAATTTATAGCGTACACTTTATTGACTACCCGTCCAGTGTTTAGCACAATTTAGTGTATCTTACCAATTCTGCATATCACGTGGCCACCGATGATAACACAAAATCTAGTATTTAGCAATTATGAGCAAGCTAACATAAGATCTGGGCAAATGTTTAAACTTTAAAATACATGACAACAGTTCTTTATAAAGTAGCAAGAATTTATTGAACTAATCTACGTTACATAAAACTACGCTATTTTAATTATTCACACACACACACATACACATATACACTTAAACAGTTTAGAGGGTGAAAGTTAATGGAGTTCTGTTTAGGTTTACTAGAACTGAGAAAGTCACAAAAACAGAGCCTTGGGTTTAATCTTATGGTTTAGTTATGAATCAAGCACCACTTTCAGCAAGGTATGAAGCTTTGTTTGTTTTACTTGCGTTACGTGACGGTTGTTCTCGTTGGATCGCCTTCAGAGAAGGGAATCACGGCGTTGCTGATTGGTTGGTGCGCTGGGTTGAGGTGAAATCTTTCGGGAAAGCCCCCGGCGGTGCTTTGGTTGCCTGGTTACCGATGATGATGCTCTGAGACTTCTTCTGCGGGCGTTCAAGCGGTATCGGAGTTCAAGCCAAAGTTGCTTTGTGCGCCGAGGAGATCGCTGGGTGGCGCAGGTCAGAAGTTAAAGTTCAGGCATTGGTTGAGAGCGGAGCAAGAGAGGCGTCCGCTTGCTTCCTTCAGACGGCGTGATGCTCAGAAACGTGCCTAGACTGCTCAGACCTTAGGTGCTATCTCACTGTGAAGGTCTGTCCCACAGCCGTTTGTTCCAATCAGAGATGGTTGCGGGCGTAGTCATGCCCCGCATGGTTCTTCTTTTTCGTGCATACATTTAACCTGTGGTTTGCTCTGTCAAGTGGGAGGCCATCTCATGGGAATTTTAGTAATTTAGGTAAAGTGTATTAACATGGTTCATATGACTAAGATTTCATGCACATCAACGTTCATTGAATATACAGAGCTTTCATTTGATACCAAACATCCCATGTCTTGCATACCCATTCATACCTTTATCTATAGCAAGGACTGTACAGGTTGATTACACTCCTTAAGTTTATAGTAAACATGTTGAACACAACACAAAGACATCATACATTCTACATGTACACACATATATAATTTTATATCTGCCCTAGTGCCATACTTCAACTTGATTAACATAGTACGTATCCCTAAAGCTTTGTATGTTCTCTGTTCTGGGGCCCAGAGGAAATGCATTCCTGGGGTCAGCAACTGCCAGGGGGTTGTGAAACTTCCCTATTCAAGGCACTTGTGCTGCTCTACACCATTTTGAGTGGAGATGTGAGATGCTTTTCTCTGGTGCAAGGAAGTTGTTTTGTGCAGATCTGCACCATCTGGGTTGGGAAAGAGTAACCGTTTCTCTCTTTATTTGCTGATGTCGTGAACTGTCTCTTCCTCTTCCGGTGGAGTGCCAGTCCCTACAAGGGTCACCAGCATAGCAGCACCAAAACACAACATATGCAGCCCCAGCATCCCAGCTGTTCACCACCCCATCAAATTTTGGTATGGTATAAAAGTCAGAATACATGCAAAATGATCATCCAATAACTCTGTAAAATATAGAACAGAATCAGTATAAAATCAGCTTTATTGGCCAACACAAACAATATTAACAATGGGTAATATGTAACAATATATACAATATGCACATTTATAACAATATGATAATTTAACAATGAACAGCAAACAGGTTTTGATAAAAAATATTTACAAAGACAAAACATGAGACCAACCTCTCAGGGGCACAAATATATATTTTTATTTAGGGGTCTGCAGGTTTATGGGCCCTGAAGTAGTACTGACATGTCCTAACATTTGTGTATTTTTCTTACTTATAAACATATAAATGTCTTTCACCTAGTGCAAAATAAATGTCCAGAATTGAGGGAAGAGGGACACAGATGATCTTATACACAGAAGGCACACTTATGGCATACTGTAAATATGGCCGTGCAAACAGACATATAGGGTAAAACAATGCGAACAGAAACAGTGCACTATGAAAAAAAGGGTGTTAGGTTTGTAAAAGCCCACTCTTACACCCTATATACAATCATACATATTTGTGCCTCTTTCGAAAAGCAGTTTTTGTTTAACTCAAGACACAAGTGAACAACGCATACCTGGCAGTTCCATGGTATTTTTTGCTGCTCACCATAAACTGATTTGCAATGCACACAGACCCTGTGACCAGCAGTGGTACCATTCCTGGCATCTGAGGTCAGTCCATGTGCTGGCTGTGCGCAGTCACAAGTGAAGCCTTATAGTGTGGTCAACCACTTAAAAAAAATACAAGAGATCCGTCTGAATCCGAGTCTGTGTTTTCCATGACATAGTGATGGTCCGTCTGTATCTTGCCTGCTTGTTTGCATTTGGTCTCTATAAAACAGGTGAAATTTTTTTTTCAATGTTATACAACGGTTTATACTTCTTGCATAACGAATTACATTTACACCTTAATATCACAAACATCTGTAAGCTACATAAGGCAATATTTTAGGCACTGTGAGCTGAAGTGCCTGTGCTAAATAACATTATAGATAGCAGTGTAATAATCTAACCAAAAACTGAACCAGATAGCTACCATAACATAAAGCTATCCAAAACGGGGTGAAATATATTATAAACATTCATACCACAGCTGATACTGACAACCATCTGTAATCTAAATACTGTAAGGCTTAGCCACCATGAATTAACATGTTTGTGCTAAGCTACATAAGGCAGTATGTTAGCATGATTTACCAGTGTTATCTACATGCTAACCAAACCATGTAACTGACATTAAATGACAATGTTTCACATAAACTGGCAAAAGCTTGTGAGAAAATAAAAAAATAAATAATATTAGTTTTATATTATCAGAATACGGATTATATTAGATTTAATAATTTAGCAATGTCTCCGACAAAAAGAAATCCTGAGGCTGACGTGCTCAAGACCACGGGGGTGTCTTCCCCCGGGGAGGGGCATGTAAAAATTCCAATAAGGGATAAAGACTCCTGCCTGGCACCCTCTGGTCTTGGCTGTTGTGCAATCTCTGCCACCACTGGTGTTTTGGAGAGCAGCGGTCTCCAGCGAAATGTTAGGTGCTCGGTTACTTCCTGCCATGTTTCAGGATGCCGAACACCTAAACCCCCCATCTAGCCTCAGTGTCAGAACTTGTGCCCCTTTCAGAGAGGCTGGCAGCGGGGAACCTACTGCCAGGTATGTCTCCGTAGGTAAAAACCACTTAGAGAGAGGCTACAGGATTAATTTTGTACATCGTCCTCTGCGTTTCAATGGCGTATTCTCCACTTCCATGAAACCGGAACAAGTGCATTTGCGACTTGGCAATTGCAGACTTTGCTGGAAAAAGGGGCCATAGAACATGTTCCCCTGCCAGACACAGACCCATGCTACTAAAGTCAGTATTTTCTGGTTTCCAGGAGAGATGGGGGGGTTTGCATCCAATTTTTACATCTTTGTGGGCTGAACATCAAAATGTTGACAGCCAAAATGATTGTTTCTCAAATCCAACCAGGGTATTGGTTTGTGACAATTGACCTGAAGGAAGCATACTTTCATATAGAAATATTGCCACAACAAAGGAAGTCCTTCCAATTGGCCTAGCCCTGTCACGCCGCACATATATAAAATTCACGGATGTAGCTCTGGCTCTATGATTCCAGGGCAGCCGTATTCTGAATTATATAGACGACTAGCTGATCCTCGCTCATCCTTAGCGGCCTTAGCAGCTAGCGCTTCGACATAGAGATGTCGTCCTAGCTCACCTCCATTCTTTAGGATTGAGACTAAACGCCAGGAGAGGCATTCTCTTTCCTACTAAGGGGACGACGTATTTGGGTGTCATATAGAATTTGATCGCAATGCAGGCACAGCTGTCTCCTGCGTGTGTCGAATCCATTCTCAATACCCTACAGAAAATCAGGCTAGGCTAGAAAGTGATTGTTCATTACTTTGAGTGTTTTAGCTCTCATGGCAGCTGCATCCACGGTGATACCTTTGGGCCTTCTGTACATGAGATCGATTCAATTGTGGCTTAGCGCCAGGGGATTTTATCCAAGGGCCAATCCCCAGAGGTAAATAACGGTTACGTGCCAGGGACTTTGTATGCTATGTGGTTCAGACCCCGGTTTTTGACTCTGGGTCCCACTCTAGGTTCATGTTGTCGTCGCAAGATGCTAACGACAGACAGTTCCCTCACGGGCTGGGGTGCGTAGATGGCCGTCCAGCCCAAGGGAGCTGGAGAGGTCATCATCTCACGTGGCACATCAATTGCCTCGAAATGATGGCTCTGTTTCTGGTCCTGAAACACTTCCTCCAGCAGTTGAGAGGCTACCATGTCCTAGTGCGAGTGGACAACACTTCGGTAGTCTCGTACATAAATCGCCAGGGCGGACTGTGCTCGTGCCGCTTGAACAAGCTAGCGCACCAGGTTCTGCTTTGGGCACAGGACAAGTTCATGTTCATTGGGTCGCTTTACATTCCGGGAATTAAATTTTATTAGTATCGAATTTAAGCAAAGTAAATGTTAACACAGTGAGTCTTTAGATTTTATCATGTGTAATTAAAAAGCCTACGCGTGTACACTGTAAACCCTAATGCTCAAAGTAATTAAACACATTGAGTACTGTTTACCTAAATAATTGTTTGGGTACGTAAGTAACAATAACTTCCACCAGTGTAATCACTATAGACCTTTTGTGGTACAGTGGTTAAGTGTCTCGTCTTCCATGCAGAAGACCCCTGGTTCGATTCCCGTGCAGGGTTGCAATATATTTTTTTTATTTGTTCAACAAACTCAAAAATTTATGTTTCCAATTTTAAATAAACAGAACTATCATTAATTTAAAAAAAATATGTAACTGATTACCTCAAATATTTGGCGTTTTGCCAACTTAATTGGGTTTACAGTGTAGGGTTTTGGGTCATCTTAAATGTTGTGTTCTTTAAATTTGTAGTAGATAATACCGGAATAAACTAAACTAAATTACTATAAAATTAAAACATTGTCAGGACGTGCTACTGTGTAAGCAGATGTCGTTGTCATTCAGCCCCGCTTGTGTTTTTGCGGTAGTGTGGGAATGAAATGCAGTACGATGTTATGATCATAATTTTCTTTAATAAATAATGACCCCCGTTGCGCTGTACCACTGCTGACAAAACCTTATAAAATATAATCACAGTACTAAAATTATAGTAATACATATAGCCGTTTCTTATTTGCATCAAATTTAAGCAAAGTAAATGTATACTTTTCACGGCGTGCGCCTGTGATGGGCGTGCGCCCAAATCAATATTGCTCCTCACTCATTCCGAAGCTCACTAGGTAGGCGGCCTAGGTGCACACTGCAGGTATGCGAAGAAGCGGGGCCGCCTAACTAGGCACAACTGGTGAGCTATCGGCGCTAATGAATCCGAGCTATTCTCCGCGCTTTGAAATATAGCGGGAGTGTTTCTCGGGGTCTGTTGGGGGGGGCTTGAATGAAAAATGACTTTTTCGTTCTTTTTTGTTGAAACCCTTATGATTTTTAAATGATGAAAGTAAACAGGGTGCACTAACTTGAGCGTGTCAGAAAATGAACCGAATCTCCGTGAATGTCTGCTTTTATGTAAATTTGTAAATTTTATGTATGTAGTGGTCTGCTTTCTGTGTGTTTTGGTGTGTGTGTGTGTGGGGGGGGGGGGTCACCTGAGAGGTGTCAATAGGTCTTACATATTCATGAAAAGTCGTGGATTAGAGGCTCTGCTGACAAAAGTTAGGCACATCAGTCAGTGTGGAAGAGATGGAAAGTTTCCTCACCATAACATGCCTTGTACTGTTTTTAATCACTCTATACACAACTAATGAAAATACAAATGGTCTATTTTGTTTTTCATTTTGTATTCAATTTTTATATTTTATTTAAAAATAAATACCCAAGAAAATTGTGTATAGAGTGATTACAACAATACAATTCATGTTATGATAAGGGAATCAAACTGAGGGTTTTCTGCATGGAAGGCGAGACACTTAACCACTACACCACGAGAGCTCTATAGAGAGTACACTGGTGGAAGTTTTACTTAAGTTATTGTTATTTACATACTCAAACAATTATTTAGGTAAACAGTATTCAAACAATTATTCAAACAATTATTTAGGTTAACAGTACTCAATGTGTATAATTACTTTGAGCATTAGGGTTTACAGTGTAGTGTACTTGTTTTAATGTTCAACTTCAATGTTTTTTTTTTACTCATTACACTATTGTACAGCAAATATCAATAGCTCTGATTAAGATTTTTCATGCTTGTTGTATAAAATATACAGATGTGGAAATTACCATTACTGTAGTATTTCTTCGATACAGCATATTGTTTAGACTTTTTTATTACTTAATTATTTAAAAAAAAAAAAGCAAGAGTGACGGAAAATGTCACGTTGCGCCACCTGGCGGTCATTTCTCAAATTGCCTTGAAATGCAACTGATTTATTTTGGCCGCTGTCGTTTTGCCGCGGCGGTGAGTGCGACGGTAATAGACATTCTCGTCTTCACACATCTGTACGAGGCTAAGATTATGCCTTCATGCATTTCGTCCAATAGGTCTGCTCCCGGGAGTCCTGGCGAGGGTCCATCAACAGGGTTTGTGCCTCTTATTGATAGCCGACCAGAGTGTGGTTCTCGGATCTACAGTATGTCTCAAAAGTGAGTACAACCCTCACATCTCTGCAAATATTTAGTTATATCTTTTCATAAGACAACACTGCATAAATGACTCTTTGACACAATGAAAAGTAGTGTAAAGTTTGTTTAGCAGTGTAAATTTATTGTCCCCTCAAAATAACTAAAAATACAGCCAATAATAGCTAAACCCCTGGCAACAAAAGGGAGTACACCCTAGCAAGGCTTGGCCATGGAGTTCACCAGAGCTTCACAGGTTGCCACTGGAATCCTCTTCCACTCCTCCATCAAAACATCATGGAGGTGGTGGACATTTGACACCTTGTGCTCCTCCACCTTCCTTTTCAGGATGCCCCAGAGGTGTTCTATGGGGTTTAGGTCTGGAGACATGCTTGGCCAGTCCATCACCTGTACCCTCAGCCTCTTTAGCAAGCCAGTGGTCATCTTGGAGGTGTGTTTGGGGTCATTATCATGCTGGAACACTGCTGTGCGGCCCAGTTTCCGGAGGGAGGGGATCATGCTCTGCTTCAGTGTGTCACAGTACATGTTAGAGTTCATGTTTCCCTCAATGAACTGTTGCTCTCCATTGCCAGCAGCACTCATGCAGCCCCAGATCATGACACTCCCACCACCATGTTTGACGGTAGGCAAGACACACTGGTTGCCGCCACACACGCTTGACACCATCTGAACCAAATAGGTTTATCTTGGTCTCATCAGACCACAGGACATGATTACAGTAATCCTGGTCCCTAGTTTGCATGTCTGCAGCAAATTGATTGCGAGCTTTCTTGTGCATCATCTTTAGAAGAGGCTTCCTTCTAGGACGACAACCATGCAGAGCAATTTGATGCAGTGTGTGACGTACGGTCTGAGCACTGACAGACTAACCTCCCATCCCTTCAATCTCTGCAGCAATGCTGGACGCACTCATCCGTCTGTTTTACAAAGCCAATCTTTGGATCTGAGGCTGAGAACGTGCACTCAGCTTCTTTGGCCAACCATGGTGAGGCCTGTTCTCAGAAGAACCTGTCCTCTTAAAATGCTGGATGGTCTTGGCCACTGTGCTGCAGCACAGTTGTAGAGTGTTGGCTATCTTCTTATAGCCTAGGCCATAAGAAGACCTTCTTATCATAAGAAGATTTTAGAAACAATTCATTTTTTCAGGTCGTCTGAGAGTTGTTTGTCATGAGGTGCCACGTTGAACTTTCAGTGGCCAGGTTGAGAGCGTGGAAGAGCTTTTATACCAAATTTAACTCATCTGCTATCTGGTGGGTGTACTCACTTTTGTTGCCAGGGGTTCAGCTATTATTGGCTGTATTTTTAGTTATTTTGAGGGGACAATAAATTTACACTGCTATACAAACTTTACACTGACTACAGATCTGGCCATTAAGAATGCACGCTTTTTCCTGCGAGATCCCGCAATTTGCCGTGCAACATGCCGCGAGATCCCTCAAGCAACATTCAGGAATTTAAATAAATGTGTTGTGCTTCACTGAATATCCGCCAGATGGCGCATGGAAGGACTTTATCTAAAAGCCAGACCAAGTACAACGAAGAATTGTTTATAATTAGGTAGTCTAAAACAATATTGTTTCGAATGCTGAAGCAAACATGAATTTTATTTTGTTTGAAAATAATAATATTTTATGATGAATGTGCGTATATGTGCTTCATATTATGTTCATAATGATGAAAAGAGATGCCCTAAATTGAGTCGCAGTACAGGGCTTAAATCAAACTTCACTCATGCACACACAAGTGAAACACTTGCATACACATATATGAAACAGACACACATCTATATATACTACTTACTGCTCACACAACTACATATGAAACTGCACAGACACCTATGAGACGCGCGCACATACAGATGTAGCAACTCAACACAGCCAGGGTCGGGCAACTGGCATGTGAATGGCTTATGGCTGGCGGATGGCTGACGTGTGGCTGACGTGAATCCCCCCTCCTTCTCCTGCCAGAAGGCGTGTCCAGATTTCACAGTAAACACACCCATTGAAGCCATATTTATTCATTTACCGTCCGCCACCACTAGATGGCGCTTTGTTCTCAAGAAGCAAACTGCAATATGGAGATGAAGATGACAGTTTAATGGACTTCTTATTCCGGGTAAGTGGTGGCTTTTTTTATATAAAATTTGGGTCTTAGTTTAGTTCCCAGTTTAATAATTATTTTTAATTGGCCGATTTGAAAATCACTGTCAGCGCCTGCAACAGTCAGATGTAACTATAGGTAACTTAATCATCTGTTTACCAAGTCTGGAGTTACAGCTTACCGTCAGTGTCACAAAACTCACAACGTCACTCTCTCACTCAAAAAGACGCTAAAGCTTCGGAAATACTATTAACTTCAGCTGCACTACCCGAGAAACTGATTAATATAGTTTTGTGAGCTCAGTGTATTTTTATAAGAAGAGTGTTTTTGTCCTCTGAAAAATTACTATGAGAATCTGACTGAGTATTCTCTGGAATTAGATAAATTCAGCATTTATTTTTTGGGGGGGTGAGAGTTAATCTGCAGTTGGGATTAGGTGTACCAGAGCTAGCAAGCTAAACTCTCATAACCATCTTATTATGGCGTTATATTCCTGTCACAAAATCCACTGTGCGTTCAACAGCTCAATTCTGCGTGTGCAGTGTCTCCCTTGCTCACTCAACATATTCTCAGCGCACGCGCGACTTCTCGATTCTGTGTGCGCTCGACCAACTTTGTCCAGTATGGGAAGCCAAACACATCAAAAGTGGGACGAAACCGCGGGACCCGATTGGTCGTTCCTTCTCTATCAGCTGGCACTATCGACCGCATAACGGAAGCGTTGTAAATAAAGGTTTATAAGTAAAGTGACCGAGTTGCCCGATTTGAATTTTAGTCAATGTAGTCTAACGATGAGCTATATGGATAATTAGATAAGTAAATGAAAACACACAAACGAAACTAGTATATACCAATACTTCATTGAATAAAAAATTAATGCTATAATATTTGTTTGATATTTATAAAGAAATACAACTTAATTTACAATGCTTTGCTTATATAATATCCTTTCATTTGTATATAATTATATATAATAATATAATTTAAATTTCTTATAATTTTCTTTTGATTTTGTAAAGCTACTTTGAGACAATGACCATTTTAAATTATCTTGTTCTCTTTAACCAGAGCTCTGCAGTGGAGGATTGGATCAGAGGGGTGTCTTTTGGAGCTACTGAAGGGGCATGAACTACCTTGAGTCTACACATCGGGAGGAACAAAGAAAGTGTTTGAAAGTTTTTATAAATTGGATACTTTAATAATAATAAAAAAAAAAACAGATAGAGACTGATAAGCAGTTGGTGATACAACTTCTATTCACCTGTTTTATACACATTACTGTTTTAACTTTGAAGAATAAGGTTTTTTTTACATCATGTTTGTGCGTTTTAATTGTTGGGGTATTGTTAGGCCAATTTGTTTTGCTAATTTTTTTTTTAACTACATCAATTGGCTAGAATATGAGACAACTTTGTTTTAAATAGTCAAAAAGTTGGGCTATAAAATAAATATGGTCATAGAAACAAACAAACAACCATTGAACACTTAATCATATGTATCTATGCTATTTAAAAAAAAAACTTATGTGAGCCATATTTATTTTTTCTCAATATAAATAAATGTTTGGGTTTTAAAAACTGAACTGCAGTATAGTACTTGAAGTGCGCGCTTAAATAAGATGTGACGCTTCTCTCACACACACACACACACACACACACCTCCGCAGCGCACACACTGGGGGAGGGGCGGCAACTATTAACGACATACAGGGGTTGGACAATGAAACTGAAACACTGGCCAGTTTAGTGTTTCATGGTTCAATTTGCCCAGCCTGGTGGCCGATCTTCATTGATTGCACATTCCACCAGTAAGAGCGGAGTGTGAAGGTTTCATTAGCAGAGTAATAGACAAATTGTTGGTGCGCGTCTTGCTGGCGAATCTGTGACCAAGACTGTCACAGTATCTGTGATGTATCAAGAATCTCTATGTTTTTTGAGGGATCTTTCGACTCGCCGGCGCACAAATGCGTTTGTGTTTTTCACTATCATTCTTAGTACGTTATGAAGTCCAGTGATTAAAATGGGGTGTGTGTGTGTGTAACCCCCCAGCCTACGCGAAGAATACCTCATTTACAAGACAAAAGACGGTCAGAGGTGTGAATGCACGTCTCTGCTTTCCTCTGCAGTGTGTGAGTGTGTGTGTTCGTGCTTTAGGTTCTTTGGGATGCTTTCCTAAATTCAATCTGACTGAATCCGTATAAACGCCAGGTTGGGAAAATCATGTTTGAGAAAACGACACATTCTGTATCTGCAAAGTTAAGCTTGGAAGTGAAACTTAGGGTCACTCTGATCATTTTGTTTCATGCATATTTCCTCACACATTTCATTCTCATTTATTTAATTGTCTTTTAATTCTGTAAAGCTGCTTTGCGATAGTAACCGCTGTAAAAAGCGATATATAAATAAATCCGATATTACTGAACAAATCCTGGAGCCTGTGCGCGGTGTGTGTGTGTGAGAGAGAGAGATCTCCTCTACGACGTGTGCGTTATGTGATTAATACAACTGATCAGTTTCTGTAACATGCGGGCAAAAAATATAAGCAGTGAGTATGTCTACAGTGTCTACAGTAGTGTACTGTAGACATTGGCTGATTTAGTGATGGTTGAGACCGATGGGTTTAATTTACATTACAACTATTATTATTATTACTAGCAGTAGCAGTAATCCACAATATAAGCTTTCTCCCTCTCACACACAGCACATGAAACTGCGTTAACTGCGTAATGACTGTGAATGTGCGTCTCTTTGTCCACAGGTGTGAAGTTGCATCATGTTATTATGCGTCGCTATACATTGTAACTATGTTCAAGAAAAAAAAAAACATTCTTAATTACTCATGACCTCTCGTAAGAATGAAATTACTATAGCCCACACTGAGCTGAGTTATTTATTTATGTAAAACATACTGGTGCAGCATTAAAATACATTTCGGCTGACATTCTAATGTTTTTATATTATTATTTTGAAAGTATATGAGAGTGGCAGTGGCCCGATATCTTATGCATGAAAGGTCTGAGCATTAAAGCATAGTTAGGGACCGGTACTCTGTACCGTATACTGTATATCTCCAAAATGACACGCTTGATTTAATCATAAAAATGTGTGGACAATGCAAGAACTGCAGTTAACTGAATCAGTCACTGCACCACCTGCCGGAATTATACAGCATTGCAACCATCTTATTAGAACAACGCAAAGGGGCGTTTATGGGGCGTGGCTTCGTTCACTGCGTCATCGCGGGGGATCACATTCCATTCACGGACACTTCAAGGAATTCTAACGGATAGTTTAAGGTCCCTTCACGGACCAGCCGGCTGTTTGAAAGTACTTCATCTGTATACACAAACTCTACGCGCACACACACCTATGAGATGCGCGCACATATACAGTAATTATGCGAATATCCTGATTCGTGAAGAGGTCAACATGTCTTCGTTAAAACGTAAAAATGTGTCACACACCATCAGAAGACATGAATGAACAAATATGAACACAAAGTGTTTTGGCCTTTTTATAAAAATAATCATGTTTTTTTGCTGTTTGTGTCCAGCATTGAATAATTATTTCATCCATTATTTGACCACGGCTGGAAATCATAGCTGGAATGTGATTGTGAATTTATGACTGAAATAAAGCTGTTCATCGGTGTGCATGAACCCACGGCTCGTACTTTCACAAACATACTCCCTCAGAAAGTCATCGCCTCTTGCAATAATGCAGCTCAAACATACATCATCTGGAATCATCATAAAAAGGAATATTTAAGCATATAAGCAGAATGTATTTCACTTAAATATTAAAGATTAAAACAAGGAAAGTAGATGTGCTGAGCTTCAGTTCATTGTGATGCGGACAAAAGGTCCAGGAAGGAAACGGGTTTCGTTATTTTACAAAATGTGAATATATTCAGTAAATTTGTGAATTACACTCAAAGTATCAAATCCAACTATGAAGTCTGATTTAATTGATACCATTAAACATTTTATTTGTTTCTATTTATGTTTATGTTTTGGTGGCGAAGTACATTTTAGGCAGAGACGTCTGTTTCAAATCCTTTAAATTAGCCGTTATTAAACCGCTAATCAAGAAACCTGACCTTGACCCCTGTCTGCTTTCTAATTACAGGCCGATATCAAACCTTCCCTTTATCTCCAAGATTTTGGAAAAGGTAGTATCACAGCAGCTATGTTCACATCTACACAGAAATAGCATAAATGAACTGTATCAGTCAGGATTTAGGCCTCATCACAGCACAGAGACAGCACTTGTTAAAGTAGTAAACGATCTCCTATGGGCCTCTGATCAGGGTTGCGTCACTATACTTGTGTTACTGGACCTCAGTGCAGCTTTTGACACCATTGATCATAGTATTCTCCTTCACAGATTAGAAAAGGTAGTAGGAATTAAGGGAACTGCCCTCTTGTGGCTCAGATCCTATTTGACTGATCGTTATCAGTTTGTAGATTTAGATGGTGACAATTCCTCATGTTCTCAAGTGGAGTTTGGTGTTCCACAGGGCTCAGTTTTAGGCCCACTGCTTTTTTCCCTTTACATACTTCCTCTGGGCAACATAATTCGTAAACATGGTATTAGTTTTCATTGTTATGCTGATGACACACAATTATATGTCTCAGCAAAACCAGATGAGAAAAACCAGTTTGCTAAAACTGAGCAGTGTGTGCAGGATATACGAGATTGGATGTTAATTAATTTTCTTCTGCTTAATCCTGATAAGACAGAAGTTCTGGTCATAGGACCACAAGTAGCTAGAAGTAAGCTTTCTGATCACACTGTAACTTTAGATGGCCTTTCTGTTCCATCAAATGCAACAGTAAAAGATCTTGGTGTGATTATAGATTCCAGCCTTTCGTTTGAAGCTCATGTAGATAATATCACCAGGATAGCTTTCTTTCACCTTAGAAATATTGCCAAGATAAGAAACATATTGTCACTAAATGATGCAGAAAAACTAGTTCATGCTTTTATCACGTCTAGGTTGGACTATTGTAACGCCTTACTGTCTGGTTGTTCAATTAGGTGTATAAACAAGCTTCAGTTAGTACAGAATGCAGCAGCGAGAGTCCTCACTAAAACCAGAAAATACGAGCACATCACCCCTATCTTATCTACACTGCATTGGCTCCCTGTGAAATTTCGCATCGATTTTAAGATACTACTTTTGACATTTAAAGCACTAAATGGTCTCGCGCCACAGTATTTGAGTGAACTGTTAGTGTCTTAGGATCCGCCACGCCTACTTCGATCAAAGAATGCAGGCTGCCTGTCAGTACCACGTATTATTAAAACTACAGCAGGGGGCAGAGCTTTTTCTTACAAAGCCCCGAAGTTATGGAATAGTCTTCCTATTAATGTTCAGGACTCAGACACAGTCTCAGTGTTTAAGTCTAGGCTAAAAACCTATTTATTTAGCCAAGCATTTTTGTAAATAGATTAACCTTAGGTAAAGGAGCAGATCTGGGGGACTCATAGACGTAGAGTATTCTGGTGAACTGGTATGTTTAGATGCTGTCCTGCCCACTCTCATTGTTCACTCAGGTTTGTTGACGGTGAGGTGATTGGTTGCTTTACATCTCAGGGAGCCCTCATGTTTGTGTTTCCTTCTGGCTCTCCCTTTTAGTTATGCTGTTATAGTTAGTCCTGCCGGAGTCTCTGCTTGCACTTTGCACTAAATATACATTCACCTATACATGTTGACTGTGACCATACCTAACTGCCATCTCTCCTTATTTTCTGTTCTCTCCTTTTCTGCTCTCTCCTCTCTCTCTCTCCCCCTCTTCTTTCCCTCTCTCTGTCTCTCTGTCGAGCTATACATGTTTCGCTCCTGAGTTGCCAGTGATCCAGACCCCTCTGCCCTCTGGAGCCGTCTAACCCATCCTGGAGTCCTGCTTCTGGTTGGAGATCTCGTCGCATGGATGCCCCGTGTGGTCTGCCTGGATTCGTATGGTGGCTGGGGATGGTTTCCATGAAGACTGTCCTGTCATCGAGTGATGCTCTGGGGACCTGTGACTTCAGTTGTTCGATAACTCAGGACCGGAATCCCCTACAGTCTACCTGAGCCTCCGGGAACAAACTGGACTTTTATTTTTAAAACATCTCCTGTTATACTGAACTTCCAGTCTTACACATTATTATGCTGAGCAATTCCTGCTATCCGTTATCACCCAGATGAGGATGGGTTCCCTGTTGAGTCTGGTTCCTCTCAAGGTTTCTTCCTATTACCATCTCAGGGAGTTTTTCCTTGCCACCGTCGCCCTCGGCTTGCTCATCGGGGACAATCTTGTCATTTTGATTCATATACATTGCATAAAAACTTACTTCTTTTTATTGTGTAAAGCTGCTTTGCGACAATGTCAATTGTTAAAAGCTCTATATAAATAAAATTGACTTGACTTGACTTGACTTGCTTGGTCTTATTAATTATTTTTAAACCCCTCAATTCTGCTAATTCCCCCATCAGTGAAACCAGTTTGATAACTTCACACCTATTGTGAATGAAAGGTGAGAAGAGGGATTACAGATTGGGGGTATGCATGTGTTCACCTCGGAGCGCGTTGTATTCAGTGAGAAGACTGAAAATGATTTTGAAAAACAAAATCATGTTTGCTTCAGCATTGGAAACAATATTGTTTTAGGCTAACTTTATTAAAGATTATACAATTTCATATTCTTTGTTGTATTTCGTCTTTTTGCACATGCATGTGCATCTTTAAATTTGAACAGAAAATAATAGTGGGCTGGTAGGCACGTTATTTTTTCATGTAAATTAAACGGCTGAATAAGGTTAAATATACACAATATACTCGTGTAAATAGATTTTTCATTGTATATACTTACCATATTATATATGTACAGTCGTGGCCAAAAGTTTATTAGTTACACAAATATTAGTTTTCACAAAGTTTGCTGCTAAACTGCTTTTAGATCTTTGTCTCACTTGTTTCTGTGCTGTACTGAAATATAATTACAATCACTTCATATGTTTCAAAGGCTTTTATCGACAATTACATGACATTCATGCAAAGAGTCAGTATTTGCAGTGTTGGCCCTTCTTTTTCAGGACCTCTGCAATTCGACTGGACATGCTCTCAATCAACTTCTGGGCCAAATCCTGACTGATAGCAACCCATTCTTTCATAATCACTTCTTGGAGTTTGTCAGAATTAGTGGGTTTTTGTTTGTCCACCCGCCTCTTGAGGATTGACCACAAGTTCTCAATGGGATTAAGATCTGGGGAGTTTCTAGGCCATGGACCCAAAATTTAAACGTTTTGGTCCCCGAGCCACTTAGTTATCACTTTTGCCTTATGGCACGGTGCTCCATCGTGCTGGAAAATGCATTGTTCTTCACCAAACTGTTGTTGGATTGTTGGAAGAAGTTGCTGTTGGAGGGTGTTTTGGTACCATTCTTTATTCATGGCTGTGTTTTTGGGCAAAATTGTGAGTGAGCCTTGGATGAGAAGCAACCCCACACATGAATGGTCTCAGGATGCTTTACTGTTGGCATGACACAGGACTGATGTAGCGCTCACCTTTTCTTCTCCGGACAAGCCTTTTTCCAGATGCCCCAAACAATCGGAAAGAGGCTTCATCCGAGAATATCACTTTGCCCCAGTCCTCAGCAGTCCATTCGCCATACTTTTTGCAGAAGATCAATCTGTCCCTGATGTTTTTTTTGGAGAGAAGTGGCTTCTTTGCTGCCCTTCTTGACACCAGGCCATCTTCCAAAAGTCTTGGCCTCACTGTGCGTGCAGATGCCACTCCTGAGCAAGCTCTGCCTTGGTGGCACTCCGATCCCACAGCTGAATCCTCTTTAGGAGACGATCCTGGCGCTTGCTGGACTTTCTTGGACACCCTGAAGCCTTCTTAACAAGAATTGAGCCTCTTTCCTTGAAGTTCTTGACAATCCTATAAATTGTTGATTTAGGAGCAATCTTAGTAGCCACAATATACTTGCCTGTGAAGCCATTTTTATGCAACGCAATGATGGCTGCACGCGTTTCTTTGCAGGTCACCATGGTTAACAATGATTTCAAGCATCATCCTCCTTTTAACATGTCAAGTCTGCCATTCTAACCCAATCAGCCTGACATAATGATCTCCAGCCTTGTGCTCGTCAACATTCTCACCTGAGTTAACAAGACGATTACTGAAATGATGTCAGCAGGTCCTTTAATGACAGCAATGAAATGCAGTGGAAAGTTTTTTTCGGGATCAAGTTAATTTTCATGGCAAAGAAGGACTATGCAATTCATATGATCACTCTTCATAACATTCTGGAGTATATGCAAATTGCTATTATAAAAACTTAAGCAGAAACTTAAACTTTTCCAATTTCCAGTATTTATGTAATTCTCAAAACTTTTTGCCATGACTGTATGTCTAATACTGTTTTATTCATATTTTACATTGCAGTTTGTAATTTACTTGCAATTGTACTTTTGAAATGTTACCTTGAAGGGCTTTAGAGGAAATAGGAGTATGTGAGAGTGCTTGTGATACGCACAGGGAACAGCTTTCCGTTTGGAGATGGCCGAGTTTTGTTAATTAAGAACTTAAACTGAAACAAAAGGAAACTGAAAACACAAAATAAACCGAGCTCCACCGTCTCTATGCGAAAACTTGTATCCTCTCTGTGCTTATGTCCTTATTTATTTGAGAGGGGGGGGGGGGTGTTTTTGCACTACTAAACTGAGCTCGCACCGCGAGCACAACTGTTGTGTGCCGCTGTCTCTCTCGCCAGAGTTTTAGACAGGCAGAGGCTTGGGCTTTGCCTCCGTCTTTTTAACAGCACGCTTTGTCTGTCTGGCAACCGCGTGTATAAATGGCCGCGCTGGTGCCTGTTCAGAACTCCGCGTGGTAGCAGCCTGTGGATCTGCCCGTCCTGAACAGTTTAAGCGCAGTTCTGCCCCTCGCGCAACCCCCGTCGTTAAAGACACTTTGTGTAATTCACAAATTTACTGAATATGTTCAGATTTTGTAAAATAATGACAACTGTTTCCTTCCTAGACCTTTTGTATGAACTGAAGCTCAGCACGTCTTCTTTTCTTGTTTTAATCTGTAATATTTAAGTGAAATATTTTTAGCGTATATGCCTAAATATTCCTTTTTATGGACCGGTGTATTACGAAGTGAAGACCTGTTGTTCAGTTAGTGTTAACTATGCAAATGTCCTGATTCATGAATATGACAACGTAAAAATGTGTCGACATCGAGCACCATCAGAAGACATGAATGAACAAAAAATCAATATATTTTTCGTAAATATTCTTATATGCACACGAAGTGCTTCTGGCTTTTTATAATAATAATGTTTTTTGCTGTTTGTGTCCAGCATTTCATCCATTATTTGACCATGACTGGAAATAATAGCTGGAATGCGGTTGTGAATTTATGACTGAAATAAAGCTGTTCATCGGCGTGCGTGAACCCCGATTCGTCCGTGTTAGGTTTTAAATGAAGAAGTAGTGTGTCCGAGCTAAGTTTTAAGCTAAGAGAAGAAGAGTTTAACTTGTTGTCACTGCATGAAAAGAGGTGTATCTGTACTGGAAAACTCCTGTATACACCACTGAGTACCACTGACCGTATACATCAAATTGCACCAAGCTAGGATACTTTCGGATTGATACCAATTCGGATGTATCTCGCTGAGGAATCCTTCCATGGTACAGACATTTGTTGCCATGGCAAATAATCCACTCAAGGATTTTGTCAGAAGACCTTCACACCTCAGGCCCCATTTGCATTTTACACCTTTGCACAACTCTGCTCTTCCCTATTGGTTTATTTCTCTCTACTTTGATTGATTGTTAAAAAAAAAAAAAACACTTCCAAAACCCTGATATCTATTGGGACATTACTCTATTGGGGGAGATAGACCCTATCCACCCCAATAGTACTATACATCCCCTACATCATTTAAAAAATGACAATAGAAGTGAGTTATTAAAATCAATAAGAATTTTTTATTAAAATCAAATCAAACACTAATAAATATACAAAGCAAAGTAAGAATAATGGGTAAAAAACAAAATATGGGAAAAAAATGAACAAATGTGCATTTATGAAGGTGCAATTAAATTGAAAGCAATACTAAAACAAACATGCACCAGTGCTTGTTAGATGTACAAAATAAATGTCCTTCTAGCTCGGTCCCATTAGATATTACACGCTGATGGCATGGCACGCAATGGCATCCGCCTCATCAGACATCAGCTTCAGCATTGCAGCCTGCCACAGTTCTCTCTCTCTGCATCTGTGTGAACGACCCTACACCTGGACTCCAGCAACTGCAAAACACACCATATATTAATCCCTAAAAACACTCTGCGACGTACCAAACCTAATACATAGAGTAGATGATGTACACTTACTTATTTTTGTCGGTTTTTAGCCCCTGTCTTAATGGAATCTCTTAGCTGAGACTTTCCTGGCCGAGACAAAGAGTCTTTCCTCTGCAATGTCCTGTAACATGCTGGATAAAAAAAATAAATCAGATAAGTGACAGAAACAATTCAAATAATCAGAGGGACAAAAATAAAGGGACATGAAAATAAATATAATAATTTCTGATTACCCTTTATACACTCAAGGTCTGCATCTGCAAAAGTCATCTTTAATTCCTCCAGCAGATACGTCATCACCGCCTGATTATGAAGTAAACTTATTCTGTGTGGAAAGAGAGCCGTGTCATTAATTACATTTAAAATGATTATGTAAAACCCCATACATAGCAGGTAAAGAAACAACATTCTCACCCAGTTTGTGGATCATATTTATGTGGGTTGTTTTCTGAATAATGGAGGCTCCTTACAGCTTCCTGTAATGTTGAATTAAAAACGCTTTAATACATTTTTTAAACAACATCGTATAATTCTGAAGTGACAAACTGTTAAATAAGATGGAAACCTACAACAATGCAAGTAACAAAAAGTAGTTGTGTAGCCAAGCGCTTAGGCTAACTTGGCAAGGTATAATTTACTGCATTACTAAGGTAATAATTGAACATGAAGGTCAACTTACCGCAATGCCAACGTTATGCGCCCTCTTAGCTCTTCTATGCACATGTGGGAGATTTTTGTCTTCCACCTATTGATGTTGCCTCAATACAAGTTATTAAACATGTACTTAAATTTAGTAAAAAGAATCAAAGAAAGACTTCTCACTCAGTGCAGATCTGGATGACGTAGACAGGATTTATTGCAGCAATAAAACCAAAGTGAGCCAGCTTAGCAATGCCTAGATTGGAAGTCTAAGCACTACCAAAAACAGACTGAATTCTACAGAAATAATCATGCCTTTTTATACAGTCTTATCAAGAGGAGGTGCCCATCCTTATCACCCCACCTTCGTTAGTTCTCCTCATTCCTGGAAGATGTCCAACCTAATTCCTGGAAGATGTTCCCATTATAATCCAACTTTTTCTTATAAATTCTCCTATTATAATTATAGTTTTTATATCTTATTTTATTACGTCATATACCTCGTCATCTGACTCATTTTATTACGTCATATACCTCGTCATCTGACTCCGCCTTATGCTCATATTAGTTCCCATTATGTTTTAATTCCCTTATTAATTGTTTTCCATTATCTTTACATTTTCCTTTCTTCAGTTTTTAAAAATAGTGGGGCGTTACCTATTTTTACTATACCTCTCTTGGTTTTCCGCTTTGCTCTTCATTTCTCAAGAGACCAACCATGGGTAAGCATCTCCCTCGTATTGTTTCTTTCCTTTTTCTGTCTCATTTTCCCTCTTTGGTGTTTAACACATTCTTACCTTTATTTTTACAGCTAGTCGCAACTGCTCTAACACTGGCTACATCCCTCTGGATGACTCCGACAGTCAGGGCAGTCCGGATTATGCTCCTTCTGAGGACTACAACCCTACTGAGCCTGCTATGGACCGGGCCTCGGTGAGTTCTGTTCAAGAAGAACCTGAGTCCTCTGGATCCTTGATGCAATATCTACGGGAGAAAGGCCTCACTTATTTTAAGAAGGGTGACTACAAGCCTGGTCCTTCTAAAAGACTGCGTTTGGAGGCCGATAGTCCTCCTCAATCTTTTAGACCCGTAAGGCCGGAGTCCAGCACTCCTGCGCCATCCATCCAAAGGCCTGACTGTTATGTATCTGTTGGCACTCAGACCGATTTTAAGGTGTCTGTTGGCACTCAAACGGATTTTCCTCCCGTGTCTGTGCCACTTTTGAATCGTGGTCATTCTACTTTTATTCCTCTGACTGATCTCCCTATTGGAGTTGTGCTGGCTCATAGAAGGTTTGATGTGTAATTCTTCTCTTTTACTGTTAATATTACAGGCCCCTCATGTTATTTTCTACTTTTTATTTTGGGCCATATATTTTGTATTCTACTATATGCTTTTATAAACTATGTTTAATGTACTTTTATTTCTTGTGTTCTTTCTTTATTAAACATGATGTACATACCAGCGTCTGTGTGCCTCTTTCTTATCTCTGTGTCGTTCTTGACTCCAATGCACACCGGTATCTGCACATCTTTTAGCTATGTGATTTATCGTCTAATGAGCACGTATTCCTTGCCAGGTACTTTCCCTATAAGTTTGTTGACAATTATAATATATGTTTTTTAATTAAATGCGTTCCTACGTGCACCTTTTATCTGTGTCTTTAGATTCGCCTGGTACACTGAGTATCTCTATCTCCTTACTGTGGCCCCCTGTGCCTGCTCTCCTTATCTCTTTCGTTTTTCCTGGTATCTTGTGCATGGGTCCTTCTCTGCTTACTTTTTATCCTTTGTTATTCAATATAATATTATTAAGATTAATATTATGTTGATTAATATTGTCATATTGTTACATTACAAAAATATTTTACTAAAATATGCTTACACACATGGCTTGATTCTTCCTGCGGTCTTCTCTCATCAAACTTGCGCTCAAGTGCAACTGGATAGCCTCTTTGAGAAGAGCAGTGTGTGCAGTTTGCTTCTCCTTCAAACGCTCAAGCTGAAGAGACAAAGGCACACCATGGCCAATCCCCCCCACCCGGCTATGATAATAAGGACAGCACCTTTTTCTGCTAGTCATTAACATACAAAAGGGCCTTTACACCTCACAGCCATCACCTCTCACTGCTAGCTGTGAGGACTTCTAGAAACTTTCACTGATTCCCGTATACATCCACATACATGAGGTATCTGGTTGTTTCACCAAATTTCCTTTCGCATTCTCCCTTTCCAAGCACTCTGCCTCATACATCTGGCAAACTTAAAGTTTAGCGGGGATTTCCCATGCCATATTTGTCCGGATACAGGTCTTTTCATGCAGTGTCCCCCCGCTGCACCTTGATACCTTACCGGTCTGGGCCCGATCGACCGGGAGAGACAAACACACACACGCAGGCATGATGTCTGAAGATCTCTAGTTTATTCTCAGCAAGGAGAGCACATTTAAATGGTGCTACGTCCTGAACATCAAAAGAGTCAGTGAGAGAGAGAGCTGGAGAAAGACAGGAGAGAGGAAATACATTTGCATTCTCCTGATTAAACAAAAGGGTTCTAGCAGACAAGAGGCATTTGGATGTATACTCGTCTGGGTACAGGATATAGAAGGTGTTACCACAGAAGGCGTAAGGAAGCACAGTGAGGGGTCTGTTCTCAGGGCACAGGAATCTGAACTGATTAGATTACAATGTCTTACAATATTATAAAACCTTACAGTCCGTAAATTTTCACTTTACAAAAGGCAGCGTTTTGATCAAAAGGCTGATAAACCTGTGCGATTTATCGATAAAAATGCCAGAAAATTATCGCATCTCGCAATAATGCAGATCAAACACAATGCACATGTCCATAAATAAAAAGGAATATTTAGGCATATACGTGAAATACATTTCACTTATTATTTCACAATATTACAGAGTAAAACAAGGAAAGACGATGTGCTGAGCTCCAGTACATTGTGATGGCGAAACACATTTTAGGCAGAGACGTCTGCTCAGTCTTGTTAATTCTTTTTAAACCCCTCAATTCTGCCAATTCCCCCATCAGTGAAACCGGTTTGATAACTTCACACCTATTGTGAATGAAAGGTGCGCTGCATGTGTTCACCTCGGAGCGCGCTGTATTCAGCGAGAAGACTAAAATAAAAACAAAATCATGTTTGCTTCAGCATTGGAGACAATATTGTTTTAGGCTAACTTTATTAAAAATGATACACTTTTGTATTCTTTGTTGTATTTCGTCTTTTTGCATACGCGTGCACATCTTTAAATTCGAACAGAAGATAATAATGGGCTGGAGCCACGTTATTTTTAATAAAACTTAAACGACTGAATTAAGTTAAATATACACAATAAATTAACAATTGCGTTTGCCTTACATTTGAGCACTCGTGTAAATAGCTTCTTCATTGTATATACTGTGTATATATCATTGTATATATCATATATGTGTGTCTAATACTGTTTTATTCATATTTTGCATTACATGCAGTTTGTAATTTACTTGCTATTGTACTTTTAAAATATAACCTACGTATCTACAGTATAAGCATATTTAACTACTTCAGCTGTGAATGAGAAATTTGGTATGGCTCTTAGATAAAGTCTTTATTTTATACAATTTTATTATTTAATTTATTTAAATTATTATATCTTTTTATAAATACAATTCTTATTCTCTGCACAGTGCCAGAAGATTCTGCTGAATCTCTTTTCACCTTTCATTCACAATAGGTGTGAATTTATCAAACTGGGTGCGCTGTTGGCAAATACTGTAGGGGGTTTTAGATGAATTGACAAGACAGAGCGGACATATGTGCCTAAATTTTATTTCACCAGCAAATTAAATCAGACTTCATAGTTGGAGTTGATACTACACACTACATGATAATTCATGAATTTACTGAATATTCTCAAATGCAGATTGACCTGTATATCACTTGATAACTAGCGAATGCTTTAGTGAAGGGCTCAAAAAACGGCGGCAATATGAATGACAATGGAATATTACAGAACGTGCAAGTTGACGCCCATGCACCAATCACTAACCATTAAAATGTTGGATTTTAATTAAAATGCCACATATACACACGTGGACAAAATTGTTGGTACCCTTCGGTCAATGAAAGAAAAACTCACAATGGTCACATAAATAACTTTAATCTGACAAAAGTAATAATTTTTTTTAAATTCTATGAATGTTAACCAATGAAAGTCAGACATTGCTTTTCAACCATGCTTCAACGGAATTATATAAAAAAAATGAAACCTCAAAAACTCATGGAACAGGCCTGGACAAAAATGATGGTACCACTAGAAAATACTGAAAATAATGTGACCAAAGGGACATGTTAATTCAAGGTGTGTCCACTAATTAGCATCACAGGTGTCTACAATCTTGTAATCAGATAGTGGGCCTATATATAGGGCTCCAGGTAGTCACTGTGTTGTTTGGTGACATGGTATGTACCACACTCAACATGGACCAGAGGAAGCGAAGGAGATTTGGAGATTTGAAAGAAAATTATAGACAAACATGTTAAAGGTAAAGGCTATAAGACCATTTCCAAGCAGCTAGATGTTCCTGTGACTACAGTTGCACATATTATTCAGAAATTTAAGATCCATGGGACTGTAGCCAACCTCCCTGGACGTGGCCGCAGGAGGAAAATTGATGACAAATCAAAGAGACGGATAATCCGAATGGTAACAAAAGAGCCCAGAAAGACTTCTAAAGAGATCCAAGGTGAACTTCATGCTCAAGGAACATCAGTGTCAGATCGCACCATCCGTCGTTGTTTGAGCCAAAGTGGACTACATGGGAGACGACAAAGGAGGACACCATTGTTGAAAACAAATCATAAAAAAGCCAGACTGGAATATGCCAAACTACATGTTGACAAGCCACAAAGCTTCTGGGAGAATGTCCTATGGACAGATGAGACAAAAATGGAACTTTTTGGCAAGGCACATCAGCTCTATGTTCACAGACGGAAAAATGAAGCATATCAAGAAAAGAACACTGTCCCTACTGTGAATCATGGAGGAGGCTCTGTTATGTTCTGGGGCTGCTTTGCTGCATCTGGCACAGGGTGTCTTGAATCTGTGCAGGGTACAAATTAAATCTCAAGACTATCAAGGGATTCTAGAGAGAAATGTGCTGGCCAGTGTCAAAGCTGGGTCTCAGTTGTAGGTCATGGGTCTTGCAGCAGGACAATGACCCAAAACACACAGCTAAAAACATCCATGAATTGCTAAGAGGAAAACATCGGACTATTCTAGAGTGGCCTTTTATGAGCCCTGACCTCAATCCTATTGAGCATCTTTGGAAGGAGCTGAAACATGCTGTCTGGAAAAGGCACCCTTCAAACCGGAAACAACTGGAGCAGCTTGCTCATGAGGAGTGGGCCAAAATACCTGCAGAGAGGTGCAGAAGTTTCATTGACAGTTACAGGAATTGTTTGATTGTAGTGATTGCCTCAAAAGGTTGTGCAACAAACTATTAAGTTAGGGTTACCATAATTTTTGTCCAGGCCTGTTCCATGAGTTCATTTTTTCAATTCTGTTGAAGCATGGTTGAAAAGCAATGTCTGACTTTCATTGGTTAACATTCATAGAATTCTTATTTATTATTACTTTTGTCAGATTAAAGTTATTTCTATGACCATTGTGAGTTTTTCTTTCATTGACCGAAGGGTACCAACAATTTTGTCCATATACAACCTCGGATTGCGAGTAACGTGGTTTACGAGTGTTCCGCAAACCGAGCAAAGATTTTTAATAAATTTTTATTCGGAAACCGAGCAAGTATTAGTTTACGAGCGCCGAGTATCATGTATCACACATGCGACTCTTATTTTGACACCGAGCGTCACTCTCTCACCTTCCCCCCCTCCTCCCACGGCTTCGCAAACACACAATCTCGTCTCTTACAGATGAAGCAGTTTCAAACAGCCGGCTGGTCCGTGAAGGGACCTTTAACTATCCGTTAGAATTCCTTGAAGTGTCCGTGAATGGAACGTGATCCCCCGCGATGACGCAGCGAACGAAGCCACGCCCCATAAACGCCCCTTTGCGTTGTTCTAATAAGATGGTTGCAATGCTGTATAATTCCGGCAGGTGGTGCAGTGACTGATTCAGTTAACTGCAGCTCTTGCATTGTCCACATATTTTTATGATTAAATCAAGCGTGTCATTTTGGAGATATACAGTACCCTAACGATGCTTTAATGCTCAGACCTTTCATGCATAAGACATCGGGCCACTGCCACTCTCATATACTTTCAAAATAATAATATAAAAACATTAGAATGTCAGCCGAAATGTTTTTTAATGCTGCACCAGTATGTTTTACATAAATAAATAACTCAGCTAAGTGTGGGCTATAGTAATTTCACTCTTATGAGAGGTCATGAGTAATTAAGAATGTTTTTTTCCTTTTCTTGAACATAGTGTGTTACAATGTACAGTATAGCGATGCATAGTAACACGATGCAACTTCACACCTGTGGACATTCACAGTCAGCGAACCCCACAACTTCTCATGTGGCGAAATGCTTAAAGCCGCTGTATTGCAAGGCGATCCAGTTTAATTTGGTTTTACGCGGTTTCATGTGCTGTGTGTGAGAGGGAGAGAGCTTATATTGTGGATTACTACTACTACTACTACTACTACTAATAATAATAATAATAATAGTTGTAATGTAAATTAAACCCATGCGTCTCAACCATCACTAAATCAGCCAATGTCTACAGTACACCTATTTTTTGCCCTAGTTTCATTTCGTTTTACGCGATTTCATGTGCTGTTTGTGTGCGCGTGTATGTGTGTGCGAGGGAGAGAGGACTTATATCGTGATTTGTCCTAGGTTACTAAAGCCTGGCTTACTACTACTAATAAAAAATATTTCAATGTAACCCATGGGTCTCAATCACAAAATCAGCCAATGCTGTAATCAGATGATACAACAAATTATATACTCTGAAAATCACGTTTTGTTTGAACATGTAAATATATTAAAAAAATTAAGTTGTATTTCTTTATAAATATCATAAACAAATATTATAGTATTTATTTTTTATTCAATGAAGTATTAGTATATACTGTATACAGGTAACGAGTGGAGGACAGAGGAGCCTCTTAAAGAAGAATGTACAGGTCTGTGAGAGCCAGAAATCTTGCTTGTTTGTAGGTGACCAAATACTTATTTTACAGAGGAATTTATCAATTAATTCATTAAAAATCATAATGTGATTTTCTGGATTTTTGCCTTGGAAACTAATATCACTGAATATGGCCAAAGTTTAAGGCATCGTCACTGCTGAACATGTCTTTCATACAAACTATGTGCCTTTTGAGCATGTTAACACCTCCTCAAACTGCCTTACACTTTTCAGCATAAGTGCACCACACAACTTGCACACTATGATGAAACAGGGCTGATGTCTGCTTGGGCCGTAAATATTTCTCATGTCAATAAAGCATCATTTAATCATTTAAACTGTGTGTGTATCCTGGTGTGTGTATTTAGTCTGTGTGTATCCTGGGTGTGTTAGTGTGGTGTGTGTGTGCATGTGTTGGTGTGTGTGAGAGAAGTGTGTGTGTGTGTGTGTGTTTGCTAATGCTATTAGTTAGCACTCTGAAGGAAAATACATTATCGTTAGAAGAGCGCAAGAGTACCATTATTTCTGTACGGGAAAGTCTGGGTGCCGTAGGCGGAGATAGCCAGCCCGTGACTCCGGCATTAGAGCCCTTACAGCGGGGCAAGTGGGTGATAACTTATTGAAATATTTACAGGAAAAACAAAACTAATGAGACTCGAAAAAAGTGCCAGAAGTGTTTATTAAACAGTTTACATGAGCACTGAACATATCAATTGGCCATACTCTGAATTTATCTGTGAATTTGCAGATTTCCTCTCAAACCTGGTCATTTCTGTAGACAAATCTCAAGTGTGTCTTAGTAACAATGTATGCGCAGCGCTGTGCTACCGCATTAAATGTACATTTACATCAACTACCACACAGAACGGGGGGGTGTCACATGGCCGAGACCAGGATGGCAGCTTAGCTGAGAAGCTCTGAGCAACCGTGCACGATTTAATATAAAAACCCTCAATATATGTTGATAATCTGTTAACAAAACATTGCGTTGACATGTCAAAGCCTTCCGTAACGAAACAGTGTGACATTTTTACTCGAGGGCGCAAGACGAGCGTTAAAACAACTTCGCCAAGTGAACAGTTACCGAGAGACGTGGAAGCTACCCAAATGGATAGCTTAGGCGAAGTTTTAAAATAATTGAAAACGCTTCGAGCAGAAATCGGAACGAAGTTGGATAATATCGACACTCGTCTGACTGATATGGTGAGTTCAATGGCAGCGTTGGAAAGTAAGATGTCAGATGTAAAACGGGATGTCTCTTCCAACACAACACGTATCGAGGAGGCTGAAGGCCGCATTCATGATACGGAAAGGTCACTGGAAAAGAACGAAGCTACACTTGACTCGGCCATAAAATGAATCGCGTACCTCGAATCAAAGACGGAAGACCTGGAAAACCGTGGCAGAAGGAAAAACCTCCGTCTTTATGGTATACATGAAGGAGCCGAAGGCCAGAAAACACTCCTCGAATTCATAAGTGAAATGCTGGCACAATGGCTGGGGCCGGACAAGTCGTTTACTTTAGAACGGGTACATCGCACACTAGCGTCCCAACCGACACTAAACCCAACCAAAACAGAGCTATACTCATCCGTTTCTTAAAGTTTCAGGAGAAGGAATTTGTCTACCGGGAATCCAGGCGGCGGGACATCATGCACGATGGAGTCAAGATATCCTTTTCGCAGGACCTCTCAGCTGAGACAGTGCGGATGCGACGGGGATTTAACCCAGTTACAAAGCTGTTTGTGGATATCAACGCTTTCCGCGGTTTTCAACATAACCCTTGTAAGCTGAGAGTGCTACACGCCGGCAAGCTTCATCTTTTTTCAATGCCGCAAGAAGCTGAAAAATTCTACAAAAGCATTTCACAGCCAGCATAGAATCATCAGTTAAGTTATCTGAGTGGCATCAACAGGTTGAAATCCTGTCTGTAGAATACAACATACGATCGAGATGTGCAGTGGGAGCGAGTTCAGGTCATTTGAAACATAATTTAGTTGACATGTTGAGTTTTATGCCTACTGTACATTTATGTTTTATCTGTTTTATTGGTTGGGTATAAGTGAATTGGCTTTGCCATGTATAGTTTGTTGATTATGTATAGCCTATAAAGGGTGTCGTTCTTGATAAGATCAAGCTACATGTTTATGTTAAAAGGGAAATTGAATTGTACGTTTAACTTGCACGGGGGAAAGGAGCAGAATGTGGGTCTTGAGCCGAGCTACGTTGGCTAGTTGCTCCTCAAATATTGTGGATCAACGTTCCCCAGCTGGTCAGTTAACAGGAGGGGCTGGCATCTCGGTTGAAAATGCTGGAGTAGAACATTTGGGAGGGGGTAGGAGGTGTTTGTATACATTTGCACCCACTCTATTATTGTTTTATTCATTTATTATTACCCCCTTTTTTCCCCCTCTCTTATTCTTCTTATTTATATATTTCCTTATATACTAAGACAGTAATCTATGGAGGAAACGAAAGTAAAAGGTAGTATGGATATAAAAATTACAAGTTGGAATGTCCGGGTAATGAGAAGTACTGAATAGCATAAAACATCTCAAATCTAAAATAGTATTTCTGCAAGAATCACATTTGATCACATCAGAAATGCATAGCGTGAGTAAAAGATGGCCAGGCCAAATATTCCATGCAAACTTCAGTTCTCATGCAAGAGGTGTAGTTATCCTCATTCATAGGTCGCTGCCATTTCAAGTTATTAAAACTATTCAAGACCCTTCTGGAAGATATATAATTGTCCAGGGGAGTATTTTGACACAGAAAAATAAATCTTATAAACATTTACGGTCCCAATGAAGATAACCCATCATTTTTTGAGAAATTATTTTTAACTGTTTCTGATCTGGAGGGATTTAATATAATTGGAGGTGATTTTAACTGTACCCTCGACCCAATATTGGACAGATCCACTCAAAGGGATACAACTCATACACAAACTAGGAAAACATTAATTGATTATATGAAGGATCTACGCTTCAATTGAAATCTGGAGAGAGCTGAACCCAGACAAAAGGGAATATTCTTGTTATTCAAGTTCATATAAAACTAATTCACGAATTGATTTTATAATATCTGCAGACTTAGTGTCCAATGTAAAAGAATGCTGGTACAATAGTATAGTAATTAGTGACCATGCAGCAGTGTCTATGGAAATTCACTTAGGAAGATTCAAACATTGTCCTAGATGGAGGTTGCAAACTTATTTGTTACAGGACCCAGAGTTTATTACATTTGTGGAGAGTTGTATTAATAAATATTTTGAACTAAATATCAATGAAACTACGGCAGGTATTAGATGGGAAGCATTTAAGGCTTACATAAGAGGAGAAATTATTAGTTATACAAGTGCTAAAGCTAAACATTACAATCAGGAACTACAAACCTTAGATCATATTAAAAAAATTGAAATTGAAATTAATACTGATAATAACCCTGAAAAGCTACATAACTTGTCTATCTTGAGAGCTAATTATGACAAATTAACAAGCGATAAAGTGGCAAAAAGCCTACTGTGGACTAAGCAAAAATACTATGATCAGGGGGAAAAAGCAGGTAAACTGTTAGCATGGAGGATAAAGATGCAATCTGAAAGAACAATTAATAGTATAAAGTTGAAGTCTGGTAATTTAACTATGGATCCAACAGAGATAAATAATAATTTTAGGGATTTTTATCAAATACTATACAAAATGGAATATAAAGGAAATAGAAAAGTGCAGAAACTGTTCCTTGACCAGCTGCAATTTAAAACTATATCAGAAGATGAGAAAACACTAGACAGCCCATTAACAATAGAAGATCTCAGTGAAGCCATAGGAGATATCAATAGTGGTAAAGCGCCTGGACCAGATGGGCTTCCAATAGAATTTTACAAAACATTTAAGAGACAGCTCATAAGACCATTGCTTGATATGTATGAGGAATCCTTTACGACAGGAATGCTCCCAGATTCATTAAGATTAGCTAGCATAACATTAATACTAAAGCCAAACAAGTCCCAGACTGAGTGTTCATCTTACAGGCCAATTAGCTTAATGGGATGCAATACAAAAATACTTTGTAAAGCACTTGCTAGAAGATTGGATAAATATCTTCCCCAATTAATCGATGA
The DNA here is from genome assembly GCA_030347435.1 of Clarias fuscus. Taxonomy (NCBI): domain Eukaryota; kingdom Metazoa; phylum Chordata; class Actinopteri; order Siluriformes; family Clariidae; genus Clarias; species Clarias fuscus. The sequence continues at coordinate 22,729,187 of CM059229.1, read as the reverse complement.
TGACCAACAAGGTTTTATACAAAAAAGACAAGGATATCATATCAGAAGGGTCTTGAATATACTATATGAGAGATACAATGAAAAAGACGGCAATGTTATCTGTGGATGCATGCCAAGCATTTGACAGGATAGAGTGGGACTATCTGTTCGATCTGCTTCCAAGCTTTGGTTTAGGCGAAACATTTCTTAAGGGGATTCGACTTCTATACACTAAATCCAGCTGTTGAGATCTTAACTAATAACAATCTCAAAACCTTTTAATCTTCAGCGATCCACCCGTCAAGGGTGCCCTCTATCCCCACTGTTTGTGTTGGCAATCGAACCCTTAGCTATGGCAGTAAGAGTCCATACAGGAATATCAGGTATTATAATTGGGGGGAGGGATCATGGTATTTCTCTTTTTGCGGATGCATTATATTTTTTCTGACAAATTTGAAAAGCAGTATTCCTAATATGATGAGGTTAATTGAAAACTTTGGAGAATTTTCTGGATACAAAATTAATAATTCTAAGTCAGTATTTCTGTTTCTTAACAAGGAAGAAAGACATAAACCTATAATAAACACCCCTTTCATGGCAACTACAGAGGGCTTTAGTTATTTAGGTGTTAAAATCACTCCCAACTTTAGCAAAATAATCCCAATAAATTATGATCCCCTGATGGACAGAACTAGTGAGTTATTGAAAAAATGGTCAAATTTACCAATATCCATGATCGGACGAATTAACATAATAAAAATGAATATTCTACCCAAGTTTCTATACTATTTTCAAACACTCCCATTGCCATTACCAAATGTGTTTTATGATAAACTTAATAAACTATTTGCCCAATTTATTTGGAATGACAGAAAAGCTAGACTTCGCCTTAAATTATTACATTTACCCTATGACAGGGGAGGGCTTCAGCTTCCCAATTTTAAATTGTATTATATGGCAGCCCAGCTGACTTCAGCATTAAATTATTTCCACACGGCACCAGTTCCGGCTTGGGCTGACATTGAGCAATCATGCACTCCAGATCTGGCATTAAAAATGTATTTATACTCTTCAGATGTGAAGTCCATAAAACGGAACACAAGAAATCCTTTTCTTAAAAATACAATTTCAATTTGGCATGCTGCTCATAAATATATTGGTGATATGCCAGAACTGTCCCAATTCACTCCTGTTTGGGGTAATGCACAATTTATACCAGGCAATAAAGACGGAGGCTTTAAGTTTTGGAATACAAGAGGCATTTAGAAAATTATGGATTTATATGAAGGTGGAGTTTTACTTTCATTTGATCACTTATGCCAGAAATACTCAATCCCCAAAAAACATTAAAAATATATATATATTTACAGTTGAAAAGTTACATGTCATCAAAAAAGAAACAGATAAGCTATATACCATCTTTATCAAAATTAGAGGAGATAACTCTTAAAAACTTAGAAGGAAGGGGGCATATATCTATGTATTATAATTTTTTGGTTAAATACAGCCCTGAATCAACATTAGATAAATTGAATGCCTGGAAATTGGATATGCAGGAAGATATTGATGAGGCAGACTGGAATGAGGCATGTCTAAAAGCACAAATGCAAAAAATAAATACAAGGTTTAAATTACTTCAATATAAATGGTTAATGAGAACCTACATAACTCCCGTTAAACTTCATCGTATGTCTGCTAACATCCCAGATGTGTGCTCTAAATGTCAGGATGAGAAAGGCACATTATATCATTGTCTTTGGAGATGTCAAAAAATACAATACTTTTGGAAAAATGTTATTGAATGCGTGTCGAACATGCTCGGTGAGAATATTCCTATGAATGTTAAATTCTGCATACTTGGTATATACCCACTGGAGTCTATTTTGAAGCAGACTAAGCTCATAGATTTTGGCCTCCTTCAGGCTTGGAGAGTTATTGCCTTGAGATGGTAAAGCTTGGAAGTGCCATCCTTGAAAATGTGGAAAAAAAGATATTGAACTGTATCGGACTGGAGAGACTAACATATATTGCAAAGGGCAAGAAGAGAAACTTTGTACTTTGATACACATCACACATTATACAGGGCTAATATGTGTGCGTGTGTGTGTGTCGTGAGAGGTGTGTGTGTGTTTGTGTGCATGAGCGTAAACATTTGTAAACATTTGTAATATGGGTATATGTATGTGTGTGTGTGTGTGCGCAAGTTAGTCTGTGAGGGTTAGTGTGTGTGAGAGTGAGGGAGAGAGGTGTGTGACGTGTGGATGTGTCAGTCTGTGTGTGAGGAGTAAATGTGCTTGTGTTTGTCCTTGTTTGTGTGTATGGTGTGTGAGTCTGTGTGTACTAACATTAGTGATGTGTGTGTGTGTGTGTGTGGGTGTGTGTGTGAGATGTGTTTGTGTGTGTGAGTGTTAACATTTGTGATGTCTATGTGTGTACAATAGGCTGCAGATGCTGGAAGAAAAGCATCACGCTCTGATGTTCCTCAATGTGATGTCACTGAACGTGATGTCACAGAAGGTGTCACTGAATATAATGTCATTCAATATAATGCCACACAGAAAGTTATTAATCATTTTTCGGCGTACGTTTAGAACATTATCACGGCTGACCCGTTTGAGATATCAAAAATCCCTCTGCAATTTTGCATCCTCAATGTCTTTAGATCTCTTTGGCCCAGTTTGGTAGCGATTGTATAATTTCCCTAGGAGGAGTATATCAAAATCCATCGGGTGCATTTTTGCGAATGACCCAAAATAACCGGCCTCCTGTTGAGTTTAGCCCAGGACATGCAGCGAGTGTAAATGTGTACCGAGTTTCATGTGCCTACGTGAAAGTGTGTATGAGCTAGGCAGCAAAATCTTGTGTGGGGGCCCCGGGCCACGAGACTCTCAGGCATCCTGATGGCAGCAGATTCCAACCTGTCTGCCAAGTTTCATAAGTTTTTGAGCATGTTAAGTCCAAAAGGGTGGAAAAAAAAATCCTTAGGAAAACAAGAGGGCCCTTCACACACTATGATGACATAGGGCTGATGTCATAGTGCTTGGGCCCTAATAATCCTTAGGAAAACAAGAGTGCCCTTCACACACTATGACAACATAGGGCTGATGTCATAGTGCTTGGGCCCTAATTATGCAACTAGAGAGGTACATTTCCTGAAGAAAATGTGAGTGGTGCTTGCCGTGACATCATAGAGCTTCTCATGTCATAGTCATGGATATAGCTGATGTCATAGCTGATTTTGGTCTCAATGTTAAGTCTATGGGACTTTTTGGGGCGGTTAACCACCCACCCCTAAGAAAAGTCATAGCACCCCATTCCCGAACAAGCTGCACGATTTGATACCTCATCCATGGGTCTACGACAGACGGTGTGGGACTAGTTATGCGCCAAACTTTCACACAGAAGAAGAAAAAAAAGAAAAATAATCCTGTGAGATTATAATAGTAGTCCTTTGCTTCTATTACATCATAGTGTATGAAGGGCCCTCTTGTTTTTCTAAGGATGATTTTCCAGCTTTTTGGCTTTCATAACTTGCCCTAAAAGTCATGAAAATCGCATACAAGTTGGAAACTGCTGCCATTAGGATGCCACACCCAGGGTCCTCACATGAGATTTTGCTGCATAGCTCATGCACATTTACATGTATACATGTAAAACAGGGTCCTCACATGAGATTTTACTGCATAGCTCATGCACACGTATTACATGTATAACATTTAGATCTCATTGAGCTAAACAACTTTTGCATTGTATGTCATAGGCTCTTCTCTACAGGGAGTTAGTTATTTTTGAATTTGATGTACTCCCCCTAGATGATCACCACCATGTGATCTCAAGACAGAGGATGCAAAATTGCAAGGGATTTTTGACAAATGCGTGGGCTGCTCATCATTGCTTGCAACAGTATTACACCATATAAATATAAGTGACTTAATTGTAAGTGATAATATTTATGATAATAAATTTCATTTATCACAATTCAATAAAATTTTATTTGTATACAATTGACATTGTTGCAAAGCAGCTTTACACAATCAAAAGAATCAAGTTTGTATGAAATGTGAAAGTGTATGAATCAAAATGATAAGATTGTCCCTGATGAGCAAGCCGAGTGCGACGGTGTCAAGGAAAAACTCCCTGAGATGGTAATAGGAAGAAACCTTCAGAGGAACCAGACTCAACAGGGAACTCATCCTCATTTGGGTGAAAATGGATAGCAGGTATTGACCTGCATAATATTGTGTAAGACAGAAAGTTCAGTATAACAGGTGTTATTTAAATTAAATGGAATCCAGTTCGTTTCTTGGGGCTCAGGTAGACTGTAGGAGATTCCAGGCCTGAACTATCGAGCGACTGAAGACACAGGTCCCCAGGGAACAGCTGTCTGCATCGGTAACTGGAACCGTCCCCAGTCACCACACGCATCCCAGGCAGACCACACGGGGCATCCATGCGACGAGATCTCCAGCCAGAAGCAGGACTCCAGGACGAGTTAAACAGGTCCAGGGGGTAGAGGGGTCTAGATCACTGGCAGCTCAGGAGCGACATGTATAGCGCGACAGAGAGACAGGGAGAGGAAGAAGCCGAGAGAGAGAGAGAGCAGAAAAGGAGAGAGCATAAGAGATGGAGAGATGGCAGTTAGGTATGGGCACTGTCAAACAATGTATAAGGTGAATGCATATTTAGTGCAAAGTGCAAGGGACTCCAGCAGGACGAATTAGGACCTCATAACTAAGAGAGCCAGAAGGAAACAAAGACATGAGGGCTCCCTGAGATGTAAAGCAACCAATCACCTCACCGTCAACAAACCTGAGTGATCAATGAGAGTGGGGAAGACTGCATCTAATCATACCAGTTCACCATAATACTCTACGTCCATGAGTCCCCCAGATCTGCTCCTTTACCTAAGGCTAATCTATTTACAAAAATGCTTGGCTAAATAAATAGGTTTTTAGCCTAGATTTAAAGACTGAGACTGTGTCTGAGTCCCAAACATTAATAGGAAGACTATTCCATAACTTTGGGGCTTTGTCCCAAAAAAAGCTCTGCCCCCTGCTGTAGTTTTAATAATATTGCATCCTTTGATCGAAGTAGGCATGTCGGATCGTGAGACACTAGCAGTTCACTCAGATACTGCGGCGCGAGACCATTTAATGCTTTATACGTCAAAAGTAGTATCTTAAAATCTATGCGAAATTTCACAGGGAGCCAATGCAGTGTAGATAAGATAGGGGTGATGTGCTTGTATCTTCTGGTTCTAGTGAGGACTCTCGCTGCTGCATTCTGTACTAACTGAAGCTTGTTTATACACCTAGTTGAACAACCAGACAGTAAGGCATTGCAATTGTCCAACCTAGAGGTGATAAAAGCATGAACTAGCTTTTCTGCATCATTTAGTGACAATATATTTCTTATCTTGGCAATATTTTTGAGGTGAAACAATGCTATCCTGGTAATATTGTCTACATGTGCTTCAAATGAAAGGCTGGAATCTATAATCACACCAAGGTCTTTTACTGCTGCACTTTATGGAACAGGAAGGCCATCTAAAGTTACAGTGTGATCAGAAAGCTTACTTCTAGCTGCTTGTGGTCCTATGACTAGAACGTCTGTCTTATCAGGATTAAGCAGAAGAAAACTAATTAACATCCAATCTCTCATGTCCTTTTCTCAATTTTAGTAAACTGGTTTTTCTCATCTTGTTTTGCTGAGACGTATAATTGTGTGTCATCAGCATAACAATGAAAACTAATACCATGTTTACGAATTATGTTGCCCAGAGGAAGCATGTAAAGGGAAAAAAAGCAGTGGGCCTAAAACTGAACCCTGTGGAACACCAAACTCCACTTGAGAACATGAGGAATGGTCACCATCTAGATCTACAAACTGATAACGATCAGTCAAATAGGATCTGAGAAACAAGAGGGCCGTTCCCTTAATTCCTACTACATTTTCTAATCTGTGAAGAAGAATACTATGATCAATGGTGTCAAAAGCTGCACTGAGGTCCAGTAACACAAGTATAGTGACGCAACCCTGATCAGAGGCCAATAGGAGGAAATTTACTACTTTAACAAGTGCTGTCTCTGTGCTGTGATGAGGCCTAAATCCTGACATCACATGTAAGTTATTGGAATAAATTAATTAGTAATTCTTAAAACAATTACTTATAAATATACAAAGTACAGTTTGTTTATGCTATTTCTATGTAGATATGAACATAGCTGCTGTGATACTACCTTTTCCAGAATCTTAGAGATAAAGTGGAGGTTTGATATTGCCCTGTAATTGGAAAGCTGACAGGGGTCAAGGTCAGGTTTCTTGATTAGCGGTTTAATAAGTGCTAATTTAAAGGATTTGGGAACATACCCACTGCTCAGTGAACAGTTAATTACTTTCAACAGGGGTTCTGTTATTGGTGGTACTATATGCTTGAGAAAATGTGTCGGTATAGGATCTAATATACAGGTTGACTATTTTTAAGAAGAGATGATTAAAATTAGTTCTCTCGCTTCAAGGGGAGTAAAGTGTTCTAGGTTCTGATGTGGTGTGGTTAGTTTATCATCTGTATCACTTAAATTGTCTGGTTTCAAAGCCTGAATTTTTTGCCTAATATTTATGATTTTGTTATTGAAAAAGGAAAAATCCTCACTACTGCATGTTGTGGAGATTTCTGCAGTGGTCCTGTTTTTAGTTAATTTACACACGTGGACAAAATTGTTGGTACCCTTGAATGAAAGAAAACTCACAATGGTCACAGAAATAATTTTAATCTGACAAAAGTAATAATAAATAAGAATTCTATGAATGTTAACCAATGAAATTCAGACATTGCTTTTCAACCATGCTTCAACGGAATTATAAAAGAAAATGAACTCATGGAACATGCCTGGACAAAAATGATGGTACCCCTAACTTAATAGTTTGTTGCACAACCCTTTGAGGCAATCACTGCAATCAAACGATTCCTGTAACTGTCAATGAGACTTCTGCACCTCTCTGCAGGTATTTTGGCCCACTCCTCATGAGCAAGCTGCTCCAGTTGTTTCCGGTTTGAAGGGTGCCTTTTCCAGACAGCATGTTTCAGCTCCTTCCAAAGATGCTCAATAGGATTGAGGTCAGGGCTCATAGAAGGCCACTCTAGAATAGTCCAATGTTTTCCTCTTAGCCATTCTTGGGTGTTTTTAGCTTTTGGGTCATTGTCCTGTTGCAAGACCCATGACCTGCGACTGAGACCCAGCTTTCTGACACTGGCCAGCACATTTCTCTCTAGAATCCCTTGATAGTCTTGAGATTTCATTGTACCCTGCACAGATTCAAGACACCCTGTGCCAGATGCAGCAAAGCAGCCCCAGAACATAACAGAGCCTCCTCCATGTTTCACAGTAGGGACAGTGTTCTTTTCTTGATATGCTTCATTTTTCCATCTGTGAACATAGAGCTGATGTACCGTGGCAAAAAGTTCCATTTTCGTCTCATCTGTCCATAGGACATTCTCCCAGAAGCTTTGTGGCTTGTCAACATGTAGTGTGGCATATTCCCGTCTGGCTTTTTTATGATTTGTTTTCAACAATGGTGTCCTCCTTGGTCGTCTCCCATGTAGTCCACTTTGGCTCAAACAACGACGGATGGTGCGATCTGACACTGATGTTCCTTGAGCATGAAGTTCACCTTGGATCTCTTTAGAAGTCTTTCTGGGCTCTTTTGTTACCATTCGGATTATCCGTCTCTTTGATTTGTCATCAATTTTCCTCCTGCGGCCACATCCAGGGATGTTGGCTACAGTCCCATGGATCTTAAATTTCTGAATAATATGTGCAACTGTAGTCACAGGAACATCTAGCTGCTTGGACATGGTCTTATAGCCTTTACCTTTAACATGCTTGTCTATAATTTTTCTTTCGAATCTCCTGAGACAACTCTTTCCTTCGCTTCCTCTGGTCCATGTTGAGTGTGGTACATACCATGTCACCAAACAACACAGTGTCTACCTGGAGCCCTATATATAGGCCCACTGACTGATTACAAGATTGTAGACACCTGTGATGCTAATTAGTGGACACACCTTGAATTAACATGTCCCTTTGGTCACATTATTTTCAGTATTTTCTAGGGGTACCATCATTTTTGTCCAGGCCTGTTCCATGAGTTAATTTTTTTAAATAATTCTGTTGAGGCATGGTTGAAAAGCAATGTCTGACTTTCATTGGTTAACATTCATAGAATTTTTTTTTAATTATTACTTTTGTCAGATTAAAGTTATTTCTGTGACCATTGTGAGTTTTTCTTTCATTGATCGAAGGGTACCAACAATTTTGTCCATGTGTTTAGCTACAGTATTAAATAAAAATCTTGGATTATTTTTGTTATTTTCTATAAGAGTGGAGAGATACATTGATCTAGCATAACTGAGAGCTTTTTTATAGTTCAGGATGCTCTCTCTCCATGCTATTTGAAATACTGACAATTTAGTTTGGCGCCATTTACGTTCTAATTTTGCGAGCGGTATGTTTTAAAGTGCGTGTGTGGTCATTATACCAAGGAACGAGTTTCTTATCTCTAATCTTTTCCTTTTAACTGGAGCTACATTATCTAACCTATAATGAAGTGTTGACTCTAAATATTCGGTCGCCTGATCGAGTTCTGTGAAGTCAGATGGAAATCCAATCAAAGTTAATCACAAAAGGTTGTGCTCTTTGCAGGAAAGGTCACACATTTTAGAATAGATTTTGTGCCAAAAGGTCACATCACCTGTAAGTTATTGGAATTAATTAATTATAAATTAATAATTAAAAATAAATATACAAAGTAATAAAATGTAATAAAAAATGGTTGTGCCCTCTGCAGAACATGTAGCATAGGCAATAGGTCACATGACCTCAAAGTTATTGAAATAGAATCAATACAACTTCTATAAAAACATATATGAATAAGTATGCAAAGGTTGTACAGAACAGGTGGGCACACATTTTGGAATAGGTTTTGCGGCAATAGGCCACATGACCTAAAAGTTATTGAAATAAAACTATTCACATTTCTAATAAAAATATTAACAAATATGCAAAGTAATAATATTTAATAAAAAAGAGTGTGCGCTCCGCATAACAGGGGGTCAAACATAGATTTTGGTGCAATAGGTCACATTATCTGGAGGTTATTAAAATAAAATCAATTAAATTTCAATAAACATGCAAATGGCTAATATTAAATAAAAAGGTTTGTGCGCCCTGCAGGACATGTGGTCATACAATTAAACATAGATTTTGAGGCAATAGGTTACATGATCTGAAAGTTATTGAAATAAAATTATTCATATTTCTAATAAAAAATATAAATGTTGTAAAGGAAAGTGTGGGTCAGTCCAGTAGGGGGCACCAATAGACCTTTATTAGATGTTTTCTGACATTCTATCGTGTTCTAACCCAGAAGTTGTTTTTGTTTTGTTTGGTGTAGCAACGTGTAGAAGGAAACCAGCACTTTAACTGTTTTTTTATGCAGTTAATCTTGTTTGGTGGATTTGTGCGTGCAAATATTAACCACATACCTGTCGACCTGTTGATTAACATGTGCCATGCTGGAATAAAGAGAGTGTTTTAAGGAGAACAAAGACTTGTGCATTCTAACCGATGCCCCACAGTGATCATAACTCTAAGCTAGCAACTCAAACTTGATACTTCATTACAAATTGGTCCTTCGAGCCGGATTAGGTGATTACTGTGGATGAAGATGGCTCATGCCCCATTAGGTGAAGATTTCAGACCAGATCATGTTCGTTTTCGCCGGCAAAGGAACCCTCCTGTCTGGTTAAAGGAATATGAGGTTGATCTCCCATACCCAGTAGTATTTGACGAGCTGAGTCAGCATGTTTCAGGAATCGGAGAAAGCAGGAGACACAAGGAGCGACACGTCGAGATGACGCCTCTCCCCCAGCACTCCATTCCACACAACTGGAGCACAGAAGGCACAGAAGAAATGCCCTCGGCCTCAGCTTCTGTTCCCCTTTACGAGAGCACACTTCTTCCTGTCACCTTGATCCTGCTCATACATCTCTCCTGAAACTTTGCCACTCTGCTATTTCTGCACCTATTTCTCATTTCATCAACGCATCTCTTACCTCTGCTTCATTTCCGTTGCCACTAAAAACTGCTGCAGTTACACCTGTGCTTAAGAAACCCAACCTCGACCCCTCAGTTCTATCTAACTATCGTCCCATTTCTAACTTACCATTCATATCTAAATTACTGGAAAGTACTGTTGCTACCCAACTCCAGTCCTTTCTACTTGATAATAATCTCTTCGACCCTTTTCAGTCAGGTTTTCGCCCCCTCCATAGTACTGAAACTACACTTGTAAAGGTAGTGAATGATCTACTGCTTACTGGTGATTCGGGATCCTTGTCTATACTATTGCTACTGGACCTCAGCTCTGCCTTCGATACTGTCTCCCATGATTTACTTATTTCTCGTCTCTCTTCTCTGGGCATTTCTGGTACTGTTCTTTCTTGGTTTTCTTCCTATCTTTCAGATCGACAGTTTTACATTTCTGTTAAGGATTTTCGATCACTCACTGTCCCCCTGAAGCGAGGTGTTCCCCAGGGATCTGTTCTTGGCCCACTATTATTTACAATTTACATAATCCCACTCGGTCTGATCCTTCAACGTCATGGTCTTAATTATCAGTTTTATGCCGACGACATTCCATCTGTACATCTACTCCATCTGTTCAAATTGACAAAATCTCTGCATGCGTAAAGGACATTAGAGCTTGGCTTAGCTTAAACTTTTTGAAACTTAACATGGATAGAACTGAGATCATTTTCATTGGCACCCCAGCACTCACCAGCACCCTTTTCCACTAATTTCACCTGCGAGATTGGTGGCTCTCACATCAAAACATCAACTTCTGTCAAAAATTTAGGAGTAATCTTCGACTCCACACTCTCCTTTCAGTCTCACATTAAATCCGTCACTAAATCTGCATTCTTCCATCTACGTCGCATTGCTCAACTGCGTCCCTTCATCAGTACCAAAGATGCTGAAACTGTCATCCATGCATTTTTCTCATCACGCATTGATTTCTGTAATGCCCTTTTCACTGGTTTACCTGCCAGCTCCATCTCTACAGTAGTACAATATATTCAAAACTCTGCGGCTAGAATACTGACTCATACCAAACGCTCTGCTCATATTACCCCAATCTTGTTTGATCTCCACTGGCTCCCAGTTAACTACCGCATCAAATTTAAAATTCTCCTCCTTGTTTTTAAATCTCTAAATGGCTTGGCTCCCTCTTATATGCTCAATTTGCTTGTCCCCTACATCCCGTCTCACTCACTACGTTCTTCCGACTCTGTCCTTCTTGTTGTCCCTCGGTACCGCCTCTCTTCAATGGGGGGCAGATCATTTAGTGTTATTGCACCTAAGCTCTGGAATTCTCTACCACACTCTCTCCGTTCTGTTAATAACATCTCAGCATTTAAATCTCTACTCAAAACTTACTTGTTTTCTGAATATTACAGCTCGCTTCGTATGTCTGTCTCCTAGTGTTTTTTTTTTTTTTTTTACTTCAATGTCTCAAAGACAGCCCAATCCTGATCACAGGATCGTAGGTGTTTCGGAGGAGCTAAAGGAACGCATCCTTAAACTAGAACTGAATCGGCGCTCCTCCCCATCCCCGCCGAACTATCAACAGCCATTTGACAACTATCAACAGTCAGACCCATGGTCTGGGTTCGCTAATACTGCTGCTCCTCCATTGCCACCTCCGAGGGACTATAGTGCCACTGATGCACAGCCGTGTAGCCAGAAGAGATCATATAGGGGTCCCAAGCCGTCCATCCCAGACTTTACGTGTGACGACCCCAGAGAGTTTGCAAGACTACGAATATCCTTGGAAAATATTCTTCCCTCGGATGCAACTGAGAGGTTTAAATACCAAATCTTGCTGGACCACCTCAAATTCGAAGAAGCCCTCTTAATCGCTGACTCTTACAGTAACTCTCCATACCCCTACTCAGACACAATGGCATCTCTCATTCAGCACTATGGTCAACCTCACCAACTAGCTTTGCGGAGAATTGCAGAGTTGATGGACGGACCCTCTATCCGTCCAGGAGATTCCATGGGATTCCGCAAATTTGCGCTGAGAGTCAGAGCGCTGGTGGGAATGCTAGAACAGCTGAAACATTGAACTCATTGAACTTCAGTGTGGATCGTATGTGGCCAGATTAAGCAGTAAGTTACCCCAGGATCTCAGAGCTAACTTTAGACGGTATCTTCACCCACTATAGAGAGGCGTGCCTTCACTTTTGGACTTTGCAGAGTGGTTAGAGTATGAGCTACAGATACAGGAAGGTGGTGATGTGCTTGATCAGATAGAGACCCATAAAGCTACAAGGCAAAGAGATTGCAAGAGAGAGGGTAAAGGAAGAAACAGGCCAATGACTGTGCTCATGGGCTCTACACAAACTACACTGGAGGCCCCCTGTACTGCGACGGCCCCTTCCCAGTTATCTGAGAAGCCCAGACTGTACTGCCCTTACTGCTGTAATAACTTGCACAATCTCAATGACTGCTCTAACTTCTCCCATCTCAATAAACTGCAGCAGAAACAGTGGGTGATAAACAATGGCCGCTGTTGGAGATGTGGCCACCAATCCGCACAATGTCGTCTGAGAGATGACTGCAGTATATGTAAAGGCAAGCATCTGAATGGTCTCCATGATGTTAACACCAGGACAGAGGAGTCATCAAAGGGGAAGAAAGCCAGTTTTGAAACACTTTGTGGACTGGTGAATTCCTCTACTGACATCCTTTACCTGGACAGAAAGGCTGGATGCAGCCAAGTGCTTCTTAAGGTCAGTAAGGTTCTCCTACGGAATGGCAATCATACCCTGGAGACTTATGCTATCCTAGACGATGGATCAGAGCAAACAATTCTCCTACAGGAGGCAGCACTGAGGTTAAACCTCAAGGGTCCCATAGAGAGTCTGACACTGAGAACGGTGCGCCAAGACTTACGAGTGATACGAGGTTCTTCTGTATCCTTCACTATCTCACCAGCCGGCCAACCTGAGAGAGTTTATAAGATCAGAGGAGTTTTCACTGCAGCACAGCTGGGTTTAGCAGAACACACATACCCAGTGGAACAATTGCAGCGTAAGTACAGGTACTTGAGGAAATTGCCTTTGCCAGAAATTAGATATGCCCGACCTCTTCTTCTCATTGGATCAGACTTTCCGCACTTAATAACCCCAACCCAGCCGGAAAGATTAGGACCACGGGAGGGTCCTGCAGCAGTTAAGACAAGACTTGGCTGGACACTTCAAGGCCCTACTAAGTGCTTACCACAGTGAGATGGAACCCAATCATGCCTGTTCATTGCAACACCCTCCCCATCAGCTGAATTGCATCACCATGTAGAAAGACTTTGGCAGCTCGATGTCTTGCCATATAAGAACGAGAAGCTGGTGAGCAGGTCCCGACAAGATCAGAGTGCAATGGAAATCCTGTAGACAAAGACAGTTCAGGTTAATATAAATGGGGTTCACAGGTATGCCACACCATTATTAAGAGTGCAGTCCATGCCCACTTTGCTGGCCTCACCAACTGCAGTCCTCGCTAACTTAAGGAGTACAGAAAAAACCCCTTTCCTGCCTCAACACAGTCACCTGGCTGACACCTCCTGACCCCAAAGAGTTCCATTGCTTCACAGACCTAATAAAGGCCACTGCCAGGTATCTACATGATGCAGCATCAAGGCGCTCCACCTAAAACTTACCAGAAAGCAAAAATTTGAGATTCTCAGAGCTGCTCAGAGAGACAGTTTCCCCGAAGAGACCTGTTGTCTTACTGCTGGTAAACCAGTATCACCATCAAGCCGCCTGTCATTGCTGGCCCCTGAATTGGACAAAGAGGTACACATAATTCGTGTTGGAGGTAGACTACGTCGATGTAACCAGCTGGAATTGGAAATAGTCCATCCGATTGTTCTGGATCCGAAGCACCCCGTGACCAGAATGCTCATTCGGCATGTAGACAGCAACCTAAAGCACCCAGGTTCTGAGAGACTTTTTGGGAAGCTACGACGCAAGTACTGGATACTTCGGGGGCGTGAAGCTGTTTGGAAAGAGCAACATGCCTGTCTAGAATGTCAGAGATGGAGAGCTCACCCAGTCCTCCCGCGGATGTCAGATCTACCTCCCGCCCATCTCTGCTTGCAGTGTCCGGCATTCTTCTCTATGGGAGTGGACTGTTTTGGGCCCTTCTTAGTTAAGATAGGGTGCCGCAATGAAAAGAGATGGGGCATCCTATTTAAATGCTTAACGACAAGAGCAGTACACATTGATATCTTGTCCAGTCTAGATACCGACTCCTTCCTAATGGCCCTACGGAGGTTTTTCTCGCAGGGGCAAGCCTGCGGAGTTACTGTCAGACCAAGGAACAAATTTCAAAGGAGGTCAGCGAGAACTCCATGACTCCTTTAAAGATATGCAGCCCTCATTGCAAGCTCACCTGGCAGAGCGTCAGATTAAGTTTATCTTTAACCCTCCCAATGCACCGCACTTTGGAGGTACCTGGGAAAGAGAAATTCGTTCCATAAAGATAGCTTTAAATGCCACTCTCAATGCTCAGACTGTGACTGAGGAAATTCTCAACACCATCCTTATTGAAATTGAGGGAATTCTGAATTCCAAGCCCTTGGGTTATGTCTCCTCTGACCTGGCTTACCCAGATCCAATTACCCCAAATCTTCTTTTGATGGAGCGGCTAGATCCTTCACTGCCACAAACCCTCTACCATGACTCCAATCTCCTCAGTCGGAGGCGCTGGAGGGCCTGTCAAGTCCTTGCAGACAGATTCTGGTCACAGTTCATAAAAAACTACCTGCCTGCTATGCAAACCCGGGAGAAATGGCGAACTGACACAGATCCGTTACAACTGAATATAGTGGTACTCATAGTGGACCCTCAGTTGCCCAGAGCACTATGGCTAATCGGACAGATAAGCAAGGTGTTCACTGGAGCTGATGGTCGAATACGTAGAGCAGAAGTTAAGGTGAATGATCGAACCTACATCAGAACTGTCAGCTGTCTAATCCGCCTTCCTGCTATTTCAGACGACGAGAAGAAAGGTTCACCCTAAACTGCAAATTTGAGGAACAAATTTGGGGGCGGCTGTTGTAAAGGAAAGTGTGGGTCAGTCCAGTAGGGAGCGCCAATAGACCTTTATTAGATGTTTTCTGACATTCTATCGTGTTCTAACCCAGAAGTTGTTTTTGTTTTGTTTGGTGTAGCAACGTGTAGAAGGAAACCAGCACTTTAACTGGTTTTTTATGCAGTTAATCTTGTTTGGTGGATTCGTGCATGCAAATATTAACCACATATTTGTCCACCTGTTGATTAACATGTGCAATGCTAGAATAAAGAGAGTGTTTTAAGAACAATGACTTGACAGTGATCATAACTCTAAGCTAGCAACTCAAACTTGATACTTCATTACAATAAATAAATATGCAAATTAAAATATTTGATAAAAATTTTTTTGTGCCCTCTGTAGGACATGTGGCCACACATTTAGTATAGATTTTGAGGCGATAGGTCACATGATTTTAAAGTTATTGAAATAAAATCAATACAAATTCTATAAGAAATTATCAATAAATATGCAAAGTGATAATATTTAATATAAACGGTTGTGCTCTCCGCAAAACAGGTAGTCATACATATTTAAGTAAATATTTTGAGGCAATAGGTCACATGACCTGAAAGTTATTGACGTAAAATGCATAGTTATTGCTTATTAATTATTAATATATATATGCAAAGTGATAATATTGAATAAAAAAGTTTGTGCCCTCCGCAGAACAGGTGGTCATTTTATAAAAGATTTTGAGGCAACAAATCACATGACCTGGAAGTTATTAAAATAAAGCCAATAGAAAATATATGAGAATTATTAATAAATAAATATATAAGTGATTATATTTAATATTAAGTGTTTTTCCCTCTAAAGAACATGGGCCTACACATTTTATAATAGATTTTGAGGCAATAGGCCACATGACCTGAACGTTATTGAAATAAAATATTGAAATGAAAATGAAAAACTTATTGAAATTAAAATTCTATAAAAAAATTATCAATATATATGCAAAGAAATTTTTAATAAAAAGGCTGTTCCACCTGCAGGACAGTTGCACACACATTTTAGAATAGATTTTGAGGCAATAGATCACATGACCTGGAAGTTATTTAAATAAAATCATTAAATGTTCTATTAAAAAATATGAATAAATACGCAAAATTATAATATACAAAGTCATTATACACCACCATGCATCACATTAACACTAACAATAACATTTATTTATTCATTTATTTTATTCATTTATTATTTATTATATATTTCAAATGTTTATAATATTAATATTATCCGTTTTTCAGTCAGACAGTGATTTGCAGACGGTCCCTAACTTATAACCATTATTTTTTCAAAATTCAGTTTAATAGTTTTTTATTAATTTTCTATTTTAAAAAATATGAATCTTCAATAGTTTTTTTTATGTCGAGTACACATGTAAAACCAATTGTACTATAATCCACTTTATTGTTGCTAATAACTACAAGCATTCTTTTTGCAATATTCAGTTTAATCGTTTTTTTAATTATTTTTTTTTTACAAATATGAATTTTCAATAGCTTTTTCATTATGTGGATTACACATTTAAAAACCATTGTACTATAATCCACTCTATCATTGCTAATAACTACAACCATTCTTTTTTCAATATTCGGTTTAATATTTTTTTTATTAATTCTTTATAAAAAATATATGAATTTTAAATAGATTTTTCGTTATGTGGATTACACATTTAAAACCTATTGTACTATAATTCACTATACCATTGCTAATAACTACAACCATTCTTTTTTCAAAATTCAGTTTAATAGTTTTTTTATTACATTTTATATACAAAATATATGAATTTTCAATAGCTTTTTTATGTGGATTACACATTTAAAACCTATTGTACTATAATTCATGCTATCATTGCTAATAACTACAACCATTCTTTTTGCAATATTCAGTTTAATATTTTTTTTATTAATTCTTTATAAAAAATATATGAATTTTAAATAGATTTTTCGTTATGTGGATTACACATTTAAAACCTATTGTACTATAATTCACTATACCATTGCTAATAACTACAACCATTCTTTTTTCAAAATTCAGTTTAATAGTTTTTTTATTACATTTTATATACAAAATATATGAATTTTCAATAGCTTTTTTATGTGGATTACACATTTAAAACCTATTGTACTATAATCCACTCTATCATTGCTAATAACTACAACCATTCTTTTTTCAATATTCGGTTTAATATTTTTTTAATTAATTCTTTATAAAAAATATATGAATTTTAAATAGATTTTTCGTTATGTGGATTACACATTTAAAACCTATTGTACTATAATTCACTATACCATTGCTAATAACTACAACCATTCTTTTTTCAAAATTCAGTTTAATAGTTTTTTTATTACATTTTATATACAAAATATATGAATTTTCAATAGCTTTTTTATGTGGATTACACATTTAAAACCTATTGTACTATAATTCATGCTATCATTGCTAATAACTACAACCATTCTTTTTGCAATATTCAGTTTAATAGGTTTTTTAAATCAATTTTTATTTAAAAAAATATGAAGTTTCAATAGCTTTTTCGTTATGTGGATTACACATGTAGAACCTATTGTACTATAATCCACTCTATTGTTGCTAATAACTACACACGTGGACAAAATTGTTGGTACCCTTCAGTCAATGAAAGAAAAACTCACAATGGTCACATAAATAACTTTAATCTGACAAAAGTAATAATAAATAAAAATTCTATGAATGTTAACCAATGAAAGTCAGACATTGCTTTTCAACCATGCTTCAACAGAATTATTAAAAAAAATAAACTCATGGAACAGACCTGGACAAAAATGATGGTACCCCTAGAAAATACTGAACATAATGTGACCAAAGGGACATGTTAATTCAAGGTGTGTGCACTAATTAGCATCACAGGTGTCTACAATCTTGTAATCAGTCAGTGGGCCTATATATAGGGCTCCAGGTAGTCACTGTGTTGTTTGGTGACATGGTATGTACCACACTCAACATGGACCAGAGGAAGTGAAGGAAAGAGTTGTCTCAGGAGATTTGAAAGAAAATTATAGATAAGCATGTTAAAGGTAAAGGCTATAAGACCATCTCCAAGCAACTAGATGTTCCTGTGACTACAGTTGCACATATTATTCAGAAATTTAAGATCCATGGGACTGTAGCCAACCTCCCTGGACGTGGCCGCAGGAGGAAAATTGATGACGAATCAAAGAGACGGATAATCCGAATGGTAACAAAAGAGCCCAGAAAGACTTCTAAAGAGATCCAAGGTGAACTTCATGCTTAAGGAACATCAGTGTCAGATCGCACTATCCGTCGTTGTTTGAGCCATGGGAGACGACCAAGGAGGACACCATTGTTGAAAACAAATCATAAAAAAGCCAGGCTGGAATATGCCAAACTACATGTTGACAAGCCACAAAGCTTCTGGTAGAACGTCCTATGGACAGATGAGACAAAAATGGAACTTTTTGCCAAGGCAAATCAGCTCTATGTTCACAGACGGAAAAATGAAGCATATCAAGAAAAGAACACTGTCCCTACTGTGAAACATGGAGGAGGCTCTGTTATGTTCTGGGGCTGCTTTGCTGCATCTGGCACAGGGTGTCTTGAATCTGTGCAGGGTACAATGAAATCTCAAGACTATCAAGGGATTCTAGAGAGAAATGTGCTGGCCAGTGTCAGAAAGCTGGGTCTCAGTCGCAGGTCATGGGTCTTGCAACAGGACAATGACCCAAAACACACAGCTAAAAACACCCAAGAATGGCTAAGAGGAAAACATTGGACTATTCTAAAGTGGCCTTCTATGAGCCCTGACCTCAATCCTATTGAGCATCTTTGGAAAGAGCTGAAACATGCCGTCTGGAAAAGGCGCCCTTCAAACCGGAAACAACTGGAGCAGCTTGCTCATGAGGAGTGGGCCAAAATACCCGCTGAGAGGTGCAGAAGTCTCATTGACAGTTACAGGAATCGTTTGATTGCAGTGATTGCCTCAAAAGGTTGTGCAACAAACTATTAAATTAGGGGTACCATCATTTTTGTCCAGGTCTGTTCCATGAGTTTATTTTTAAAATAATTCTGTTGAAGCATGGTTGAAAAGCAATGTCTGACTTTCATTGGTTAACATTCATGAAATTCTTATTTATTATTACTTTTGTCATATTAAAGTGATTTCTGTGACCATTGTGAGTTTTTCTTTCATTGACCGAAGGGTACCAACAATTTTGTCCATGTGTGTACAACCATTCTTTTTTCAATATTCAGTTTAATAGTTTTTTTATTAAATTTTTATTTAAAAAAATATGAATCTTCAATAGCTTTTTTGTTTTGTCGATTACACATGTAAAACCAATTGTACTATAATCCACTCTATCATTTCTAATAATTACAACTATTCTTTTTTCAATATTCAGTTTAATATTGTTTTATTATTTTTTTATTTTAAAAAATATGAATTTTTCCACAGCTTTTTTGTTATGTGGATTACACATATAAAGCATATTGTACTATAATTCACTCTATCATTGCTAATAACTACAACCATTCTCTTTGCAATATTCAGTTTAATATTTTTTTTTTTATAAAACCATTGTTTGTGCTCATCTCATATAAATACCATTTAGTTTATTATTTTGGCCTGGGTCCACCCTGCATCTGAGCCTCCTTCTGTTGTGTGTGTGTGTGTGTCATAGGTGTGTGTGTGTCACAGGTGTGTGTACACGGAGAGTTTGTGTGTATGTGCGCGCATCTCATACTGTAGGTGTGTTTGCACGGGGAGTCTGTGTGTACAGTATGTACGCGCATCTCATAGGTGTGTGTGCACGGAGAGTTTGTGTGCATGTGCGCGCATCTTATAGGTGTGTTTGCACGGAGAGTTAGAGTATATTTGCGCGCGTCTTATAGGTGTGTGTGCGGGCATTTCATATGTAGTTGTTTGAGCAATTAGTAGTATATACCTATGTTTGACTGTTTCATATATGTGTATGCACCCTCATGTGTGTGTGTGTGCATAAGTGAAGTTTTATTTAAGCCCTATACGGCGCCTCACAGCTTTCACTGGCACTACACACGTTTCAAAAAGTACAGAGGAGACGAGCACGATCACGTGTTTAGACAGCGTCAATTATATTTCGTCAGAATGGGGCATAGGCTGGTCACCTGACCAGCGTGGCGCGCCCTCCTCTTTATTTAAATACGTCACAATTAACGATTACGTCATATATCTCTAAATAAGTTAGCCTCAAAATCTATAACTAAAAGGGGGTTCCTCCTTAAGGGCAACAGGACTAGAAAATAAGATTTACAACAAAAGGAAAACGAGGGAGATCAAGATCAAAAAGAGGCACTAATGCAACATAGTGGTCTACTGGTAAATACCAAGAAGAAGAATAACATTGTTCCCTGAGACTTTTTTAATCTTTACACAAGATTTAATTCAAAAAATCGATTATGATCACTCCCGCTGAGACTTTGCTAAAGTATGACAACCCGGTGTTGGTGACCAAACAGACCGAGAAGAACGCACCAAAGGATCGGCCCACAAAGGCGGGGCACCAGCAGAGTGCAATTTTTGCTCCAGTTTCAACTCCCCCAAAACTGAAAAGCCCATCAAGTGATGCCATTAAACAGCAGACAGAAGAGATTCTTGATGCCATCATACCGCCGAGGGTATGGACGGAGAATAATAAACTGTGGGTACAGCGTGTGTCGAGCATGCCAAGCACCCGGGCTGATGTCATTCATCTGCAAGAGGAACTGGATCTCAGACTGAGGCAGAGGCATGCCAGAGATACAGGCATCTGCCCTGCCCGCAGAGAGCTCTACACACAGTGCTTCGACGAACTGATTAGACAAATTACCATCAACTGTGCTGAGAGAGGAATGCTGCTTTTACGGGTAAGAGAAGAAATGGAGATGACCCTCACTGCCTACAAGACCCTGTATCAGAGTAGTGTGGCATTCGGCATGAAGAAAGCTTTGCAGGCTGAGAGAGACAAGACAGACATGGAGAAAAAAATTGCAGACTTGGAGAACGAAAACAGGGAACTACAAACACAGGTTGATGAGCTGAACTCACAATTTGAAGCCTTTGAAATGAGACAGAATGAAAGGCGGCAGGTGGACGAGCAAAATTATACTGAGCAAATGCATTTTCTCAGGCAAATTAACCAGCAACTGAAAGCCCAGCTGGATTCGGTTATTACCGCAATGAGATAAAGGTACTGTTTTAGACTGTGGGAAAAGACAGCGATAAATAGAGTGACATTGCAAGACACAGACAGACAGCAAATTAACTGATTAACTGTTGGAGCCAATTCACATTTGTGTACAAATCAACATTGTTTGATTTTTATTTGTAATTTAACTGTAATTTCTCTCTCTCTCTCTCTCTCTCACACACACACACACACACACACACACACACACACAGACACACACAGAGTACACAACCCTGTATACTTATGCCTAACTTATACCTGTCTCTTTGTTAGGTGACAATGGAGGTAGATACTCAGGTCATGCAAGAAGACAGGAGGAAACAATGAGAACCTCCAGAACATTGTTGCCTCTCAGAAGGCAAATATGCTGTAGAGCTCAAGCATGAAAAAGAAGCAGACGCAAAGGTTGTGAGGGTAAGAATGGTTTTAATTTTTGCCTGCTGATCAGGGAATGGGCGTGTGTCTGTTACTCACTCCCACCCTCATGCGAAATTACCTGAGTATATATACGGTATGCAAAAATATACAGTACTGAAACTTGTGCATTTGGAACGCGCATATGCTCATTCAGACAAGCATAGCTTCAGACACACATGTTTCCAGAAGTGAAAATGAGGTTGTGTTGTGTATTTGTTGTTGGAAGTGAGTCTCTCGACAGAGGACAAATTACTCATAGTTGAGTATTATTTCAGCTCATACAAAAGTGTGCTGTGAATGGGGAATGAGTTTAAAAAGGTGGCAGAACAATTCCTTCCCATACCCATCCCATTTCCCCCAAGCTTATACCACCTGAAGTCCACTTGTGGGAGATTGTGTTTAACTGTGAAGATCTGCCAAGGACTGTGTCTGAATTATGTGAGCAGATTGTTTCCTTTTGCAGTAGTCTACCTGGGTAGAGAATTTGAGTGATTTGAACACAGTCTAAAGTGAGGCAGTGCACACACTTTGAACACTTACATTATGCATACAGTGGTAAATCACCAAGCAAATAGTGTGTATGTAAGTTTCTTTCAGGAGAAATAAACTCACAGATGACAACAAGGTAATATTGTTTATTTTTTGGTGCACACTATATATACTATATTGCCAAAAGTATTCGCACACCTGTCTTCACATGCATATGAACTTGAGTGACATCCAATTCTTAGTCTATAGGATGTAATATGATGTTGGCTCAGCCAACATCACACAGATTCAACTCTTCTGGAAAAGCTTTCCACAATATTTAGGAGTGTGTTTTTTGTGAATTTGAATTTTTTGACCATTCTTCCATAAGCACATTTGTGAGGTCTGACACTGGTGTTGGAGGAGAGGGATTGGCTCACAGTCTCTGTTTGAATATATCCCAAGGGTGTTCTATCAGGTTGAGGTCAGGACCCAAGACAGGTCAATCAAATTTTTTCCACAGCAAACTCGCTCATCTATGTCTTTATATACCTAGATTTGTGCACTGTTGCACAGTTATGTTGGAACTGATATGAGGTTGTTTTTCAGGAGTTGGGCTTGGCAGTGCTTCAGAATACCATTCAGAGATGGTTCAGACAATTTTATGCTCCCAGCTTTTTCGGAACAGTTTGGGGATGGCCCCTTCCTTCAAATCAATGCATAAATGTAATCTTATCAATCTTATAATAATCATAATAACAATAATCAATCTTATATACACACACATGGACAAAATTGTTGGTACCCTTCGGTCAATGAAAGAAAAACTCACAATGGTCACAGAAATCACTTTAATCTGACAAAAGTAATAATAAATAAGAATTCTATGAATGTTAATCAATGAAAGTCGGACATTGCTTTTCAACCATGCTTCAACGGAATTATAAAAAAAAAAAACTAACTCATTGAAGTTCATGGAACAGGCCTGGACAAAAACGATGGTACCCCTAACTTAATAGTTTGTTGCACAACCTTTTGAGGCAATCACTGCAATCAAATGATTCCTGTAACTGTCAATGAGACTTCTGCACCTCTCTGCAGGTATTTTGGCCCACTCCTCATGAGCAAGCTGCTCCAGTTGTTTCCGGTTTGAAGGGTGCCTATTCCAGACGGCATGTTTCAGCTCCTTCCAAAGATGCTCAATAGGATTGAGGTCAGGGCTCATAGAAGGCCACTTTAGAATAGTCCAATGTTTTCCTCTTAGCCATTCTTGGGTGTTTTTAGCTGTGTGTTTTGGGTCATTGTCCTGTTGCAAGACCCATGGCCTGCGACTAAGACCCAGCTTTCTGACACTGGCCAGAACATTTCTCTCTAGAATCCCTTGATAGTCTTGAGATTTCATTGTACCCTGCACAGATTAAAGACACCCTGTGCCAGATGCAGCAAAGCAGCCCCAGAACATAACAGAGCCTCCTCCATGTTTCACAGTAGGGACAGTGTTCTTTTCTTGATATGTTTCATTTTTCCGTCTGTGAACATAGAGCTGATGTGCCTCGGCAAAAAGTTCCATTTTTGTCTCATCTGTCCATAGGACTTTCTCCCAGAAGCTTTGTGGCTTGTCAACATGTAGTTTGGAATATTCCAGTCTGGCTTTTTTATTATTTGTTTTCAACAATGGTGTCCTCCTTGGTCGTCTCCCATGTAGTCCACTTTGGCTCAAACAACGACGGATGGTGCGATCTGACACTGATGTTCCTTGAGCATGAAGTTCACCTTGGATCTCTTTAGAAGTCTTTCTGGGCTCTTTTGTTACCATTCATTTGTCATCAATTTTCCTCCTGCGGCCACGTCCAGGGAGGTTGGCTACAGTCTCATGGATCTTAAATTTCTGAATAATATGTGCAACTGTAGTCACAGGAACATCTAGCTGCTTGAAAATGGTCTTATAGCCTTTACCTTTAACATGCTTGTCTATAATTTTCTTTTGAATCTCCTGAGACAACTCTTTCCTTCGCTTCCTCTGGTCCATGTTGAGTGTGGTACATACCATGTCACCAAACAACACAGTGACTACCTGGAGCCCTATATATAGGCCCACTGACTGATTACAAGATTGTAGACACCTGTCATGCTAATTAGTGGACACACCTTGAATTAACATGTCCCTTTGGCCACATTATTTTCAGTATTTTCTAGGGGTACCATAATTTTTGTCCGGGCCTGTTCCATGAGTTTATTTTTTTAAATAATTCTGTTGAAGCATGGTTGAAAAGCAACGTCTGACTTTCATTGGTTAACATTCATAGAATTTTTTAAAATTATTACTTTTGTCAGATTACAGTTATTTCTGTGACCATTGTGAGTTTTTCTTTCATTGACCGAAGGGTACCAACAATGTGCAAAATTATTCAGCCCCTTTACGTTCAGTGCAGCAAACCCTCTCCAGACGTTCAGTGAGGATCTCTGAACGATCCAATGTTGACCCAAATGACTAATGATGATAAATAGAATCCACCTGTGTGTAATCAAGTCTCCGTATAAATGCACCTGCATTGTGATAGTCTCAGAGGTCTGTTTAAAGCGCAGAGAGCACCATGAAGAACAAGGAACACACCAGGCAGGTCCGGGATGCTGTTGTGGAGAAGTTTAAAGCCGGATTTGGATACAAAAAGGCCTGAAGGCTCTAAACATCCCAAGGAGCACTGTGCAAGCGATAATATTGAAATGGAAGGAGTATCAGACCACTGCAAATCTACCAAGACCTGGCTGTCCTTCTAAACTTTCAGCTCATACAAGGAGAAGACTGATCAGAGATGCAGCCAAGAGGCCCATGATCACTCTGGATGAACTGCAGAGATCTACAGCTGAGGTGGGAGACTCTGTCCATAGGACAACAATCAGTCGTATACTGCACAAATCTGGCCTTCATGGAAGAGTGGCAAGAAGAAAGCCATTTCTTAAAGATATCCATAAAAAGTGTTGTTTAAAGTTTGCCACAAGCCACCTGGGAGACACACCAAACATGTGGAAGAAGGTGCTCTGGTCAGATGAGACCAAAATCGAACTTTTTGGCAACAATGCAAAGCGTTATGTTTGGCGTAAAAGCAATACAGCTCATCACCCTGAACACACCATCCCCACTGTCAAACATGGTGATCATGGTTTGGGCCTGCTTTTCTTCAGCAGGGACAGGGAAGATGGTTAAAATTGATGGGAAGATGGATGGAGCCAAATACAGGACCATTCTGGAAGAAAACCTGATGGAGTCTGCAAAAGACCTGAGACTGGGACGGAGATTTGTCTTCCAACAAGACAATGATCCAAAACATAAAGCAAAATCTACAATGGAATGGTTCACAAATAAACATATCCAGGTGTTAGAATGGCCAAGTCAAAGTCCAGACCTGAATCCAATCGAGAATCTGTGGAAAGAACTGAAAACTGCTGTTCACAAATGTTCTCCATTCAACCTCACTGAGCTCGAGCTGTTTTGCAAGGAGGAATGGGCAAAAATTTCAGTCTCTCCATGTGCAAAACTGATAGAGACATACCCCAAGCGACTTATAGCTGTAATCGCAGCAAAAGTTGGCACTACAAAGTATTAACTTAAGGGGGCCGAATAATTTTGCACGCCCAATTATTCCGTTTTTTATTTGTTAAAAAAGTTTTAAATATCCAATAAATTTCGTTCCACTTCATGATTGTGTCCCACTTGTTGTTGATTTTTCACAAAAAATTACAGTTTTATATCTTTATGTTTGAAGCCTGAAATGTGGCAAAAGGTCACAAAGTTCAAGGGGGCCGAATACTTTCACAAGGCACTGTATATATATATATATATATATATATATATATATATATATATATATATATATATATATATACGACCTGTCTTATAGTCGCCTTCTTTTCTTGGCTCACCTCTGAGTGAACCCATTATGTTTTCTTCTGCCACTAACTTCTAATTTTTATGATATGCATAGGTCCTTTTTACTTCTGCTTACTTCTGCACACTGATCTTCTCTCTGCTTACTTTTATCTTTTGTCACTTAAGATTAATATTGTTTGCACTAAG
Source organism: Clarias fuscus (assembly GCA_030347435.1). Taxonomy (NCBI): domain Eukaryota; kingdom Metazoa; phylum Chordata; class Actinopteri; order Siluriformes; family Clariidae; genus Clarias; species Clarias fuscus. The sequence goes on along the minus strand of CM059229.1, from coordinate 22,702,842 downwards.
ATTAATATTATGTTGATTAATATTATCACATTGTTACATTGCTGCATACACAAGAATATTTTACAAAAATATGCTTACATTAATTTTTTCCCTGAGTTTTCTCCCTAATTTAGTCATGTCCAATTCCTCCCCGTCACTAGGGGGCTAGTGTATTGTTCCGAATGATGCTAGAAAAGTGCATGCCTCAGGAAGTCCAGACCGCCCTAGAAGGAGTGGTTGGGCTAAATACATTACCGTGGGACACGTTCCAAGCGCACATTGTGCATTACGTGGACCAATACCAGAAGAAAAAAAAAAAGAGGCGAAAGAAGCTGCTGAGATAATAGCAACCCAGCTACATAAAATACAACTGGGAGAAATCACAGCAACACCACCCCCTGCTGGACCATTACAGTAAATACAGCAACCAACCACAGCTAAAGCCCCTCCAATCTATGTGCACCTTGGAAACCCACAAAGAGAAAATCAGCCTGTAAGATGGCAAGGACAAGGTCCAAGGCCAAATATGGGCAGTGGACAAAGGGGACCGTATCAACACCAACCAAGAAGACCTCAGTTCAGAACAAATGCCCCTGGAGAAATGGGCCCGAATGCACAAGACATGCTGTGCTGGCAATGTGGAGGAGCAGGACATGTTAGAAGAAATTGCCCACAGGTGACATGGGGAATTCAAAATGGACCTCAACCTCAAGGATCATATGGAATAGGACAGACACCTCGGAGAAATATGGGCCTCCCGGCCCAAGACAACCTACTGGAGCATGGACACAAGGACAACCTCAGAATCAATGGACAGGTCTCTCGATGGGACCCCAGAACTGGAATTGACGAGGCCCAGAGAAGCCAGAGGGGGAGCAGATGCAGTACGTCTCAACACTGCATCCACAACAAGAACTAACCGTAATGGTGTCTATAATTCACAACCAATTCCATTCATGATTGACACAGGCACTACATATTCATGTATAGGATGTGAAGGCTCACAGCTCCCTCTCTCAAGCAATACACACGTGGACAAAATTGTTGGTACCCTTCGGTCAATGAAAGAAAAACTCACAATGGTCACAGAAATAACTTTAATCTGACAAAAGTAATAATAAATAAGAATACTATGAATGTTAACCAATGAAAGTCTGACATTGCTTTTCAACCATGCTTCAACGGAATTATATAAAAAAAATGAAACCTCAAAAACTCATGGAACAGGCCTGGACAAAAATGATGGTACCCCTAACTTAATAGTTTGTTGCACAACCCTTTGAGGCAATCACTGCAATCAAACGATTCCTGTAACTGTCAATGAGACTTCTGCACCTCTCTGCAGGTATTTTGGCCCACTCCTCATGAGCAAGCTGCTCCAGTTGTTTCCGCTTTTCCAGACAGCATGTTTCAGCTCCTTCCAAAGATGCTCAATAGGATTGAGGTCAGGGCTCATAGAACGCCACTTGAGAATAGTCCAATGTTTTCCTCTTAGCCATTCTTGGCTGTTTTTAGCTGTGTTTTGGGTCATTGTCCTGTTGCAAGACCCATGACCTGCAACTGAGACCCAGCTTTCTGACACTGGCCTGCACATTTCTCTCTAGAATCCCTTGATAGTCTTGAGATTTCATTGTACCCTGCACAGATTCAAGACACCCTGTGCCAGATGCAGCAAAGCAGCCCCAGAACATAACAGAGCCTCCTCCATGTTTCACAGTAGGGACAGTGTTCTTTTCTTCATATGCTTCATTTTTCCATCTGTGAACATAGAGCTGATTTGCCTTGGCAAAAAGTTTCATTTTTGTCTCATCTGTCCATAGGACATTCTCCCAGAAGCTTTGTGGCTTGTCAACATGTAGTTTGGCATATTTTTATGATTTGTTTTCAACAATGGTGTCCTCCTTGGTCATCTCCCATGTAGTCCACTTTGGCTCAAACAATGACGGATGGTGCGATCTGACACTGATGTTCCTTGAGCATGAAGTTCACCTTGGATCTCTTTAGAAGTCTTTCTGGGCTCTTTTGTTACCATTCGGATTATCCGTCTCTTTGATTTGTCATCAATTTTCCTCCTGCGGCCACGTCCAGGGAGGTTGGCTACAGTCCCATGGATCTTAAATTTCTGAATAATATGTGCAACTGTAGTCACAGGAACATCTAGCTGCTTGGAAATGGTCTTATAGCCTTTACCTTTAACATGCTTGTCTATAATTTTCTTTCGAATCTCCTGAGACAACTCTTTCCTTCGCTTCGTCTGGTCCATGTCACCAAACAACACAGTGACTACCTGGAGCTCTATATATAGGCCCACTGACTGATTACAAGATTGTAGACACCTGTGATGCTAATTAGTGGACACACCTTGAATTAACATGTCCCTTTGGTCACATTATTTTCAGTATTTTCTAGGGGTACCATCATTTTTATCCAAGCCTGTTCCATGAGTTTTGGTTTTGATAATTCTGTTGAAGCATGGTTGAAAAGCAATGTCTGACTTTCATTGGTTAACATTCATAGAATTTTTTTAATTATTACTTTTGTCAGATTAAAGTTATTTCTGTGACCATTGTGAGTTTTTCTTTCATTGACCGAAGGGTACCAACAATTTTGTCCACGTGTGTACAATAAAAACCACAGGCTTCTTGGGATTATCACAAGTATTGCACTGTATAGAGCCCCAAATAATAACATTAGAAGACACCACCATAACAGCACCTTTACTATTCTCACCTACTACTTCAGTAAATTTGCTGGGGAGAGATTTGTTATGTAAACTTAAAGCAAGAATTCAATGTACTACTAAAGGACTGTACATAAAACTAGGACAGTTCCTACAGATTACTGAAAAACACAACAACTTGGACACATTGTACAGGCTATTGTGCACAGGCAGAGGAGCTCAACATGCACAGAGTTTATGGGAAGAATGGATTGAGCAACAACGACCAGATTGCAAAAGAGTAACCTTGCCATCGCACTGTACTATGTACTACAATCAAGGAAGTCAGGATGAAGAATATGCACAATTGTGGTCAGATGTAACGGAGAACATGGTCACTGATGTGTTACTAGGAGATATAATTGTAGGTGCTCCAGGAGCAGCCATCTGTGTTCACCTGACTGAACAAATGAAACACTGGCATCAAGTACCTAACACAGCACCTCATGTTTCTCTAATAGTGAAAAGACACAATCCAAAGAATTAGGACTGACGGTCAAACGAGCAGCTAAAGTGACTAGGTGGGAACCAACCCTTAATCCTTCTGTACATATATCACAAGAATCGAAGATTTTTGAAAATAATATTTTCAGGAATAGATAAAGTGAGGGCTACACACACAGAAATAGATGGTAACATGCCGTTGTCAACACACCCTCAGAGGGGGATGTGTAACACTCTGTTGTCATCGTACACACAAATGACAGGTAAGATTGAAGAGCAGTCAGATGAAAACGAATTAGCATTAGAGGAGGAATTGCTGAGAACAATCCCAGAAAAATTATGGACAAGACCTTCTACAGATGTAGGATTAGTTAAAGTAATCAACATTAGCTAATGCAAAATTACATTATGAAAGGCAATATCCACTAACACCTCAAGCCATAGCAGGGATAAAACCCACTATAGAAGGATTATATAAAGGCTGGAGTATTGAAACCCACTAAGAGTCCTTGTAGCACTCCCATGTTTCCGGTCAAGAAGCCCAACTCAGATAAATGGAGACTCGTGCATGACTTACGAGCTATAAATCAAATTGTAGAAGCAGAATTGCCTGTAGTGCCTCACACACTACTGTCTAATATACCAGAAGAAACTCAGTGGTAGACTGTCATAGATTTATGTTCAGCGTTTTTTATTTCAGCGTTTTTTAGTAAAGCACTTCGTTTTTTAGTAAAGCACTTCACGTCACCAATAGGACATATCCCAGAGCCAGATGGGCCATTTAGCCATATAATGTTGAATCCTAGGTTCACCACGTCCACATAGTCGACTATGTGGACATGGTGAACCTAGGATTCAAGGAAAACGATATATCTTAGTGGTTGTGGATAGGTTTAGTAGATGGGTAGAAGCTGTAGCAACAGCTAAGGAAGATGCAACGGCAGGAGCAAAATTTCTGTGCAGGGAAGAAATACCAAGATTTAGAATTCCAGACACAATTAGTTCAGACAATAGGAAACACTTCACAAATAAGATAATACAGAGGATAACGCAATGGCTAAACATCAATCACAGATTTGGATGTGTGTACCACCCCCAATCTCTGGGGATGGTAGAAAGAGTGAATGAAATTCTAAAAATGAAATTGGCTAAAATATGTGCAGATACAGATATGCATTGGTTTCAAGTTTTGCTGTTAGCCTTAATGTGCATGAGATCGCAAACTAACCGCAACACGCATCTAACCCTGCATGAAATGCTTACTGGCAGACCTATGCTTATATATTCACATCATTTGTTCAAGGGCCCTATAAAGGCCCTACACTTGAACAACTACAGAGTGAACTTGATCACTATGTGAAACACTAATCTGAAATACACAAAGTTATTTTTAACAGGCTAAGGGAGCCACAATACATGACAGACACCAGACAGAGGGTAGCTGATCAAGCTGATGACGCTGAGGCAGAGGACATAGAGGAGAGAACTGTGCTACCTGGTGATTGGGTGTTTATCCGAGTGTTCAAAAGAAGGTGGAACCAAGCTAGAAGAGAAGGACCATACAAGGTGGTATTGGCAACTACAACTGCAGTGAAAGTTAAAGAATGGAACCGGTGCCTGACCCATGGTGGACGGTTTCCTGTTCTGTCTGCTGTAATGTATGGAAAGAAGTTGTGGAGAAGACCCCAAAGAAAAGATGGGAAGACTTGAGAAGTGATCTGGCTGATTGGCATCCACAACAACCCTGAGGAACTAGGCCTTTGTAGTGTTACTGGCCTCAATGACGATTGGGCTGCATATGATATTTGTGGGACAGTTGAGTTTGACAACATCTACATGGAAGCATCTAAGGCCATAACTAACGTGATGTTGGGGGATGACATTTTATGGACAGATACACTGACACCCCTGCAACGTGCGCTGGATGTTCGTTCTGAGGCCGAACTACGGCTAGATTTTTCACGCCTTGATATGGGCAGGCCAAACCGAATTCCACAATCAATGCTGCTGAACTGTGAGGACCTGTATGTACTCGCATTCATTAATGAGGATCAAAAGACAATGACTGAAGAAAGGATTGAAGGACATGATACATTATCCCCATTTTACAGGGATCCTAACGCATTGTTTAAATGGCATTGATGTCTGATGTCTTTACCATATATGTATTGTGTAGAGAGTCCTGGTGGTGAATGCACTGTTGAGCACAAAAAAGCTGGCAAGATGGGAATTTTTCCTTCTGAATTGGCCATACTGAAGGTTTTTTCGCCCATCTCTGGACTCATCAGATTATACCCATTATACTTGTTATACCCATATATACTTAGTATATTCACATATACTCATTCATGATCTTACTATACATATCTTTTTTAGGCTCACTTTGGACATTATATATTTTTTGTATTTACTTTTTATCCTCTTGTGTTATACGTCTACCCTTATGTATGTCCCATGTTGGTAGTTTCATATAGGTAGGGGGAAATATGTAAGGAAGTAAGAGGTACATACTGTAGGAAGTAAGAGGTAGATAATAGAAAATTTTCTGTTTTATGCGACTTAAAAGTCGCAGAAGGGGAAATATGTAAGCATATTTTTGTAAAATATACTTGTGTATGCAGCAATGTAACAATGTGATATTAATCAACATAATATTAATCTTAGTGCAAACAATATTAATCTTAAGTGACAAAAGATAAAAGTAAGCAGAGAGAAGATCAGTGTGCAGAAGTAAGCAGAAGTAAAAAGGACCTATGCATATCATAAAAATTAGAAGTTAGTGGCAGAAGAAAACATAATGGGTTCACTCAGAGGTGAGCCAAGAAAAGAAGACGACTATAAGACAGGTCGTGAAACATAAACAGTAAGGAGATGGGTAATGATACTCGGTGTACCATGGGAACCCAAAGTACATGGGAAAAGCCTAGAGTGACCCAGACATAAACTGTACTTTTCTTTTTTAGCTGTCATGTGTATGAGGAATAGACAAGATAAGGCGCTAGGTGCTGGACTCAGAGACTCAGAGACACAAGCATGAGATACTGTAAGGCACCAAGTGCCGGACTTATCTCATGCCAAGACGAGCAAACTTAATGAAAGATTGAAACAGGTGTTGGTTACACATGCTGCATGGAAGGAGAGAGAGTGACGCTCGGTGTCAAAATAAGAGTCGCATTTGTGAATAATATGCGCTACTGAGTCAAACAAATGAATGAAAATGATACTTGGCGCTCGTAAACTAATACTTGCTCGCTTTCCGAATGACGAATTACAATTACAATTACAATTCGAATAACGAATTACATTTACTCGCGTTACTGTAATTGAGTACTAATTGAGTACTTCTACTTTTTAAAGTAGTTTTTTAAATCTGTAATTTTACTTTTACTTAAGTATGTTTTGTTTGAAGTATTGTAATTCGCTACATTTTAAATATTATGCGTGTTTGGGAAGCCGTGGGGGGAGGGGGGGAAGGAGAGAGAGTGACGCTCGGTGTCAAAATAAGAGTCGCATGTGTGAATAATATGCGCTACTGAGTCAAACAAATGAATGAAAACGCAAAAACTATTATGCTTTGTATAAATGCTTCGTTGCGCGCGCGTGTGTATCGTGTCCTGGTGGCGCGCCACTCCAGACTCCACTCCAGGTTTTCTGACTGTCCCCACATCGGCATCTACCTGCCCTTCCACACGGTCGCTTCCGCCCTGAGAGTGACGTCATCAACCAGCGCCACCATATATAAACCGGAGAGAGAGGCGGGAAAGAGGAAAGAGATTGTGATTTTGCCGTTTTGATATTTGGTTGTGACTTTTTGCCTCGCATTGACTTTAATTATTGCTTTGATTGCTCTTTGTATATATTTGTAGATAATTTCAGTGTATATTTGTGCACTCACCAGTAGTAGGGGCGTGGCTGCCATTTTTTTGGGGAAGAGGGAATTATTCACTGTTTTTGGTTTAGGGAGTCAGTGAAGGGACCTGTATTTTTGTTTATGGTGTTGTTTTTTGTTTTGTTTTTTGCAGGTAATCTAGCTACTAAATATAAATACCATTTAGTTTATTATTTTGGCCTGGGTCCACCCTGCATCTGATCCTCCTTCTGTTGTGTGTGTGTGTGTGTGTGTGTGTGTGTGTGTGTGTGTGTGTGTGTGTGTGTGTGTTTGTAAAGCAATACAAACTTCATTATTTCATCAATTAATGACTGGATCTAGTTACTTTCTATACCACCATTTCCATACAGTTTAAAATAGAACCCTGAAACATTCTCTTGCTGTACGCCCCGACACTAGACTGGGACGTAACGCCATATTTAAGTGACCACTTTGATTTTCAAGCACAAGAAAGACAACAGCTTTATTATGCAAAGGTGTTCCTTCAGTTAAAAACAACTAGTTTGAAATTTATATCTGCTCATCTGTTTTGGACTATGCTAGAATGCCTCATCCCGCCCCCACTTATAAAAAAAAAAAAAAAAGTTACTTAGTAACGTTTACTCTGAGTACATTTTTATGAGCTACTTTTTACTTTTACTTGAGTAGATTTTTATAATGATAACTTTACTTGTACTTCAGTAAAATTTCACTGAAGTAACAGTACTTTTTTTTTTCTTGAGTGCAAAATTTTAGTACTCTTTCCACCTCTGTATATAATTAATTAAGAAAATCTTTTTGCTTCTTGCTAGAAAGAAGCGATAAAAAATAGAAATCTGCCAGTAGAACAAGGCTATGCTGAGAATTAATAAAAATGCCTAGAAATTGAACATGGAGCTGCAGAACTGCCTCAAAGGGAAGAGTTCATCAACATCTGCTGACTGAAAGACACATAATTATCACTATAATTGTAAATATAAATGCTGTAAAAAGTAGCTCTGGGAGAAATGCCTAAAGTTTTATAGCACTTGCATGTAAAATGTCAATGTCCATGACAGCATAATTAGAAGACTGAACAAGTATGGGTTGTTTGGGAAGCCTCTTCTGTTTAAAAAGAACATGAAAGCATAACTAAGCTATGCAAAACTAAATCTGAACAGACCACAAGGCTTTTGAAACAATGTCCTATTGCCAGATGAGACCTAAGTTATCCGAAGTACACCAGCAAATCTAAATCAGAATGACTGAAAAATAAAAGAATGTTAAGTAATGTTTAGTCAACATTTTTGTGTGTAAAGAGCAAGTTCTGACCCATGTTCAGACAAAACCTTTATTCTATGTAATTTTTGTTATCATGATTTTTTGACCATATGTAGGTATTTATGTATACATGTAGAGTTATGTTTAAACTCTACATGTATACATAAATATACCTGCTCTATTAATTCCATGTATTTTTGTGTAAAAACATAATAAAAATCACCTGATTATTGCAGGTCTCAGCAAATCTATACTGCAATAATCAGGTGATTTTTATTATGTTTTTACACAAAAAATCTTCTTTCTATTTTAGCAAAACTGTTGTCTGGGGAGGTACTGGAGAACCTAACCGATCCTCTGCACATGGTCCTGTTTCCAGGCACAGAAAAACAATTGCTCCAGGAAGACTTCGGTATGAGAGACCACAGCAAATGTCATACCAAAATAAATAAATAAATAAATTAAAAAAAAACAAAACAACACTGGACGACATCAACTTGCCACATGTAAACAATACCAAATGCACCAGATGAGGTATCTAATACATAGATAAAGTGTAATGGGATGCTATCATCTATCATCAAGGTAAATCAACAGTTCATCAAGGTATCAAGGTACATCAAGGTATCATCAATAATTGAGTTGCGTGATGTGGCTTATCTACCTACTGCTTTGTCTTCCAAATGGAAGACTTCTAAATGTGGCCACAAAAAAGGATGTGTTCCTCAAAGCCTTGATGTGTTTCTTGGACTTTATGGTAGGCAAGTAGTCCAATCAGGGTGGATGCCAAACACGGGTTTAAGTTGCCCAGGTTGCCACTGGGACAACTTTGAGTTTGGCATAAGAAGCTTCGAAGGATTCACAGATGAGGGAACAGATGATTATACATAGATCTGTTGGCTGTCCTCAGGCCTGCCAGCCAGTGCTGCATTGTGAAAACCACCTTAGGAGGATAGAATAATGAAGCGGACACAGAATGTCACACACAACACTATACAGTTATTTTGGAACTCATCTCAAATGTAGTGAAGCATTCTGCATATGCCAAAAATGCCTTCAATTGGTTTAAATAACACAAATAGCATATTCTTTCTATTTTAGCAACACTGTTGTCTGGGGAGGTACTGGAGAACCTAACAGATCCTCTGCACATGGTTCTGCAGAGGACCTTTGAGTTGGAGGACTAACTCAAAAAGCATCTCCCTATTTTAGCAACAATGTTGTCTGGGGAGGTACTGGAAAACCTCTCACATGGTCCTGTTTCCAGGCACAAAAAAACAGGAGAGTTCCTGTCCCATCAACTGGAGCAAGTTGCTGGAGCCTTCCATATGAACAGATAAAAGAGAAATCAATGGTTGCTAAGCATGTTGATAATATTTTACTTTTACTCTGTGAGGCAGTGGACAGAAGAGCAAGAATGTGCACACAGTGTGTCACAGAGTACATTAGAGAAAACCTAAGTCTTAAAAATAAACTGATCCAAAAACAGTTGCATACAGAACCATTTGAAATAAACAAATTAAATAGACTTTCGTATAATAACAATATTTATTGTTATTTATTGCCAGAGCATTTTTTTTGTTTTATTTTCACCATTGTTTTGTTTATTTGTTTTGGTTGAGACAAAAAACATATTGTCATTGTAACAACGCGGGTTTCACATGGGGCAGAGCCGTGCAAAAAATGCTTTGCACTGTTTGGAACGGGTAGATTCGCAGACTGTTATCCCTCGGAGTTCTGAACCGGCAAAGGCACGGCCATTTTACACGTGGTTGCCAGGCAACGCCGCAAGAAAGAAAGAAAACGAGTGCATTCAACAGAGGAGGATCGAGGCAAAGATCCAACCTCTGTCTCCCTAATAAATGCCGACAGAGAAAGAGAGAGAGAGAGAGAAAGAGAAAGCAACACGCCTCAGTTCAGCATGCGCTCTGATTTAAAACGAATTAAAAAACTATGTCTCTCCTAGAAATCCTTGGTAAGGGCATAGGCCCCGAGAGGATATAAGTTTTGTTTTAGTTTCCAGAGCCCTGTCAGTTCTCGTGTAGACGGCGGAGCTCTGTTTATTTTTGTGTTTTCAGTTTTCTTTTGTTTCCTTTTGATTTTCCAAATTAATTATCTTACGCCATCTCCAAACGGAAAAAGGTCTTTCTGTGCGCATCATAAGCACTCTCACATACTCCTATTTCATTGAGCCCTTCTAAAGCCCTGTGTTAGGACTATTAAAAACAGTATAACATCTCGTGGTGACAACAAGTAATTTTGCAGGAATATCATTTTGTTCAATTTGCAGACTTTGTGTTGTTATTGTGACTGGTAGAGAAATAAGTCAAGTCAAGTCAAGTCAAGTCAATTTTATTTATATAGTGCTTTTAACAATTGACATTGTCGCAAAGCAGCTTTACACAATAAAAGAAGTAAGTTTGTATGCAATGTGTATGAATCAAAATGATAAGATTGTCCCTGATGAGCAAGCCGAGGGCGACGGTGGCAAGGAAAAACTCCCTGAGATGGTAATAGGAAGAAACCTTGAGAGGAACCAGACTCAACAGGGAACCCATCCTCATCTGGGTGATAACGGATAGCAGAGATTGATCAGCATAATAATGTGTACTGGAAGTTCAGTATAACAGGAGATGTGTTTAAAATTAAAAGGAGTCCAGTTTGTTCCTGGAGGCTCAGGTAGACTGTAGGAGATTCCAGTCCTGAGCTATCGAACAACTGAAGTCACAGGTCCCCAGAGCATCAATCGATGACAGGACAGTCTTCATGGAAACCATCCCCAGCCACCACACGAATCCAGGCAGACCACACGGGGCATCCATGCGACGAGATCTCCAACCAGAAGCAGGACTCCAGGACGGGTTAGACGGGTCCAGATGGCAGAGGGGTCTGGATCACTGGCAACTCAGGAGTGACATGTATAGCTCGACAGAGAGACAGAGAGAGGGAAAGGAGAGAGGGAGAGAGAGAGAGAGAGAGAGCAGAAGAGGAGAGAACAGAAAATAAGGAGAGATGGCAGTTAGGTATGGCCAGTCAACATGTATAAGGTGAATGTATATTCAGTGCAAAATGCAAGCAGGGACTCCGGCAGGACTAACTATAACAGCATAACTAAATGGGAGAGCCAGAAGGAAACACAGACATGAGGGCTCCCTGTGATGTAAAGCAACCAATCACCTCACCGTCAACAAACCTGAGTGATCAATGAGAGTGGGGAGGACAGCATCTAAACATACCAGTTCACCAGAATACTCTACGTCCATGAGTCCCCCAGATCTGCTCCTTTACCTAAGGTTAATCTATTTACAAAAATGCTTGGCTAAATAAATAGGTTTTTAGCCTAGACTTAAACACTGTCCCGAACATTACTAGGAAGACTATTGCTTAACTTTGGGGCTTTGTAAGAAAAAGATCTGCCCCCTGGCAGGGATAACCCCTAGAGGGCGCCAAAGCGCCCTGTGATTTTGTGTTGTAGTTTTGTTTCGTTTTACTTCATTTCCCATAATGCACCTCGGTCAGGTGACGTGGGCGCTCACATGAAGCAAGTTGATTATTAGTTTCCTTATAAATAGCTTGTTTTAGTTCAGTGTCGGGTCTTGCATCTGTTGTAATAACCTCGTTAAATGTCTAAGTTTAGTTCATGTCTCCCGTTTCCTTTGTACGTGTTTTAGTTTCGTTTTCATATAAAGTATTCTATTTTGTTTGATTTCCCTGACCTTTTGATTAAATAAAACATCGTTCCTTTAACACCTGGACCACTGCATTTATGCCTCGCACCCCGATACATGACACCCCCTGCTGTAGTTTTAATAATACGTGGTACTGACAGGCAGCCTGCATTCTTTGATCGAAGTAGGCGTGGCGGATCGTAAGACACTAGCGAGACCATTTTGTGCTTTAAATGTCAAAAGTAGTATCTTAAAATCGATGCGAAATTTCACAGGGAGCCAATGCAGTGTAGATAAGATAGGGGTGATGTGCTCGTATCTTCTGGTTTTAGTGAGGACTCTCGCTGCTGCATTCTGTACTAACTGAAGCTTGTTTATACACCTAGTTGAACAACCAGACAGTAAGGCGTTACAATAGTCCAACCTAGAGGTAATAAAGGCATGAACTAGTTTTTCTGCATCATTTAGTGATAATAAGTTTCTAATCTTGGCAATATTTCTAAGGTGAAAGAAAGCTATCCTGGTGATATTATCTACATGTGCTTCAAACGAAAGGCTGGAATCTATAATCACAACAAGGTCTTTTACTGTTGCATTTGATGGAACAGAAAGGCCATCTAAAGTTACAGTGTGATCAGAAAGCTTACTTCTAACTACTTGTGTCTTATCAGGATTAAGCAGAAGAAAATTAATTAACATCCAATCTCTTATGTCCTGCACACACTGCTCAATTTTAGCAAACTGGTTTTTCTCATCTGGTTTTGCTGAGACATATAATTGTGTGTCATCAGCATAACAATGAAAACTAATACCATGTTTACGAATTATGTTGCCCAGAGGAAGCATGTAAAGGGAAAAAAGCAGTGGGCCTAAAACTGAACCCTGTGGAACACCAAACTCCACTTGAGAACATGAGGAATGGTCACCATCTAAATCTACAAACTGATAACAATCAGTCAAATAGGATCTGAGCCACAAGAGGGCAGTTCCCTTAATTCCTACTACCTTTTCTAATCTGTGAAGGAGAATACTATGATCAATGGTGTCAAAAGCTGCACTGAGGTCCAGTAACACAAGCATAGTGACGCAACCCTGATCAGAGGTCAATAGCAGGTCGTTTACTACTTTAACAAGTGCTGCCTCTGTGCTGTGATGAGGCCTAAATCCTGACTGATACAGTTCATTTATGCTATTTCTGTGTAGGTGTGAACATAGCTGCTGTGATACTAACTTTTCCAGAATCTTGGAGATAAAGGGAAGGTTTGATATCGGCCTGTAATTAGAAAGCTGACTGGGGTCAAGGTCAGGTTTCTTGATTAGCGGTTTAATAACGGCTAATTTAAAGGATTTGGGGACATACCCACTGCTGAGTGAACAGTTAATTACTTTCAACAGGGGTTCTATTATTGCTGGTACTATCTGTTTGAGAAAATGTGTCGGTTTAGGTTCTAATATACAGGTTGACGATTTTGAAGAAGAGATGAGTGAAATTAGTTCCCTCGCTTCAAGGGGAGTAAAGTATTCTAAGTTCTGATGTGATGTGGTTAGATCATCTGAATTATTTAAATTGTCTGGTTTCAAAGCCTGAATTTTTTGCCTAATATTTATGATTTTGTTATTGAAAAAGTTCATGAAATCCTCACTACTGCATGATGTTGTTGTGGAGATTTCTGCAGTGGTCTTGTTTTTAGTTAATTTAGCTACGGTATTAAATAAAAATCTCGGGTTGTTTTTGTTATTTTCTATAAGAGTGGAGAGATACGTTGATCTAGCATCACTGAGAGCTTTTTATAGTTCAGGATGCTCTCCTTCCAAGCTATTTTGAATACTAACAATTTAGTTTGGCGCCATTTACGTTAAAATTTTCGAGCGGTTTGTTTTAAAGCACGTGTGTGGTCATTATACCAAGGAGCGAGTTTCTTATCTCTAATCATTTTCCTTTTAACTGGAGCTACATTATCTGAGCTATAATGAAGTGCTGACTCTAGATATTCATTCGCCTGTTTGAGTTCTGTGAAGTCAGATGGCGATCCAATCAAAGTTGATAACTCTGGAAGATTATTGATAAAGCTCTGTGCGGTATTTGATGTAAATGTACGTTTAGCTCTACAGCCAGTCAGGGGCGTCTGTGAGCTCACGCAATGGAGGGAGTGGATAGCGCTGTCCTCCGAGTGTGTTACGCCGCCCCCAACGGTGCGCGAGCGAACAGTTCGAAAAGATGCGGTCAGCTGGCGTCACGTGGCTCGGAGGAAACACGTGATAGTGTTCGGCCCTCCCGGCTGAGTGGTAGTAGTAGCCTTAATGTGGGAGCCCCCTAGTGACGGGGAGGAATTGGACACGACTAAATTAGGGAGAAAAATCGGGGAAAAAATCCAAAAAATTAAAAAATTTAAAAATAAAATAAGGTGGAAACGCGGTGCTGTGCATACATTATTACTATGACACGCTTTAATTGAGACAAGGTATCTCAGTGATCTGAGATAACTTCAGACTAATAACAGTATGCAAATGTCACAGTTTTGGTACATACATCGTTAGTCATGGTTTCAGTATGGATTCTGTAAAGTGAAAAAGAGATGTGAAATTTCTTTTTATTTAAAATAATTATAAACTATAAAAATAACTTATAAACATATAAAGGTGTACACACAACAATTAAGCAATGTCACACTAGAGCAAGTGCTGTTGTGTATACTGTATCAACCTGACTGTGATGCTGTCTTAGGCAACAGGGGTACTGAAGATATCATAGCTATACCGATATCCAGCACAACAGCCGTACCTGAAGTGATATTGCTTTATAGACCAGTTTCACACACACACACCATTTATTGTCACTAGATTATAATATTTCTTTAACCAGTTATTGTACTCCACCAACACATTGGATGTCAATATATATAGTTTTATATTCTTACTGGTACAATGTAGCCCAATGGTAAGGAGAATTAGACATGGAAGTGCTGTACAGCTGTCGAAATCTTTTACGTTTCTCTTTATATTTCCAATTACTTTGCTTTATAATATCAACTCGTTTACTTCCTGGTCCCGGGGTTAAATCCGTGTGTGTGTGTGTGTGTGTGTAAGTAAATTGCTTAGAGGCAATTTGGTCTCGTTTAAGATTACATATCGTTATCTGATATGTTTTCTTGCTGAAAGTGCTTCCGTGACTGGTTTTGAATGTGGCTTTTGGCAAGCAGCTGCTCCCTCCTCAGTACTGCAGACCATACTTTCACCCATCCAGCAAACGTTAGTGTAATTAATAGTTATTAGAACATGGAGTATGGAGAGACATAGAGTTAATGATTGTCATTAGAGACACTCATTCGTGCGCCCACATGCACACACTAAAACAGAAACGATTCCTTTCAATGGTAATGTGCAGGTTAATTCGTTTTATTTTTACTTTACAGCAGTCATTCTGTAATTGGATTTTACAAACAATTACAAACAACAAACAGTAGGGGGGGACCCTATTATGGCTCACCACTTACCACTTTTTAAAATAAATGTAAGGAAATGAAAGACACACAATCAGAATGCTTTACATATGTGTACTTCAATATGCCGCACAGGTTTCCTTCTCCCGCTTTTCTTTATAAAAACTCTATTAAACAAACCCTCAAATGAGAATAGAGGATACATCTAAACCTATATGTATCATGAAAGGGTACCATCTTCTATGAAATATGGCATCTTTGCTATTAACAGCACAGGTTAAAAAATCCAATGAGACATATTCCAGAATAACCCTGTGCCATAATGCCCTAGAAGGGGCTTTATCACTTAACCAATTCATAAGAATACATTTTCTTGCACAAAATGTTAGAAACTTGCAAAGTGTCTTTTTATGTTTGTCCAAGACCATATCGTCACATATTTCAAGCAAGTGTTTTGAACCACAGCCAATATTAATACACAGGATTACACCAAGTTCTTGCTCCACCAAAGTCATGATGTGATGGAGAGATGTGAGCTCTGTGCAACATTTTTAGTTGCATTGCTTTTACTGTGTTGCATATGCTTAGGTTCCCTGCATTCTTCCATGCTTCCTCCCATTCATCATCTGTAATTTGTATATCAAGTGTCTGTTCCCATTTTTTTTTTCAAATCTTCTGTGTTTGAAGAACCACATTACTTGAGAATCTTGTAGAAAGAACTTGTGTCTTTCCACAGCCGAAATGTCCTGGTTTGTGAGCAAAGTAGTGTCTTTTTTCACAAAGTCTCTTAGTTGTAGATAACAAAAAAAATCCTGTCGTGGAATATTGTACTTTACGACTAATTGGTCAAAAGACATTAGAGTATTCCCCTCGAACATATGATGCAGAGGAGTAAGACCTTTATGTGCCCAGACTCGAAATCTTGCATCCACAATCCCTGGCAGAAAGTCGTAGTTGTCAATAATGGGAGTAAAAGTTGAGGTGATTCTGGATCCGCCCTCCAAACGCCTGATGACCTGCCATGCCTTGATAGCACTTATCGTGATGGGGTTACTACAAGCGACTTTTACAGATTTAAACTTTTTAAGGAAAAGCAAATTTACCAAAGGAAGTTTACGAATGTCATCTTTTTCGAATGAATACGGACGCAGATGCAGGGATATTCTTTACTTGTTTATTTCCTTCTCTCACAAAACAAACAAACAAAACTAACCAAACAGAAAAAAAAGAACAAATCAACCCAGGAACTGGAGCCGAGAGCGGGCGCGGGTTCTTTCACAGTTCATACAAACAGAAGATGGCCGATTCGGTGAAAACAGGAAGGCTTCAGGCGTGAGCATGAGAGTCGTGAACTTGACTTTGACGTCTAACGTACCAGGGAGTCTCTTTGGTCGGCGCGCCCCGCTCTCTAGTTGTGGCTCAGTCCTGAGAGGGCAGATTCAATGGTTGGAATTATCACAACACGGCAAAACATATACACACACGGGCAGCTCTTCAAACTAAGACAAACGGAGAACAGACAAGGGACTATGGGAGCGGCTGGCTTAAATAGAGAGACACACAAGGAAGACACAGGTGAACTTCATTTAGTGCTAATAGTGAGAGACATACACACACAGACACACCAGGGGGAGACAGGGAGGCGGCTCAGTACTCCGGGGAACGCGAACCCCCGGGGCTGTGGTGGCACAGATGTGACAACGAAGTGACCTTTCCACATCAAACCACACTGTTTTGGATCCTCTACGCACCCAGTCAGAGATATAACGTAAGTGAACACTTGGCTCATATTTCCTGATGTCCGGTAGGTCGAGATCTCCCACTGAGGATGTGAGCATTAAGGTTGACATTTTTATACGTGTTTTTTTTTTTTGGCCCACATAAAATAACTAAACCAACCATTCAACTTTCTAATTGTCTTTTGAGCAAAAATGATTGAAATCATTTGAATGGGATAAAGTAGTCTTGGAAGAATATTCATCTTTAGAAGGGAGATCCGACATAACAAAGAAATAGGGAGGACATCCGGATACGTTAACTTTACTTTAACCATGATAAGTTTACTTTATACATCTGTTCAAAGGAGGGGGGTAACATTAATTCCCAAATATATTAAACCCTCAGGGGCCCATCTAAATGGGAAGGATGATAATGCTTGGGGTATTTGTTTTAAACCACCTATAGGCATTGCCATTGATTTATGATAATTAATTCTATATCCCGAGAATGTACCAAATTTATCAATCATGTCCAAAAGGGCTGGGGTAGAGGTATTTGGATTCGTCATAAATATCAATATATCATCAGCATATAGGGCAATCTTATGTTGATTGTTTTCTACTGTTAAGCCACTAATTTTGTTATCTGTTCTTATAGCTTCTGCTAGTGGTTCAATTAACAAAGCAAATAAAAGAGGCGAGAGTGGGCAGCCTTGTCTCGTTCCTCTATCAACTCTAAATGTAGCGGCATGACATCCATTAGTTAGCACGGCGCTAAGAGGCTCATTGTACAAGAACTTGATCCACTTAATAAAATGCTCACCTAGACCAAATTTATGTAACGTGTAAAATAAATAGGGCCATTCGATACGATCGAATGCCTTCTCCGCATCCAAGGAGACCACAAGGCCATCTATAGACTGTTGTTTAGCAAACTGTATTACATTCAACAAGCCACGCATGAGTTACGTCCTATAATAAAGCCTGTTTGGTCATCCTTTACTAGAACAGGGAGAAGGGACTCTAATCGTGTTGCTAGTATTTTGGAAAGAATCTTCAAATTTACATTCAGCAGTGAAATAGGCCGATATGATGAACATTCTTCCGCTTGCTTAGCTTTTTTCAGAATTAAGGATATATCTGCCTCTCCCTTTTACAAATGAGTCTTTGAGCATATTTAGTAAGGGATCAACCAGTAAGTTACTAAATTCTTTATAAAAGAAGGTGCTTTCCCAGATTGTAAACTCTTAATGGCTTCGAAGACTTCCTTTTTAGTTATAGGGGCACTGAGGAAGGCGGTCTGGTCCTCTGATAGGGTGGGTAGGTTGAGGGTGGAAAAGAAGAGTTCTGTGGACTGTTTTGTATCTCCTTCTAATTCTGATTTATATAAATTCTCGAACCAATCTTTAAAAGTGTTATTAATAGACAAGCTGTCTAGAGATTGTTTACCTCTACTGTCCACAATGGATAGGATAGATTGAGAGTCTGAATTTTTCTTTGTAAGGTATGCTAAATATTTCCCCACTTTATCCCCATGTTCATATATTTTCTGTTTAGCAAAGCGAATTTTCACCTTATTTTGTTAAGTGAGAATCTAAAGCAGATCTAATAGTGGAGATTTCTTTCATTTTATCACAGGATGGTTTTTTAATATATAATCTCTCAGCATCCTTAAGCTTTGATTCTAAGATCTCTTTTTGTTTAGCTTGTCTGCGCCTTTTACTTGATGTATATGCTATAATAACAACCAAAGCTAGGAAAAGCTTTGGTTGTTTCCCATAATAAAGATGGATCGTCAGTTGAGGCAGAATTAATGGACATGAAGGAGTTAAGTTCCTCTGTGAAAATAGGATATAAAATTATGGTCTGCCAAAATGAATGGGTGAAATCTCCAGGTATATGACTTGATATTTTGTTTCCCAAAGGAGTATTTGGCAAAAACTGCTGCATGATCAGAAATAGATATATTCCCTATGTGGCAAGATATGATGTGCTCCAACATATCTTTTGGAGAAAAGAAATAATCTATCCTAGTATAACAGTTGTGGACCTTAGAAAAAAAAAGTATACTCATGTTCCGCAGGGTGGCAGGCCCTCCAAATATCTACATAGTCAAATTCCTCACCAAGAGCCTTAACAGTTTTAGCCTGCGCTGACAATAATGGTTTACCTGTTGGGAATTTATCCACCATGGGTCATAAATGACAATTAAAATCTCCCAATTAAAGTCAATTAAAGTCTTAACTCCCCAATTTGCTAATTTGGCAAATGCTGGAGTCAAAAAATCCCCTGGGTAATAACTTCTGTTAATTGGAATTGGGGGGGGGGGGGTTGATTGGGGTGGGGGGGGGGGGGTATTTGTTTTGATATACAAGTGTTTTACTATACAAGCATGCTTCCGGGATGAATTATGCTTGCAATTCAAGGTTCCACTGTAGTATATAAATAGCAACTTGAGTTAAGCTCTATGTGTGTGGGTGGACATATGCATCAGAACATCAACTCTGGAAGTCAATCCTGGCTTGTGATCAGTCCGTAGCACTGCTAAGGCATTATTGAAGATATTGCTTTGATAGTAGCCTTCAGCTCATCTGTATTGTTGGTTTGGGTGTTTCTCACCTTAAGCCATGATGTGCTCTACAATCTGCTGGTAGATGCTGTGTTGACTTTGGACTGACCATTGACTGTGCAAACTTTACATTGGGCCTTAAGCAATTTGGATTTTGTGCCTCTCCTATCTTCCTCCAAATACTGGGTTGCTGATTTTCAAATGAAATCCAAAATTTACTTTCATCTCAAATTCAAATTTTATTCGTCACATACACAGTCATACACAGTATGATATGAAGTTAAATGCTTATACAACTGCTGTTGACCTCCAATATTACAAAAAAATAAGACAATAAAAAAACACTTAAATTTACATAATATACAGCAATAAGAATAAGAATAAAACTGAAAATTAAATAGTAGAATAAGATAAATATAAAGAAGATAAAAAATATATAATAATGTCCTATGTGGTGTTGTGATTGAGAGCTCGCATAGCCTTCAGGAAGAAGCTCCTCCTCAGTTTCTCTGTGTTGGCCTTCAGGGAGCGGAAGCACTTTCCTGACCACAACAGAGAGAACTGTCCATTGTTGGGATGGCTGAGGTCTTTCACCATCTTCCTGGCCTTGGTCCAGCACCGCTTTTTGTAGATAGACTGAAGGTCAGGGAGCTTGGTACAGATGATGCATTCAGCTGATCGAACCACCCTCTGTAGGGCTCACCTGTCCTGCATGGTGCTATTCCCGAACCAGGTTAAGATGTTTCCCGTCAGGATGCTCTCTATGATGCAGGAGGAGAAGTTCCTAAGCACCTTAGAGGGCAGTCTAAAGTCTGTCAGGCGTCTGAGGTAGTAGAGACACTGCCGGGCCTTTTTCACCACGGTGTTGATGTGACAGGACCATGACAGGTCCTGCGTGATGTGAACACAGAGGTATTGGAAACTGTCCACTCTCTCCACTGGGCTCTCGTTGATGGCAGCGGTCTGGTAGTTCCTCTCCTGCTTAGTACTAAAGTCCACTATGAACGCCTTTGTCTTGCTGACGTTCCTCTGGTCCATCACGACTGTGTCATCAGCAAACTTAATGATGGTGGTGGAGTTCATAGTGGCAACGAAGTCATAGGTGTACAAAGAGTACAACAGTGCTGAGAGTATGGGAGGCTGAGACTCTCAGCCTCCGTTCCATCCTTACTGCTTGTGGTCTGCCAGTTAGAGATCCACTGACACAGAGATGAGCTGAGTCCCAGGTGCTCCTGCTTGGTGGTGAGTGTGGAGGGAATTAGGGTAATAAATGCTGAGCTGTAGTTGACAAAGAGCATTTTCACTTCTAGTGTCCAGGTGAGTGAGTGATGTGTGGAGTAGATGAGAGATGGCATCATCCATAGAGCGGTTCGGGCAGTATGCAAACTGCAGTGGATCCAGTGTGTCCGGTAGTGAAGAAATGATGAAGTCCCTGACCAGCCGTTCAAAGCACTTCATCACTACTGAGGTGAGGGCTACAGGGAAGCAGGATGGGGTTTCTTTGGAACAGGAACAATGATGGACTCCTTAAAGCATGTGGGGATCACCGACTGAGATAAAGAGATGTTCAATATCTCTGTAAACAAAGGTGCTAGTTGGTCTGCGCAGGCTCTGGGGGCTCTACCTGACTTGCCGTCTTTCACTTTCCTGAAGGCTCTGCTCACCTCATGCTCGTAGATGATGAACACGTTTCCGGTGCTGGCAGTGTCTTCCTGTCTGCAGCCGTTAGCGCCACTAGCAATAGCATCGCTAGCGTCTTTAGGTGCAGCCTCGAAGCGAGCATAGAAGGTGTTCAGCTCTTCTCCCACAGTCATGTCCGTGTTCGTCATACTGGATGTTGGTGCTTTGTAGTCCGCTTTTGTCCTCTAGTTTCCTCCCATAGCGCTGCTTAACCTCTTTCACCTCTTCCGAACGTTGTAAGATGCAGCCTTGTACGGGTCCATGTGCCCCGACACAAGTCCCGCGTTGTTGGCAGCGGTGCAAGATCTCAGAGCGTCGTGGATGGTTTTATCCACCCACGGATTCTGATTGGGAAACATTCTGATGGTCTTTTTCTGTATGGAATCATCCGCTAGTTTCCCGACGAATCCCACAACCGCTTCACGTTGAAACACGTTGACACGTTGACGTTATCAGAGCTGTTTTGGAACATGTCCCAGTCTGCGTCATCGAGTGTGTCCTGTAGCGTGTGTATTCGTCCGTCCAGCGTGCGACCTCCCTCTGAACCGCAAAGAACTCTGTAAACTCTGTTGACTTTGGACTACTGAGCAATGTTCCAGTTCTTTTCCTCCTTATCCAGGGTAAGGTGGTTCTGATGTTGTCTCTGGTTCAGGACTTGATACTAGGAATGCAACAGTTGTGGCCCATCTCCTGAAGATGTGCAGTAGCTCTTTATGCACTTACTGCAGCCTCATTCCACTACTTGTGAAGTCCTCCCAATGGCAGATTTCGGCTTTGCTTCACAATCTCCTTTAAGGCTGTAGTCATCCCTGTTGCATCTTTTTGTACCACACGTTTCCTTTCCAGTCAACTCCAGGCCAGTACTTCAATACAAGATATTTTAATACCTCTGCAAACAGCCAGCATTTGATGCAATGACCTTCTGTGGCTTACCCTCTTTGTGGAGGAGGTCAATTATCATCTTCTGTACAAGTGTCATGTCAACAGTCTTCCCCAGGCCAGGTACTTTCCCACAGGAGACTTTCCCACAGGAACTACCTACACTTTTGCTTTTGCCCGAAGTTGACCCCTGCTGCTACACCTTAGCAAAATCTGTATTCAGAAGATCTCACCTTTTAATGAGCATCTGAAAGATTTCACTGAAAGATGTGACACCAGAAGACCTCACAAAGCAAGGTGTACATCCAGAAGACCTCTGAGCTGTATGTAGGGTTGAACAGGCTACCATATGCCTCAATGCCTATATAGAATATGCCTATATAGAAGATTGTGTGCCTTTGTGTTATACTTGATGTGGTTAATATGGGAAAGATAATTTACAAACCCCTTTCTGGGGATAAATGTTTGAATGAGTATGCATGATAGGGGATGTTTGGTAGTAAATGCAAGCTTGTGTTATATGAAGAACATTGGTGTATATAATAGCGTTAGTTAGTAGCGTGAACAGGGCTCATGTGAATATACTTTATAAAAGTATTAAAAACTTCAGCAGGATGTTCCTTAAGTGACCGAGCAAACATTACATTAATGTATGCACAAAAAGGAAAAACTATTTCACCCAAGAGTAGGATCGACTCTGTAAGGTCAAAACCCCAAGGTCCGAACAGGTCTGTCGCTCACTCTTCCGTCTGCTGGTGGGCACTCTTTCAGCTCTTTCATCTGGTTCCTTCGACACTGCCCTTGAGGGTGCTCTTCCACCCTTGCGCTCCTACTTGCGCTCACACTCTGCACCACCATGCGAATAAACCATCTGCACTTCCATCCGGGTATGTCCCCAAATCCTTTAAATTAGCCGTTATTAAACCGCTAATCAAGAAACCTGACCTTGACCCCAGTCAGCTTTCTAATTACAGGCCGATATCAAACCTTCCCTTTATCTCCAAGATTCTGGAAAAGTTAGTATCACAGCAGCTATGTTCACATCTACACAGAAATAGCATAAATGAACTGTATCAGTCAGGATTTAGGCCTCATCACAGCACAGAGACAGCACTTGTTAAAGTAGTAAACGACCTGCTATTGACCTCTGATCAGGGTTGCGTCACTATACTTGTGTTACTGGACCTCAGTGCAGCTTTTGACATTATTGATCATAGTATTCTCCTTCACAGATTAGAAAAGGTAGTAGGAATTAAGGGAACTGCCCTCTTGTGGCTCAGATCCTATTTGACTGATTGTTATCAGTTTGTAGATTTAGATGGTGACCATTCCTCATGTTCTCAAGTGGAGTTTGGTGTTCCACAGGGTTCAGTTTTAGGCCCACTGCTTTTTTCCCTTTACATGCTTCCTCTGGGCAACATAATTCGTAAACATGGTATTAGTTTTCATTGTTATGCTGATGACACACAATTATATGTCTCAGCAAAATCAGATGAGAAAAACCAGTTTGCTAAAATTGAGCAGTGTGTGCAGGACATAAGAGATTGGATGTTAATTAATTTTCTTCTGCTTAATCCTGATAAGACACAAGTAGCTAGAAGTAAGCTTTCTGATCACACTGTAACTTTAGATGGCCTTTCTGTTCCATCAAATGCAACAGTAAAAGACCTTGTTGTGATTATAGATTCCAGCCTTTCGTTTGAAGCACATGTAGATAATATCACCAGGATAGCTTTCTTTCACCTTAGAAATATTGCCAAGATTAGAAACATATCATCACTAAATGATGCAGAAAAACTAGTTCATGCCTTTATTACCTCTACGTTGGACTATTGTAACGCCTTACTGTCTGGTTGTTCAACTAGGTGTATAAACAAGCTTCAGTTCGTACAGAATGCAGCAGCGAGAGTCCTCACTAAAACCAGAAGATACGAGCACATCACCCCTATCTTATCTACACTGCATTGGCTCCCTGTGAAATTTCGCATCGATTTTAAGATACTACTTTTGACATTTGAAGCACTAAGTGGTCTCGCGCCACAGTATTTGAGTGAACTCCTAGTGTCTTACGATCCGCCACGCCTACTTCGATCAAAGAATGCAGGCTGCCTGTCAGTACCACGTATTATTAAAACTACAGCAGGGGGCAGATCTTTTTCTTACAAAGCCCCAAAGTTATGGAATAGTCTTCCTATTAATGTTCGGGACTCAGACACAGTCTCAGTGTTTAAGTCTAGGCTAAAAACCTATTTATTTAGCCAAGCATTTTTGTAAATAGATTAACCTTAGGTAAAGGAGCAGATCTGGGGGACTCATGGACGTAGAGTATTCTGGTGAACTGGTATGTTTAGATGCTGTCTTCCCCACTCTCATTGATCACTCAGGTTTGTTGACGGTGAGGTGATTGGTTGCTTTACATCACAGGGAGCCCTCATGTCTGTGTTTCCTTCTGGCTCTCCCTTTTAGTTATGCTGTTATAGTTAGTCCTGCCGGAGTCCCTGCTTGCACTTTGCACTAAATATACATTCACCTTATACATGTTGACTGTGACCATACCTAACTGCCATCTCTCCTTATTTTCTGTTCTCTCCTCTTCTGCTCTCTCTCCTCTCTCTCTCTCTCTCTCTCTCTCCCTCTCTCCTTTCCCTCTCTCTGT
The DNA here is from genome assembly GCA_030347435.1 of Clarias fuscus. Classification (NCBI taxonomy): domain Eukaryota; kingdom Metazoa; phylum Chordata; class Actinopteri; order Siluriformes; family Clariidae; genus Clarias; species Clarias fuscus. Next base: position 22,677,962 of record CM059229.1, on the reverse strand, counting down.
CTCTCTGTCGAGCTATACATGTCACTCCTGAGTTGCCAGTGATCCAGACCCCTCTGCCCTCTGGACCCGTCTAACCCGTCCTGGAGTCCTGCTTCTGGTTGGAGATCTCGTTGCATGGATGCCCCGTGTGGTCTGCCTGGATTCGTGTGGTGGCTGGGGATGGTTTCCATGAAGACTGTCCTGTCATCGATTGATGCTCTGGGGACCTGTGACTTCAGTTGTTCGATAGTTCAGGACTGGAATCTCCTACAGTCTCCTCCAGGAACAAACTGGACTCTTTTTAATTTTAATTTTAAACACATCTCCTGTTATACTGAACTTCCAGTACACATTATTATGCTGATCAATCCCTGCTATCCGTTATCACCCAGATGAGGATGGGTTCCCTGTTGAGTCTGGTTCCTCTCAAGGTTTCTTCCTATTACCATCTCAGGGAGTTTTTCCTTGCCACCGTCGCCCTCGGCTTGCTCATCAGGGACAATCTTATCATTTTGATTCATACACATTGCATACAAACTTACTTCTTTTATTGTGTAAAGCTGCTTTGCGACAATGTCAATTGTTATCCAACAATTATAAATAAATGCGCTATATAAATAAAATTGACTTGACTTGACAGCACTCCAAAATCTTGCAATGGAGAAACTCTCAGAAGCCGATCCAGAGCGCTGCCATCGGTAACCAAGCAATCAACGCGTCATCGAAGGGCTTCCCTGAAAGATATCAACCCAACAACTCCACACCAACCAATCAGCAATGCTACGATTCCCTTCCACTGGAGGTGAACCACCAAAAAGATCCTCAAAGTAACGCAGGTAAACAAAAAAACCTTCTTACCTTGCTGAAAATTGGTGCTGCTCTTGTGACTTTTTCAGATCTAGTAACCAGTACTAAAAATTTGGAGACTTCCTTAAAACTCCATTAACTTTCACCCTCTGAACTGTTTGTCTGTACGTGTGTGTTTAAGTAGTGTAGTTTCATGCATCGTAGAGTTGTTCAATAAATTCTTGTCCTTGTCTACTTTATAAAGAACTGTTGTCTTGGTTGTGCAGTTTAAAGTCTAAACATTTGCCCAGATCTTACGTTACCTTGCTCATAACTGATAAATAATGCCCATAATGTGGATTAATAAAAAAGGCCCAGTGTGTTTTAATAACATGCAAGGTTATGAGTTATGTGTCCTGCCACCTTTACACACGCTCCTAAATATGCACACAATTAAAAGTATGCCTTTATTTAAACTAAATATTTTTGTATATTTCTTCCTTTGGCTGAAGTGCATGAGAAAATTTCTAATTTCTTAAGAATATCTGGTACTTAAAAGCTAATTGAATATATGAGACAATGAGCTGTGCTATTGTCTTTAAAGATAATATATTGATTTGCTTTAGGTAAGATATACATATAAGATAAGATACATATATGTAAGATATATCTTATAAGGCAGCCTCACTCCACTGCTATGATAGATTAAGATATACCTTTATTTGTCCCACAGGGGAAAACTGCATTTTATTCAAAATAAAAATGAGCGGTGAGTGTGATGATCTATATTTCAAATATACTGTGGAGCTGGAGCCTTCCTAAAATTCAGTCCATGTTGGGTCCTTCTTGTTATTTCATAAAACATATCTCTGTGACTATGATTAAGTATGTAATATATTAAATACTGGCTCTTCAGGCATGCTCACAATCAAACTCACACTAAGGGAGAAAGGGCCTGTATATTTTCATATTTATTAGTTTAAATCACAACACAGGGGAAAATGCAGCCATTCCATCAGGGGCACATATACATGGATCATATACAAAATAATTTCCAATTTGAAAACTATTGATATTGCAGAAATTTGATGGCATGTAAGTTAATAAACATTTATGTAAAACATTTTGTGTAACGCTTTCATAAAGGATAGACATGATGCTAATATGAAATGGAACTGTACATTGAAACCCCTTTTGCATAGACAATAAATACAATATTTTGAACAAAATGTACCTATTAACTTTATTAATTATCTTTTTTTTTACTATGTCCTGTCAGACTGAACGTAACAAAACAGAGCAGTGTGTGTGAAGAATCCGCAGAAGTGATGTGCACTTTTTTTTTTTTTTTTTACTATGTATTGTGAGCACACTTAATTCCTCAAATACTGTCATAAGTCATCAAATACTGTACAGGGTGTTAATAATTGAAGGTCCAAATTTAAACTGAAATAAATTATAATAAAATATACATGATAATATATGTAATATATAATACGTACTGTATATAAGTATAATATAATTATGCAGAGGTGGAAAGAGTAATAAACTTTTGTGCTCAAGTAAAAGTACTGTTATTTCAGTGAAATTTACTACAAATAAAGTTACCACTATAAAAATCTACTCAGGTAAAAGTAAAAATTAGCTCATTCAAAATTTACTCAGAGTGAAAGAGTTTTTTTTTAAAGAGCGGGGGTGGGATGGAGGATTCTAGTGTAGTTCAAAAAATAGAAGTGGATATAAATCTCAAACTAGTTGTTTTTAATTGAAGGAACACCTTTGCATAATAAAGCTGTTGTCTTTCTTGTGCTTGAAATTAAAGTGGTCACTTAAATATGGTGTGACTCTTTGCATCGGATAGCCGAGGGGAAAAAAGAGCTCAGAGCCAAGAATAACGTTCAGCATAAAACCTTTATCAGCCTCTTTCAACAGCACAAAATTATAATACAAAACATAAAGTAAAAGAAAAGGGTAAAAGAATAGAGCTTTTTGAGGGTGAGCAGCACACCTGAGCTCCTACTCCGTTCTCTCCTCACGCACACACCGCTGCAGTTTACACACTGGGATAGGGGCGGAAACTCTTAAAAGGGCAACAAACATACATAATGTGGTATACAACATAGTAGTGGCTGTTACAATGGCCAGGGGTTTGCTTCATTTGATTTTTCATTTCATTCATTTGATGGCATTTCACTTTTAGCTGGGTCTGCATCACTCGCATCTGTTTTGTCCGTCCTTATCGTTCTTGTGAATTTAGCGAGTTTGTTCTCCCCGCCCATCAATCAATCATTGCAGTGGTTTCCGGGAGCAATTCTTTTCCTTCCCCGTTGCATTATTTTCATTATATTTAATTTTCATTCATTTATTGTTACTCAGTAGCAAATATGATTTTAAACAAACAAAACAAAACAAAAAATACTTATGTAAAAGTAAAATTACAGATTTTAAAAACTACTTTAAAAAGTTGAAGTACACAAAAAAAAACTACTCAATTACAGTAACGCGAGTAAATGTAATTTGTTACTTTCCACCTTTGTACATATGTATCATCACAGACCTAGCTATTAATTTCAAATGTTTCTCCTCTCCATAAATAGGTTGAACTTTTCTGGATGAATATAAATTTTTATTTCTGCATAAAACAGTATTATGATACACTCGGCTAATAACATCTTTAATTTTGTAAATACATTAGTCACCTAATTCAACAGAGCACTATAATGATACTTAAATTTCCAAATCAGTGAGACTGTATGGAAAATATTTTCTCTCGCTTTACATGTTGGCAGTTTTTTGGAAATCTGTATATCTACAGTATTTAACCTATTTGAGATATATTTGTGTGTACACGCTTATTTGTAAGAGCTTACTTTGCATGTGTGTGTGTGTTTGTGTGAGGAAGTGTGTGCTTCAGTTCGTACATGTCTAAAATTTGTCAGCAAAGAACATTCTCATGCACACAAGTGTTTTAAACACAGGAAGCAGATCTATTAAAAGGAAGTCCGAGCAAATATTATTCAGTGGAAATAGCTGCAAACTGAATAGAACACTGATCTTCGGTGCAGTCTCTGGCGTTTTGCTTGGACGCCAACCACTTTTATTTTTGCAGGTCACACTGCAGCAGTAATACGATAGATGGGTCACTCTTTGCTGCCTCTTTGAACTCCTCCAAAGAGATCTGGTCATCGTTGTTTTTATCCATCTTGCTGAAAATTTTGTCGACCCGCTGCTCAGGGGTAAGGCCATCCTCATTCATTTTCATCATGATCACAGTGCCAACCATTTTGTAGATTGCCTGTTGAGGGAGAGGAGCATGTGTCTCGATTATGTCGCCTTTATAACAGCCATGATTAGTGCATATACCTACACTAGTGTTAATAGCCTCATAGCTATTAATTGCTACCTTGATAGATTGATTGATTGATTTCCCCTTTTTATTTTACCCTTCCAATTATGCTTCTTAATAAATTCTCTGCCCTCCATGATCTTTATCTGTGATGTGATGAAATCACATCTTAAGGTACCTGGAGGTATCAAGAGCTGTGACAAACTATTTCATAAGGCCCAACAGGTTTCATCAGCACCTACCACCATTTTTAAATATCTGATGACACCAAATGTCCCGCTACTTTGTTTGGATGGATTTTAATTGCACACTCATAAGCACATTTTTAAAAATGTACAATGGCATCTTTTGAATTTTGGAATATACTAAAATGTTTATGTGGTACTGTGACATGTCACCAAGGAGGTGAAGGGGAAGGTTGGAACAGGTATCAGGTGTGTTGTGTGATAAAAGACTATCAGTGAGAATGAAAGAAAAGGTGCTCAAGACAGTGATGAGACCAGAGATGCTCTATGGCTTAGGGACAGTGGCACTGAAGAAAAGCCAAGAATAAGAGCTGGAGGTAGCAGAGATGAAGATGTTGAGGTTCTCTTTGGGAGTGACAAGTTCAGTGCTAATAATTTAAATGTTAATGTAATTTTTAAAAATGATATAAGGGTGTTTCCATTTAAAATGTAAATTAGCACATATTTTTCTTCCTTTGGCTAATTGCGATGAAATAAGCCTACTGTATATGTTACCTCAAACGTGGCCAAATACACCTGTGAAAACACCATTAAAATTAATTTAGTAGTTTTTTACGGGAAGCATGCACAAACAAACAGACAAGAAGACAGAAAAAATACAGAAAAAATACCTTTTTGTACTGTCTTACCCTCTAGGTCATGCTACATGGCAAATATGTTGGAGCAGGGTTGGAACAAAACCCTGCGGGTCTGCGGCCCTTCAGGAATGGAGTTTGACACCCCTGCTCTAGGTAAACTTGAATGGTTTCTGCTATCAGGAGGCCACATTTAAATTCTTAAACTTAAAAGTCAGATACTGTTGGCAGTTGGCAGTTGACTGTTGGCAGTTATTAAGCCTCTTCTTAAAAAATCTAATTTAGACCCAAATGATATAATAAATTACAGACCAATTTCAAACCTTCCGTTTATATCAAAGATATTAGAAAAGATAGTATCAGTCCAAATATGCACATTCTTGCAGGAAAACGATATCCTCGAGGAATTTCAGTCAGGTTTCAGGCCCCATCATAGTACAGAAACTGCACTAGTTAAAATTGCAAATGACTTGTTTTTAGCTTCTGACCAAGGCTGCATCTCAATTCTTGTCTTACTTGATCTTAGTGCTGCATTCGACACTATAGATCATGATATTCTCATAGATCGCTTACAAAATCACATTGGTATTCAGGGACAGGCTTTAAAATGGTTTAGATCCTACCTGTCTGATCGATTCCATTTTGTAGATCTGAATGGAGAACAGTCTGGTGTAATGCCAGTGAAATATGGGGTGCCACAAGGGTCAGTTTTAGGACCTCTGCTGTTCTCAATATACATGCTTCCCTTGGGTAACATCATTAGAAGACATGGGATTAGTTTCCATTGTTATGCTGATGATACTCAGTTATACATTTCCACAAAACCAGATGAAATACCCAAATTGTCTAGACTAACTGAGTGTATTCAAGATATAAAAGATTGGATGACTGATAATTTTCTTTTACTAAATTCAGATAAGACAGAGGTATTACTTATTGGCCCAAAAACCAGTTCATACCAGCTCTCAAAATTCAGCCTACGTTTAGAAGGATGTACTGTTACCACCAGCTCGACAGTGAAAGACCTGGGTGTAATATTAGACAGTAACTTATCCTTTGAAAATCATATCTCCAACATCACAAAAACATCCTTTTTCCACCTTAGAAATATTGCCAAGCTTAGGAACATTTTATCTGTATCTGATGCAGAAAAGCTGGTTCATGCATTCATGACCTCCAGACTGGACTACTGTAATGCATTACTGGGAGGCTGTCCTGCATCCTCAATTAACAAGCTACAGTTAGTCCAAAATGCAGCCGCCAGGGTTCTCACTAGATCCAGAAAATATGATCATATAACCCCAATACTATCATCCCTGCACTGGCTACCTGTTCAGTTTAGAATTAATTACAAAATAGCATTACTTACTTACAAGGCTCTAAACGATCTAGCTCCCACATACCTAACCAGTCTTCTGATACGTTACAATCCACCACGCTCCTTAAGATCAGAAAACTCCGGACTACTGGTAGTTCCCAGAATATCAAAATCTACAAAAGGAGGTAGGGCATTTTCATATTTAGCTCCAAAGCTTTGGAATAGCCTTCCTGACAGTGTTCGGGGCTCAGACACAGTTTCCCAATTTAAAAGTAGACTCAAGACGCATCTCTTTAATCTGGCATACACATAATTAATTTCTTTACCTCATACTCCAGTACATCTATCGTGAATGGCAACCATGCTAATTCTTTTCACCTGCTCTTTATTTTTCCACCCATCCCGAGGCATCTGGAGATTGTGCCAACCCTGCGAGGTTCCTGAGGCATCCAGAGAAGGACCTGCTCCAGCTGAATTTTTCTTCATGTTGGTTTGGATCTACACATGCTGCTCCTGAGCTCCCAGTGATCCAGACCCCCATCTGCCCTCTGCACCTGCTGACTCATCCCTGAGCTGAACTGGACTTTGTGTTAATTTAAATAACTTCTGTTATATCGAACTTTCATCTGCATAACACACATGATGTTCTACAATTTCTGTTATCTGTCATCACCCAGATGAGGATGGGTTCCCTGTTGAGTCTGGTTCCTCTCAAGGTTTCTTCCTATTGCCATCTCAGGGAGTTTTTCCTTGCCACTGTCGCCGTCACCCTTGGCTTGCTCATCAGGGACAATCTCATTATCTAGACACATTTTTCTTACACATATATACATTTCCATAAGTCTTCTTTTCATTTTCTTTTCATTTCTGTGAAGCTGCTTTGAGACAATGACCATTGTTAAAAGCGCTATAGAAATAAAATTGAATTGAATTGAATTGAATACTATATTGCCCCTTTAAATGGTGCATGGCATAAATGGAAAAAGTCAGTTCCTAACTTTACCCTCTGGGCTAACTGCCTAAATACAACAGAGCTGCTTTATTGTGCTCTGTAATAAAACACAGAAACTGTATACAGTGGAACCTCGGATTGCAAGCATAATTCGTTCCAGAACTGTGCTCATATATATCAAAATACTCACAAATCGAATTTACCCATAAGTAATAATGAAAATTCAGATTATTTGTTCCACAACCCAAAAAAATAAATACATAAAAATAGTTAATACAAAATTTAAAGTAAAAATAAAACAAATTTGCCTGCACTATACCTTTGAAAAGAATCGAGACAGAGCAGTGTCTCCATTAGAGTGTGTGAAGGCGAGAGGAGGAGGGGTGTGTGTGAAGGAGCACAGTGTCCAATGATGCGCGAGCAATCGTAACCGAAGACTTGCTAGTTTATTTTGAAAATTTTGCTCGTCTTGCAGAACACTCACAAACCGCATTACTCGCAATCCGAGGTTCCACGGTATATACCAGCATATAGCACTTGTAAGCTCTGCCTCAACACAGGGCTGGCTTGAGAATGCTCTCCCTAGCAAGCACAGACACATTGATAATTTTATTAATATGACGTGGTGTCAATATCCCTGTCAGGGATGATGGGTCAAGCACAGCATGACATGTTTGAGCTAAGTGCAGACATTGCTTATTAGTGCAATTCACTGACTCATCTGCCTGTCACTAAGACAAAAATGTCACCATTACAGCCACATTTATTTATTTATTTCATTTTCAGTAATCACTTTATGGTCTGGGGTGAAATATTTCCAGTTTCAGAGTGTCTTGCCAGTTCCAGCATTCTGTCCTGTCCTTGCTCCTTGTTTACTTTGCAACATTTTGCAACCTTTATATTTTTTGCATGGTACCTGTTATCAATTATGTTTCTATTCTTGCATATTGATTTTCATTTTGCTCTCTTAATGTCAGTCTAAACCACTGGTCTTACTTACTTACATTACTTGGTTACTTTACTTAAGTAAATTTTTACTTACTTACATTTTATATTTTATATTCTTACATTTTACATTTTATATTCTATATTTTATATTTTATTTAATTTTATTCTCTTAGGTCAGGGCAGTTGCCTAAGCATTTCACTGCATATCGTACTGTGTAGGATTGTGTATGTGACAAATAAAATTTGAATTTGAATTTGAAATTTGAATTTGAATTTGGTCCCAAATCCTGGTCCTGGGACCCCCTCCCACTGTGTCTTCTCAGCTGATTTAAATTATCAGCTAATTAACAGCCTTTCCTGAATAGACATAGATGTGGTACAGCAGGGAAAACACTAAAATGTGCAGGACAGGAGGTCCCCCAACTTTCAACACTTTCGCACTGCATGTCCTGGGCTCAACTCAACAGGAGGCCGGTTATTTTGTGTCGTTTGCAAAAACGCACCCGATGGATTTTGATATACTCCTCCTAGGGAATTTATACGATCGTCACCAAACCGGGCCGAAGAGATCTAAAGACATTGAGGATGCAAAATTGCAGAGGAATTTTTGATATCTCAAATGGGTCAGCCGTGATAATGTCTTAAACGTGTACTGAAAATATTGAGTGACATTATATTCAGTGACACCTTTAGTGACATCACATTGAGGAACATCATAGTGTCATGCTTTTCTTCCAGCATCTGCGGCCTATTGTACACACATACACATCACAAATGTTAACACTCTCACACACACACACACACACACACACACACACACACACACACACACACACACACATCTCACACACATACTAACACACACATCACTAATGTTAATACACACATGCACACACACAAACACACTCATACATCACACACATGCACACATACATACACCCATATTAGAAATGTTTACACACACACACCTCTCATGATGCGCACACACACACACACACACACACACACACACACACACACACACACACACACACACACACACACACACACACACACACACACACTAATGCACTCAACAAATATTTAGGGCCCAAACTGACATTAGCCCTGTATAGTGTGTGATGTGTGCAGATTGTGCGGTGCAACCGAGTGGCGATGGCTTTTTCGAGGTCTTAACACACTCGAATAACACAGGTTGTGCGGTGCGCCCAGGGTAGCGATGGCACAGGGTGCTTGGGCCCGTCATCGTTGCTTGCAACTATATTTTTAGCTTGACACCTCCCACCTGAACTACTGGTTCTTGAACCCAAGTAGTTCACACCATTTTTCTTCTGCCAGTTCTTCTGTAGTAACCAAGACAACTTTGTTCAGACAATCTTGTTCGCCAATTTCTTGATGTCCTCTGTTTTGTCTGTGACGCTTGCTGTACAATGCAAACAGTGGTCTCTGGTGCCCCATTCCTGTAACGCAAACTTGCAGGATCAATTTTCCAGGGCCCATTTCCTGGGATCCACCACTATTCACTCCTGTCTTTTGGAATGCCTTCCCATAACGACACCAATTGGTTCATAGAGCCCAGCAACCTGGCTTAGTAGCTGACTCCTGGTCAACGGGTTAGATGTTTTCAGTTTCACTTTGCCTTCAAGAATGTTCTGGCCTGTAATAATTTTACTTTTACTTTTTGAGAAATTAATTACATTAAGTCATAATGTAGAGTTTATCCTCTTCTACCTCTTCTACCCTGTTCCCAAAGCTTTATTTTCTTCTTCCTTCATCTTGTTCGGAAATATGATTTCTTGACTTTGAGTTTGTGCACCAGTCACTTGCATCCCACTTTGCCTGACCTAACCCATGGCTTGAGTACAAATCCACCAGCTGTCAGAATCTCTTCAAGTCTATTTATTATCATGATCAGTATCTCCTGGTCATTGTGGGATGTGAGGATGTCATCCACATAGCTATCCTCCTCAAGTACTCCGCGGTCCTCTTTCAAATGAGCAAACTTTTCCAATTGTGCTGTTTCATGCATAGCTAATTGCGCAATGCAACCAGCAGGGCACTCTCCGATGTTGAGTATGGCATACTCGCCTATTTCTTCTTCCTCAATATCCCTCCAGTGGAATTTGTGAAGATGCACTTAATGCTCTTCGAGTCAGACAGAGTTGTACATCTTCTTAATGTCTCCAAGAGCAGAAAATACTCCCTTTCTAAATCGAAGCAAGACAGCTCTTTTAGAGTTGAGTACATCTGGCCCTTTTAGCAGATCATTCATGCTTAGTCCATTAAATTTTTGGCTACTATTCCAGCCCAGCCACACCGGAGTGGTTGTTGAGTAGGGGTTTGGTGCCACTAAGTGAGGGGTTTGCTGCCACCAAACTGATCCTTTTCACTTCTCAATCTCTTCCTTGGTGAGTTTCATCGCTGCTCCTCTTTCAACCATATCATGGACCTGAGCTGCATAAATACTCTAGTAAATAACGCTAGTACTCTCTTGAGTTGTTCTTAAGAAAACACTTTTCACCCCACTTCTGTTGTATGGAAAGGTGGATGGGTCCTAAATCCATAGATACTTTATATTCCAGTGTGGAGACTCACTGTGGAAATCTTTTTCAACATACAGTAGGCAGGAGACCAGAATGTGCTTTACTGTTGCATTCACCAGCGCAACAGGACAACAGCGGGAGATTTGAATCAGTCGCCTTTTAAAGTCATCCCTGAAATGACCGCCAGAATTACATCATCTGCAATTTGTTTTCCATTAATTTATATAAAAGCAGACATTTTGCTTTCTATAAGCATACATTTTTCACGTCTGTGAGGCAAGTATACACAGTTTCGGTTATTTTTTTCACGAGTACTGACAGAATAGCGCATCCTGTTTGCTTTCATTATTTTACAAAATCATAACGTTTTGTAATCACACCTGTAATGTAGTGAGCGCGCACTACTATTCAGCTTTGACATTTGTCATAAACACTTAAACATAGGCATTTTTATAGGTTAATGTTAGAGAAGTGGACATGTAAAGTTGCATGTTGCAGATGATTATCCAAATTTGAGCTGTGTCAAAATATTAACACTGATATCAATATCAATTATCCCCCGGTAAACTAAAGTAAATTAAGGATGTCTTGAAACATATTGAAATAACTAGTTTTATTTATTTATTTTTAAAATCGCATAAAAATCATGGGTTGTGTTTAGAGTGATTAATACAGTTTTATTACAGTTTGTAATTTATCAGATATTTTCAAGTAAATTTTAAACACAAATACTGTACAGACCAAAAGTTTGGTCTGTACACACCTTCTCATTCAAAGAGGTTGAATTTGTATTATGGCAAGAAAAGAGCAGCTAAGTGAAGAAAAAAACGAGTGGCCATCATTACTTTAAGAAATGAAGGTCAGTCAGTCCGAAACATTGGGAAAACTTTGAAAGTGTCCCGAAGTGGAGTCACAAAAACCATCAAGTGCTACAAAGAAACTGGCTCACATGCGGACCATCCCAGGAAAGGAAGACCAAGAGTCACCTCTGCTGCGGAGGATAAGTTCATCCGAGTCACCAGCCTCAGAAATCGCAGGTTAACAGCAGCTCAGATCAGAGAGCAGGTCAATGGCACACAGAGTTCTAGCAGCAGACACATCTCTAGAACAACTGTTAAGAGGAGACTGTGTGAATCAGGCATTCATGGTAGAATATATGCTAGGAACAACCAAGGACAGGCAACAAGCAGAAGAGACTTGTTTGGGCTAAAGAACACAATAAAGAACACAATAAAGAAAACTCTTTGAATGAAAAGGTGTGTCCAAACTTTTGGTCTGTACTGTACAGTATATGATATGTATATGATGAATATATGACTTGCGCACTCATGTGTACTCATGTGCACTTTGTGTACATGAGTACACAAGTCTAAAGCAAATGCAATTATTGATTTATTGTTTATTGTTTATTTTAGCTGTTTAAGTTACATGAAAAATAACGTGCCTACCGGCTTACTATTATTTTCTGCTCAAATTTAAAGATGCCCGTGTGTGTGCAAAAAGAGAAGTACAACAAAGAATACAAAAGTGTATAATAAGTTAGCCTAAAACTGTTTCCAATGCTGAAGCAAACATGATTTTTATTAAGTTTTACAATAGATCTTTCATAATGAATGTGTGTATATGCACTTTAAATATACACTAAACAATAAACACTGCCTTTTGCAAAATGAAAGTGAGTGCCGTTGAGCAAATAGCTGATAAGGCCGAAGGCCAAGAGGAGGAAGCGAGGTAAGCAGGGGGCGTCAGGCAGCGCTTGAGAAAACAGTAGGTGACTCGCATCCCACTTCCATCCATGATTATGGGAAAGGTTCTGTCCCTAAGGACTAAGTTGGAGGAGCTCATGGGTAACGTTCGGTTCTAAAAGGACTATAAGGAATGTTGTGTCCTGGCCTTCACGGAGACTTGGCTACCGGAGCATGACCAGGACACCGGTCTATTCATTGACGGGTTTGGAGCGCCGCTCTGATTGAATCGATAAGCTGAGATAACACAGAAAACTCGGGGCGGTGGTGTATATCTGTATGTTAACAAAAGATACTGCACTGCTTTCATACTTTTATCAATACGTGTCCTAGGAGGGACAAGAGTCTGGACCTTTGTTATGGATCCGTAAAGGACGCATACCTCCCCTTGCCTCAGCTGATCATAACTGTGTTAATCTAATTCCTACATACAATTGCACAGATTGGGAAATGTTTAAACGGTCCTGTGGGGATAACTTTGACATGACATCTTATATGCTCCTAGGCAGGTAAAAATGTACCCGAACAATAAGCCATGGGTAACAAAAACTGTTAAGTCCTGCATACTGAAAAAGAAATGCTGTTTTAAACAAGGAACCACCTCTGATTTGTATCTTGCAAATAGAGAGTTAAAAATAGAGATTCTCCAGGCTAAACAAAATTATAAAACTGAAGTGGAGAATAAGATGGCTACTAAAAAGCTCGGTTCAGCATGGGACAGCTTAAAAACCATAACTGGTCTCCATAATCCAAAAAGTAGCAACTTGATTAATTTAGCTGGCTACAACATTGATTTTGAATTAGCTAATTCTCTTAACCATTTTTATAATCTTTTTAATGTTTTAGATTTTAATAAGGAATTTTGGGAATGGAATAGTAAGCTCTCAGTAAGACTGAATAAAAGTAAAGGACCAGATAATATATGTGGTCGCACACTTATAATCTGTGTAAAGGAATTAAGTCCTATATTTGAATATATTTTAATAAATCTCGCAGGAACAACAGGTAACTAATTGCTCTTAATGATTTCAGACCTGTAGCTTTAACTTCAAATGTGATGAAAACATTTGAAAAATTAGTGAGGTCTGAAATATTGAGAAATCCTGAGTATGTATTTGATCCCATGCAGTTTGCCTATAGGCCTCATAGTGTAGTCACTTTGCTTTATCTTATTTTTAAACATTTGGGAAAACAATGGTTCTCATGTCAGACTTTTATTTGTTGACTTTTCATTTGGTTTTAATACAATTCAACCTCACATTTTAGTTTGACAGTTTGATCTCAGCAATAATCTGGTGGGCTGAATTCTTAACTTTTTAACGAATCGCACACAGTGTTAGAGTAAATGGATGTTTATCAGACAAAGTTTGCTCTTCAACTGGCTCCCCACAAGGATGTGTTCTTTCACCCCTGTTATACAGTACATCCTCTACACAAATATGTCAGAGTGGATGAGAAAAAAGAACCATCATTAAATATGCAAATGACCCGGTCATTGCCAGTCAACTTCATGATAATGAAACAGGTCATGGTCCAGTACTTACAGATTTTGTCAGGTGGTGTAAGGAATCCTATCTTCAGTTAAATATATTAAAGATGAAAGATATGATAATCAACTTTAGGAAGGCTACTCACACACGGGATTACTTAAATTAAAAGGTCAGAGTGTTGAATGTGTGCAATCATATAAATATCTTGGCACGATTATTGATGACAAACTCCCTTTTGGCAAGACCTGCGAAGTAGTGTGCAAGAAGGGCCACCAGCATCTGTTTTGTTTGAGGAAGTTAAATTATTTCCATATTGATAAAACTATGATGATTCTATTTTATCATGCTTTTCTTGAATCAGTTTTATCATTCTCTCTGGCATCATGGTTTGGAAATCTTTCTGTCAAGAATAAAATATTCTAAATTAGATAGTTAAGTGGTCCAACAAGCTGATTGGGGTGCCATTAGTCAGTTTGGAGGCTGTGTACACTAGGCAGCTAAGGAGAATAACAAATTCTAACTAGGGAGGTACATTTCCTGAAGAAAATGTGAGTGGTGCTTGCTGTGGCAAAACTTTGGAGTCATACTAGCAACTTCCTAAGCACTCCAGCATCATGTTAGTGTAGCGGTTTTACTCTGGTTGTGTAGTTTTTTTTTCTTCTCTCTATTAACGAAGCAATGACGACAAGGATGATCTTGATATCTCTTTTTTATTCTGCAGAAACACAGAGCACATGTAAAATAGCGCACATCACAACCGTCTCTCTCCTCAATCGTACTCGCATTAGCAGAGCGAGAGACCACACACCCAGCCTCTTTGGCAGCAAAAGTAAATCTAACATGCCGCTGCGCAGCGCGAGGCATCCTGTGCGTCGCTAAAATGTGCTCTACCTGACACAAACGCTGCATATATGGTTCCGCATGGTATAACTATACATAGCATCTTATAAAACAAAATGCAAATAACAAAACACACAACCAGCAAAAAGTTTTGTGAAGTTCACATAAATTAGTTTACAATTATTAACTTGGCTACATTAGCAACATTCTATTGATGTAGCTAACAACATGCTAATATAGTTAGCATAATGCTAGCAACATGTTAATAAGCTAAACATCATGGCAGCAACATGCTAAGCACTCTAACATCATGTTAGCGACATTCTACTGATGTTGCATGCAACATGCTAACATTGATAACATAAAGCGACATTCTAATGATGTTGCATGCAACATGCTAATATAGTTAGCATAAAGCTAGCAACATGCTAATAAGCTAAACTTCTTGCTAGCAACATGTTAGACACTCTAGCATCATGCTAGCAACAAGCTAATCATGTTATTAGCGAAATGCTAATATAGATAGCATAATGCTAGCGCCATGCTAATATTGTTAGCATCATCCTGGCAACATGCTAATATAATTAGCATAATGCTAGCGAAATGCTAATTTTGTTAGCATAATGCTAGCAACATGCTAATCATGTTAGCAACATGCTAACAGCATGTTAATGATGTTGCTAGGGGGCGTGGCTTATGTACATCATGATAAATGCAAAAGTCTGATTGACTGCCTGAGTAAAATGAGCCCAGCCCCATGTCTCTATGACAGTCGGATTCACAGTTAAATTCAGTTTAAAAGTTCCTGTGGAAATTTCTGTTGTATGTTAATTGCCCCCTAGAAAAGTCATGACCCATTAGAAAAGTCATGTCAAGCCCCCTTTTCCCAGAACAAAGCCAAATAAAATAAATCCTGAATGAACCACACAATTTGCCACCTGTTTCATGGGTCTTTGATGAACGGAAAGTGACGAGTCATGCACCAAATTCCCCATTATAAGTCAATGGGGCAAATTTGGGGACCTCTATTGCCCCGGGGGTAGAACCTATACCCAACGCAAGAGCGGGGTATGGTCTGACACAGGTTGCAAACCTCTACAAAAGTGGTAAATTTGACCTTTCTACAAAATTCCCTCTGCGCTACAATCCGTCAAAGTTGGTCTCAATGTTAAGTTAAGACTGTTAAGACTTTTTGGGGCGGTTAATTGCCCCCTGTGGCCGCCGACCCCTTAGAAAAGTCATAGCACCCCATTCCCGACCAAGCCGCACCTCATTCATGGGTCTACGACAAACGGTGCGGGACTAGTTACGCGCCGAAATTTCATACGGAAGAAGAAGAAGAAAAAGAAAAAGAATAAGCCTGTGAGATTATAATAGTAGTGCTTCGCTTCGCAAGCACCACTAATAAGCCTGTGAGATTATAATAGTAGTGCTTCGCTTCGCAAGCACCACTAATAAGCCTGTGAGATTATAATAGTAGTGCTTCGCTTCGCAAGCACCACTAAAAAGAATAAGCCTGTGAGATTATAATAGTAGTGCTTCGCTTCGCAAGCACCACTAATAAGCCTGTGAGATTATAATAGTAGTGCTTCGCTTCGCAAGCACCACTAATAAAAAATATTATTAAGTCATAAAAAAGTCATACAACAATAAGTTGTATCGAAAAAATACTACAGTGATGGTAGTTTCCACATCTGAATACTTTAAACAACAAACATGAAAAATCTGAGCCAGAGCTATTGACATTTTCTGTACAATAATGAGTAAAACAAAAAAACATTGGTTTAATCTTTAATCAGGTTAACTAGCTGACAATTTTATTTGTGTTCTATAGCCTATATATCTGTGTTTGTATCTGTTTATTGTTATTAAAAAAAAAAACATCCAAAGACATCAAACTTTAAATATAGAAATAACCGGAAAAATTGTCTTTCAGAATAAAACATTACAATAACGCAAAAGACTCTCTAAAAATGCTGTGGTTGTTTCTGTAAACACATTGTTGGGTTTATGCTGAGTAAAAATTCTGTCTTATTTTGACCCAACTAGTTTATTCTTTATTCTCCTTATTTCTCCAAACGGCAGCCTGCAAAATGTTCGAAATATGTTATTGTGTCACAAGAGTAGTTTTAAGAGTTGTTTAGGCAAAATGCATGTGTGTACAGCTCAAAACCTCCAACGGTTATTAAAGATAGCGTCTATTTAGAAAAAAATGCCCCTACGATTTCAGAGATTTGAGCTTCAGTGCATAACACCATTCCAGCCTCATCTCAGAAAGAATTTCTAAACGTTTTCTAAACGTGGGCTATTGTTGTTTACTATTTGTTCAATTTAAATGAGGTTTGGCCTTGGGATTCTGATTTGGCATCATGATCCTCCTCTTTTACTTCCTACGTAGTCTAATCAGTGCAGCCACACTCATAAAGTTAAAGAATATATCGGTGGGAAACAGTCAGGAGACGGACTCTGGCCATTTTATTAATTCATTAATAAATTAGTGATTTCTTTGGTTTTTAATTACATAATTTAAAATAGTTTTTTCGTTACTTTATATAAAAGCAGACATTTCTGGTTACCATTATACCAGCATATGTTGTGTTTTGGTGCTGGTATGCCGGTGACCAGCATACATTTTGCTGGTATGCTGGTGCTGGTATGCTGGTCACTTTACTGATGCAGGTCCACAGCATACCAGCATTATAATGCTATGCTGTTCACCACCCCATCTAATGTTGGTATGGTATAAAAGCCAGAATACATGTAAGATTGTTATCCAATTTGTAAAATATAAAACAGAATCAGTATAAAATCAGCTTTATTGGCCAACACAAACAATATTAACATTGTGTAATATGTAGCAATATATACAATTTGCACATTTGTAAAAATATGATAATTTAACAATGAACAGCAAATAAGTTTTGATAAAAAATAAAAAATAAAAACAAAACATGGGACCAACCTCTCAGGGACATTTTCACACAGTTACTTTCATATCGCAGGGGTGTAAATGTAGATTACCTTGACTGTTTTCCTGTGAACAGCGTGTGGGCATGTCCTGTCTCAGGTCATCATCAGTGAATGAAGTGTGGCTATCTCTCCTTAGATTCATATGAATTCCATAAACTGACATTTATTTTTGATTAAGCTTGCTACATTTAAAAGTAGACAGATATATATGTTTAGATATATGGATATGTGTGTGTTCATTTTAGTTCATTTTATTGACGTGTTTCAAAAAGATTTTCGGGGCGACTGAGACGGCAGAAAGCGCACCCTGTTTATTTTCTTTATTTTACTAAAGCAAAATGTTTTATTGATATGTGAGTGTACATTAACAAATAAAGACATAAATCGATGCATTGCACATATGTGTATGGTTAAAAATGATGGAATATTTTAAGTTATTTTGATGGCTACCATAAAAAAATGCAAGGGGTTCCACTGCCAAAACAGCTGACCCCATGGTGCTGGTGCTGATATACTGGTAACCCTGCTGGTATAATTGCTGGTCAAGCTGGTGACCAGCTATGATGGTCTGTGCTGTTTTTTTTTCAGTTTTAAGTGATTTCCATTGATTACTTTTTAAAAAAAGTGCATTTATATAAAAAGGTTTGTGCTGTGTTTTTAGACAACCCACAGATATTTAATAAATGTAAAATAATGTATTTACATGTTTTTGGTAAATGGATTATTACTACTACAGTATTATATTAGTATTATATTATATACTAAAATTACACTACATTATAGTGTACACTACATAATTTAGAATTATAATTAAATTAAATCTTATTAAGATCGAATTTAAGCAAAGTAAACTTTAACATAGTGAGCCTTTAGATTTTATCATGTGTAATTAGAAAAGCTTTCTTGCTTTCAAAAAAGGGTTTTGTGTCATCTTATATTTGTAGTAGATTTATTAACTGAAATAAATGAAATTGTGAATGATCATAAAATTAAAACATTGTCAGGACGTGCTCCTGCGTCATCAGATGTCGTTGTCCTTCAGTCCCGCTTGTGTTTTTGCATTATTATGAGAATGAAATGCAGTAGGCTGTTATGATCATCATAATTTTCTGTAATAAATAATGACCCCCATTGCGCTGTATCACCGCAGGCAAAACCTTACGAAATACATGTCAAACATTAAACGAATTTACAATCACTGTACTAAAATAATAGTAATAAATATAGCCGTTTCTTGTTTGCATCGAATTTAAGCAAAGTAAATGTATACCTTTATATCTAGCCTTTAGATTGTGTAACACTAGAAAGTAACTAAAAATTAATGAAAGCAAACAGGGTGCACGTTGTTTTCGGTGAACTTGAGCGCGTCAGAAAATGAACCGAAACTCGCCTCACAGACGTAAAAAATATATACTTATGGAAAGCGAAATGTCTATTTTTATATAAACTAATGGAAAACAATTTTAGACGTCTAATTTTAGACGATGTAATTCGTATGAAAAGGGAATTATAGGAGCATCTGAGAGAGAGAGAGCGCGCAAGAGAGAGCGCGTGCACGCTCAGTTTAAGTTTATTCGTGTACGAAGCACAAACTCTCTGTCTCTAAAAAATCCTCAGCAACGGCAATAAGCCCCGAGAGGATAAAAGTTTTTTGTTTTATTTTCCAGAGCCCAGTCCGTTCTCACGTAGAAGGCGGAGCTATTTCGTTGACCCCCTCTAAGGTAGCCACGTAACACGTTGCCGTTTTTTAAAAACTGGAATGGAAGAGATGGAAAGTTTCCTCATCATAACATGCCTTGTATTATTTTTAATCACTCTATACACAACCCATAATTTTTAATGCTATTTTAGAAGTGAAATATACAAATGGAATATTCTTTTGTTTTTTTATTTTATTTTTTTATAAAACATTAAATTTAAATATTTTATAAAAAATACCAAAGAAATTGTGTATAGAGTGATTAAAACCATACAATTTATGATATGATAAGGAAAATCTCAATTTCTTCCATTCCAGGGATTAAAAACGGTAACAATGTCAATTTTAGAATCTAGAATCCAGAAGATGAAATTTACACAAATTTAAAAAGATTCCTGAAGTACTGCAGGTCTCAGATCCAAGAGGGTCTTAAAGTGGGGAGGGGTGCATTTCAGTTTCTCTGAATGTATAGGTGAGAACAGCTGATTCACACCTGGGTAGGGGTAAATTATTTGCATTTGAATTATGCTCTATGCATAACATTTGAATGTTGTCTGACATTGTGAAGCACACACAGTAACACTATTATTACAATTATCATTATTATATTATAACAGATCCCTAACTGTTCGAGCTGTTATAATTCTGAATTTTGGGAGGGGCCAAAAAAAGCTAACCAGAAATATGAATCAAACAGCACAAAACCTAATTGCTTCAAAATCGCATCACATTTATATATAGAATTAACAATCAGCCCAAAAGAAAAAAACAAAATGAGTTTAACAAACTGAGAGAACAGGCAAATAGCAAATCTTTGAAAGAAAATGATAAACCCAATTCAGACCAAGTATGCATGAATATGGTTTGCAAGAAACCTTGAAATAGTCCATTGATGAGTGAAAATGATTCTTGTAATCTTTATCCGCCTAGAAATACATGAGATGAAGAGATCCAAAAGGTCTATCCAAGATCCACACCAAAGTTTGTTTCTTGTGCAATTAATCCATTAGGACTCACAAGCGATGTCAGCAATATAGCAAATCCATTTGATTCTCTTGTAGAACCCAGAAAACAGTTAATAATGTACACCAAGGAGTCCTTTTTTTAGATTGAGAAACTTTGTTTCCTGCTCAATCAGGACAACTTCAATATGGCGATGCAGCAGGAAAGCCATGCTTTTCTCTGCCCAAACAGATCTCTCTTCTTCTATTACACGTCCTAATTCTTAACCCAATGCACGAGCACTTTAGGGCCCCCTTGTGGTGAGTAAAGCAGAACATGTTAACAGGCCCATGTCTGTTACATACCCAGCCCTTCAGAGGAAGACTTGTTATAACCGTAACAAGGCTTTACATTCTGTACATGACATGTCTCAAAATTTTCAGGTTCGTCAAGGAATGAGACAACATAGTTAACAGGACCGAGACATTTAGTAACTTTAGCCGGACCCTTCCACTTTTGAGATAACTTTGCCATAAATCCTTCACTAGCTCTGGACAGAGGATGAGTCCGGACCCAGACGACTTCTCCCACCTGAAATTGGGTCTGCTTGTGGCGTTGATCATAATAGAATTTTTGCTTAACTTGTGCTCGTTCCACATTTTTCTTTACAAGTTGGATGAGATTTTGCTGCCGGTCAAGAATTGTATAAGCAGGACTACTGGGATCAGGTGGTCGTTGTAAGGCTCTCTCTAATGGTCCCTTCAGCTTCCATCCAAGAGCCACTTCTGCTGGTGTGTATCCTGTGGTTTCTTGTACTGTGGTGTTAATTGCAAACCTAAATTCTGGCAACCATCGATCCCACTGGCGATGTTGATCCCCTACGTAAGAAGCAATCATTGTCTTGAGTGTGCGGTTGATACGTTCTGTTAAATTTGTTTGGGGATGGTAGGCTGTAGTCAGTTTCTGAATCACACGGGAATAACTAACTGGAGTTTCTGCCCCTTTTGACCATCGGGTACACTGCGAAACAGAATTCCATTCTCCACAGAGAATGTACCCGTGAAGGGTCATGATCCATCTGTAAATTAGCCTTTCCAATTAGCTCCTGGATTTCAATGTCTTTTTGTTGAGCAGAGGCAATTTGTACGAGATCTACTGGACTCTGAACTGAGAACGCTTTGGGCTTGGTGGCTTCTACAGCCGCGAGCATATCAGATGAGGCAATATTTTCTTGGGTTCTAGATAATACATCTGGAACAACATTGCACTGGCCTTTTCGATATTTGACTGTGAACTGAAAATCTTGTAGCTGTATAGTCCAACGTGTAAGACGGGAGGAGGGTTTAGAATGTTGGAATACCCATGTCAAAGCTGCATGGTCAGTCATCACTTTAAAAGGCCGACCCTCAAGGTAAGGTCTCCACTTCTCTACTGCCCACACAACAGCTAAGCACTCCTTCTCTGAAACTGAATACACTCTCTCTGCTCCTCTCAGTAGTCTGGAAGCATAGGCTATTACATGTTCTTCTCCTTGTTCTTACTCTTGTGTCAGTACAGCTCCCAAACCAATCTCACTTGCATCAGTTTGCACTCTAAAGGTTTTACTAAAGTCTGGTGGGACCAGTACCGGTGCTTGTGTTAAGTCTTGCTTTAGGGTTTCAAAAGATCGTTGACATTGCTCAGTCCAAATCCAAGTGGCTTTCTTTTGTTTGAGGGCATGTAATGGTGCCGCTTTGTCTGAAAAGTGGGGAATAAAACGATGGTACCAGCCCGCCATTCCTAGAAACCGTTGAACGTCCTTCAGAGATTGCGGAACTGGGAATTCATTTACTGTTGCTACCTTGGCTGGATCAGTTTTTATCCCATCAGCAGAAACATGGCCAAGAAAGGTAAGGGCTGGTTGGATGAAGTTACATTTCTTTAAATTTAGTGTGAGGCCGGCATCATGAAGGCATTTGAAAACTTGATTGAGATGTTGCAGATGTTCTAGTTCACTCTGTGAATACACAACGACATCATCTATGTACACAAGACAACATCTTCCTTTTAATGTTCTAAGAACGTGTTCCATCAATCTCTGGAATGATGCAGAGGCATTTTTCAAGCCAAAAGGTAGACGTAAGAATTCAAATAAACCTGCTGATGTAACAAATGCAGTTTTCTTGATGCTGTCTGTCTCCATCTCCATCTGCCAATAGCCGCTTTTGAGATCAAGTGTGCTGAACACAGTGGCCCCATGTAGAGAGTCTAAAATATCAGATATCTGTGGCATGGGATAGGCATCAAGATGTGTCTTAGTATTCAAACCCCGGTAATCAACACAAAGTCTTGATCCACCATCTTTCTTCGGGACTACCACGACAGGTGAAGCCCAAGGAGACATGGAAGGACGAATGATTTTTCTCGCTAACAACTTTTCAATTCCTGCATCAATGTAACTTTGTTTGTCTTTGGAAACTTTGTAAGCCCTTTTTCTGACTGGTATTTCGTCGGTAGTAATGATGCAATGTTTTACCAGATTCGTATGACCAATTTCATGTGTACAAACCGTTGGCCACTCAAGCATCAGATTTTCTAGCTCCTCCTTAATCTGATGTCGTGTATCGGCTTTTTGGACAAGTTGGTGTATGGTTTCCAAGGTTGCATCAGTTATTGGAAGTGGGGGTAAAGCAAGATAGAAATGTACTGTTGGACAGCTATCGTTGGTAAGCAAAGGAAAGGTTAGCTTTTCAGCAGTATCTTCTGTTGAAGGCAAAGAATACCGAGCTTTTTGGAAGTCCAACACCATGCCAAACAGATCTCTCTTCTTCTATTACATGTCCTAATTCTTAACCCAATGCACGAGCACTCTAGGGCCCCCTTGTGGTGAGTAAAGCAGAACATGTTAACAGGCCCATGTCTGTTACAATATTATAATTATTATTTAGTACAACAAAATTTCTTTGTACAATAATAATGGAATGATGGAAAACTATTTTAGACGTCTCATTTTAGACGATGTAAGACATAATTCTTTAACTTTATGCGTGCTGCTGAGCGCTGATTAGACTATGTAGGAAGTTAAAGAGGAAGGATCACGATGCCAAATCAAAATCCATTTAAATGTAAAAATATTATAACTAAACAACAATAGTCCACGTTTAGAAAACGTTTAGAAATTGTCTCCGAGATAAGGCTGAGACGGTGTTATGCGCAGGGCGCCGGGAGATTTCCTGAAGCTCAAATCTCCGAAATCGTTGGGGCATTTTTTTCTACATAGATGCTATCTTTAATAACCGATGGAGGTTTTGAGCTGTACACACATGCATTCTCGCCTAAACAACTATTAAAACTACACTTGTAACTGTCACGGTTCCGGGGTGTGCGAGGCATATATGCAGGAGGATCCAGGTGTTTAAAGGAAAACGATGTTTATTAAACACAAAACAGGGAACTTAAACAGAACAAATAGACTTTAAATGAAACTGAAACTAAAACACGTATAGACGAAGAAACAAAAGACACTATGACACATGCTGACATTTACCAATATAAATTAACAGTTGCAAGACAACAGAGAAGAACTAAAACAAGCTATTTATAAAGAAACTAATGACCAACTCGGTTCAGGTGAGCGCCCCCTGGTCACCTGACCGAGTTGCCACATGGGAACTGAAGTTTAAACAAAGGAACTACAAACAAAAATCACAGGGCGCTTTGGCGCCCTCTAGGGGTTATCCCTGACATAACCCCCCCTCAAAGGGCGCAACTCCGGGGCGCCACAGGAGGTCCAGGGCATCCCCCCCAGGGTCCAATGTCCGCCCCTCTCACCCAGAGGCTGGCACCTATGGCCAGTGGTTCCGATGGCCTGATGCCCCTGTTGAAGCAGGGCGGCGGAGGCAGAAGACTTTCGCCGTCCTCTATGATGCCAGGTGGCGTTGGTAGCAGAGGAAGAGGAAGCAGCTCGCGATCCTCAGCGGCGCACGAAGGCGGCGGCGGAGGAAGAGGAAGCTCGCTGTCCTCAACGGCGCACGAAGGCGGCGGCGGAGGAAGAGGAAGCTCGAAGTCCTCAGCAGCGCATGAAGGCGGCGGCGGAGGAAGAGGCAGCTCGTCGTCCTCAACGGCGCATGACGGCGGCGGTGGAGGAAGAGGATGGAGCTCGTGATCCTCGGCGGCGCATGAAGGCGGCGGCGGAGGAAGCTCGAAGTCCTCAGCGGCGCATGAAGGCGGCGGCGGAGGAAGAGGCAGCTCGTCGTCCTCAACGGCGCATGACGGCGGCGGCGGAGGAAGAGGAAGCTCGCTGTCCTCAACGGCGCATGAAGGCGGCGGCGGAGGAAGCTCGAAGTCCTCAGCGGCGCATGAAGGCGGCGGCGGAGGAAGAGGCAGCTCGTCGTCCTCAACGGCGCATGACGGCGGCGGCGGAGGAAGAGGATGGAGTTCGTGATCCTCGGCGGCGCATGAAGACGGCGGCGGAGGAAGAGGAAGCTCGCTGTCCTCAACGGCGCATGACGGCGGCGGCAGAGGAAGAGGATGGAGCTCGTGCTCCTCGGCGGCGCATGAAGGCGGCGACGGAGGAAGCTCGAAGTCCTCAGCGGCGCATGAAGGCGGCGGCGGAGGAAGAGGCAGCTCGTCGTCCTCAACGGCGCATGACGGCGGCGGCGGAGGAAGAGGATGGAGCTCGTGATCCTCGGCGGCGCATGAAGGTGGCGGCGGAGGAAGAGAAAGCTCGCTGTCCTCAACGGCGCATGACGGCGGCGGCGGAGGAAGAGGACGGAGCTCGTGCTCCTCGGCGGCGCATGAAGGCGGCGGCGGAGGAAGAGGCAGCTCGTCGTCCTCAACGGCGCATGACGGCGGCGGCGGAGGAAGAGGATGGAGCTCGTGATCCTCGGCGGTGCATGAAGGCGGCGGCGGAGGAAGAGGAAGCTCGCTGTCCTCAACGGCGCATGACGGCGGCGGCGGAGGAAGAGGCGGCTCGTCGTCCTCGGCAGCACTGTGCAGCGACGGAAGCTCGCCGTCCTCGAAGGCGCACAGTGCAGCGACGGAAGCTCGCCGTCCTCGAAGGCACTGTGCAGCGACGGACGCTCGCCCTCCTCTTCGCCGCAGTGCAGCGGCGGCAGCTCGCTGTCCTCGGCGGCGCGGTGCAGCTGTGCTACCTGCCCTTGGAGCTTGGCCACCTGCTCCCGCAGGTCACGAATGCGCTCTTCATTTATTTTTGCGCACCGCCGAAAGCTGCTCCAATCAAGCTGGGAGGTTGCTCCCTGCTGCACGTCCCGCTCACACTCCGCTCTTTTGCCGTTACGCCGTTTGGTTCTCCGGCTATCTTCCACGCCGGCTCCCCAAACTCCAAACATCGTTGCCCCCCCCAAAAATAATCTCCCCAGGGAAGGGCTCCTCTGCTATGCCTCTTTTTAGGTTTTGCAATCTGTCACGGTTCGGGTTGTGCGAGGCATATGCATATGGAGGATCCAGGTGTTTAAAGGAAAACGATGTTTATTAAACACAAAACAGGGAACTTAAACAGAACAAATAGACTTTAAATGAAACTGAAACTAAAACACATATAGACGAAGAAACAAAAGACACTATGACACATGCTGACATTTACCAATATAAATTAACAGTTGCAAGACAACACAGAAGAACTAAAACAAGCTATTTATAAAGAAACTAACGACCAACTCGGTTCAGGTGAGCGCCCCCTGGTCACCTGACCGAGTTGCCACATGGGAACTGAAGTTTAAACAAAGGAACTACAAACAAAAATCACAGGGCGCTTTGGCGCCCTCTAGGGGTTATCCCTGACAGTAACACAATAACAATAATATTTCGAACATTTTGCAGGCTGCCGTTTGGAGAAACCAGAAAATAAAGAACAAACAGTTGTTCTGTATTTAAAGTTTGATGTCTTTGAATGTGTTTTTTAATAACAATAAACAGACAGAAACAGATATAGGATATATAGCAGTTCATTCATTGTAAAAATAAAATTGTTAGCTAGTGAACTTGATCGTCTGTCTAAACATTTAACCAATGTTTTTTTTATTTTGACTCAATATTGTACAGCAAATATCAATAGCTCTGCTTCAGATTTTTCATGTTTGTTGTATAAAATACACAGATGTGGAAATTACCATCAAGGTAGTATTTCTTTGATACAATATAATGTTATGACTTTTTATCACTTAATTCTGCGGCGAGGAAAATGTCACTTTGCTCCACCTGGCGGTCATGAATTACTTTGAAATGCAACTGATTTATTTTGTCCACTGTCGTTTTGTCGCGGTGGTAGCACAGTGATAATAGACATTCCCCTCGTCTACCTATATATTTATTTTTGAGCTTCAGGCTCTTCAGCTTCTCAGGTGCTCTATGCATAACACTGGCTCAACGCAGCCTCATCTATACAATAATTTCTGAAAACTGCCGATGGCTGTGATGTCTCTGTAATGGTTAAAGCAGCGGAGGTATTTTATTTTGGGTATTTCTAACTGGTATTCTTTGGTATAATATGCTTATTATATTAGTATAATATATCGCGGCTGTGTGACACATCCTGTACTCTGTTCCAGACTCTTTGATAAAGGCTGTTGATGTTTGTTTTAAAGGTTTTCTTGTCTTTGAACTACACAAGCAGTGTCTTTCCACCTGGGAGTTTCTCCAGCATACTGTATATCAGATGGATGGACATGAGTCCTCATCTATTAAATTTTTGAGGACAACAGTTTTTTTTAGCCATTTAATCAATCATTTTTTAAAAAAGTTTTATTGTTCTTGTTAGTGGTGCTTGCGAAGCGAAGCACTACTATTATAATCTCACAGGCTTATTATTAGTGGTGCTTGCGAAGCGAAGCACTACTATTATAATCTCACAGGCTTATTATTTTTAGTGGTGCTTGCGAAGCGAAGCACTACTATTATATTCTCACAGGCTTATTAGTGGTGCTTGCGAAGCGAAGCACTACTATTATAATCTCACAGGCTTATTAGTGGTGCTTGCGAAGCGAAGCACTACTATTATAATCTCACACGCTTATTCTTTTTCTTTTTCTTCTTCTTAAAATTGGCAATTAACCGCCCCCAAAAAGTCCCATAGACTTAACAATGAGACCAACTTTGACGGACTGTAGCGCAGAGAGGGAATTTTGGAGAATGCTCAAATTTACCACATTTGTAGAGGTTAGCAACCTGTGTCAGAACATACCCCGCACAAGGGTATAAGTTTTACCCCCGGGGCAATAGAGCTCCCCAAATTTGCCCCATTGACTTTTAATGGGGGAAAAATCCCATAGACTTAACATTGAGAAGAAATTTGATGGATTGAAGCGCAGAGTGAGAGTGGGGTAGAAATCTCAAATTCACCACATTTGAAGAGGGTCGCAAGCTGTGTCAGAACATACCCCACAGGAGGGTATAAGTTTTGCCTCTGGGGCAGAAAAGGTGCCCAAATTTACCCCATTATAATATAATGCACTTTGGCGCATAACTACTACAGGGGGCAGGGGGCAATTAACCACCCCAAAAAATCCCATAGACTTAACATTAAAACAAACTTTGATGGATTGTAGCGCAGAGTGAGAATTTCATAGGAATTTCAAATTTGCCACATTTAAAGAGGCTATCAAGCTGTGTCAAATCATACATAGCAATAGTGTATAAGTTTGTACCCCTCCTGCGCATAAGGTGCCGGAATGTTCCCTATTGACATATAATGGTAAAGCTGCTCCACATTGAAGCAGTAAGTGATCACAGATCCATTAACTGCTTTGGTAACTTGCATAGAAACTATGAAACTGAACCTAACTATCGATGCCATTGCCATAGAGACATGGGGGGCCCGAGTTTTGCCACGGCAAGCACCACTCATATTTTCTTCAGGAAATGTACCTCTCTAATTCTTTTTCTTTTTCTTCTTCTTCTTCCGTATGAAATTTCGGCGCGTAACTAGTCCCGCACCGTTTGTCGTAGACCCATCAATGAGGTGTCAAAACGTGCGGCTTGGTCAGGAATGGGGTGCTATGACTTTTCTAAGGGGTGGGCGGTTAATTGCCCCCGCGCCCCAAAAAGTCCCAGAGACTTAACATTGAGAGCAAATTTGACGGATTGTAGCGCAGAGAGGGAATTTTGTAGAATGCTCAAATTTACCACATTTGTAGAGGGTTGCAACCTGTGTCAGACCATACCCCGCAAGAGGGTATAAGTTCTACCCCCAGGGCAATAGAGGTCCCCAAATTTGCCCCATAGACATATAATGGGGGAAAAGTCCCATAGACTTAACATTGAGATCAAATTTGACAGATTGAAGTGTAGATTGAGTATGTGGTAGAAATCTGAAATTTTACACATTTGAAGAGGCTTGCAATCTGTGTTGGAACATACCCCACACGAGGGTTTAGGTTTTACCCCAGGGGTAAAACAGGTGCCCAAATTTACCCCATTGACTTATAATGGGGAATTTGGTGCATGACTCGTCACATTCCGTTCATCATAGACCCATGAAACAGGTGGCAAATTGTGTGGTTCATTCAGGATTTATTTTATTTGGCTTTGTTCTGGGAGAGGGGGCTTGACATGACTTTTCTAACGGCTGAGTGGTAAACTGCCCCAGCAGGGGGCAATTAAAATACAATAGTAACTTCCATAGGAACTTTGAAACTGAATTTAACTGTCAATCCCACTGTCGTAGAGACATGGGGGTGGGCTCATTTTACTCAGGCAGTCAATCAGTCTTTCGCATTTATCATCATGCTCATGAGCCACGCCCCCTAGCAAAATCATTAGCATGCTGTTAGCATGTTGCTAACGCGATTAGCATGTTGCTAGCATTATGCTAACAATATTAGCATTTCGCTAGCATTATGCTAATTGTATTAGCATGTTGCCAGCATGATGCTAACAATATTAGCATCTCGCTAGCATTATGCTAACTATAGTAGCATTTCGCTAATAACATGATTAGAATGTCGCTAACATGATGCTAGAGTGCCTAACATGTTGCTAGCAAGATGTTTAGCTCATTAGCATGTTGCTAGCGTTATGCTAAAAATGTTAGCATGTTGCATGCTACATCAGTAGAATGTCGCTAACATGATGTTAGAGTGCTTAGCATGTTGCTACTATGATGTTTAGCTTATTAGCATGTTGCTAGCATTATGCTAACTATGTTAGCATGTTGTTAGCTACATCAATAGAATGTTGCTAACATGATGCTGGAGTGCTTAGGAAGTTGCTAGTATGACTCCAAAGTTTGGCCACGGCAAGCACCACTCACATTTTCTTCAGGAAATGTACCTCTCTAGTTTTTAATGTTATTTTGAAGTAAATGAAACGGTAATAGCTAAAACAATAAAATGGTTTCATGGTTTAAAAAAAAAGTTAAAATATTAAGAAGGGGAATGTTTGATGTCATATGGCCATTATAAGTTTTGTATTGAAAACTTATAACTAAAAAGTGGCAGCTGGCACGCCTAAAAATAGATGCAGGATTATTTTTATTATTTAAATAAAAATTATTTTCTAAACATGGTCTATTGTTGTTTAATTAATTTTCACTGTTATGCAGACGACACACAGTTATATGTCTCAGCAAAACCAGATGAGAGAAACCAGCTCGCTAAAGTTGAGCAATGCGTAAAGGATATAAGAGACTGGATGCTAATTAACTTCCTTCTGCTTAATCCTGATAAGACAGAAGTTCTAGTCATAGGCAGCTAGAAGCAAGATTTTAGATCACACTGTAATTTTAGATGGCCTTTCTGTTCTACCTAGTGCAACAGTAAAAGACCTTGGTGTGATTATACAGTAGATTTTAGTCTTTCATTTGAAGCTCATGTAGACAATATCACCAGGAGAGCATTCTTTCACCTCAGAAATATTGCCAAGATAAGAAATATATTGTCACTAAACGATGCAGATAAACTAGTTCATGCTTTTATCACCTCTACATTGGACTATTGTAATGCCATACTGTCTGGTTGTTCAACTAGGTGCATAAACAAGCTTCAATTAGTTCAGAATGCAGCAGCCTCACTAGTCCTCACTAGAACCAGAAGATACGAGCACATCACCCCTATCTTTTCTTCACTTCATTGCCTCCCTGTGAAATTTGATTTTAAAATACTACTTTTGACATATAAAGCTTTAAATGGTCTCGCGCCACAGTATCTGAGTGAACTGCTAGTGTCTTACGATCCGCCATGCCTACTAGGATGCAGGCTGCTGGTCAGTACCGCATATTATTACCGCATAACTACAGCAGAGCTTTTTCTTACAAAGCCCCAAAGTTATGGAATAGTCTTCCAAATATTGTTTGGGACTCAGACACAATCTCAGTGTTTAAGTCTAGGTTAAAAACAATTTCCGTAAGATTCCGTAAGACATCAGGACATTGAGGTCTGCTGCAGTTCCAGTCGTTGACTTAAAACTTGCTCTGGCGTGTGAGTAGACAAGAATCTGACATACGCCTGTTTTTTACTTTTAACATTAATTAATTTAATTTTGGCAATAAACTTTTTGGAAAAAAGACTTATTAATTTCACCACAAACAAGTTGATGGAAATTAACAGCTGATCCTGTCTGTTTATTCATTAAAATTCAAATCAGCGCATGTGCACTTTGACTAAAACTGCATACAATGCACTATGTGCTACTGGAAATTAGAAATATACATTTTCAAAATGTTTTCATTGTTTATTAGAAAATTATGATGATCATAACAGCAACGGCATTCTTATCATAACAAAAATACCAGCGCTGCTGACTGACATCGATTTATGTTTATGAATTTTATGGTCATTTAGTTTAATTTATTTCAGTTAATAAATCTACTATAAATAATTAAACAACGCAAAGTATAAGATGACACGAAACCATTTTGTGGATTTTCTAATTACACATGATAAAATCTAAAGTCTCACTGTGTTAATGTTTACTTTCTTTAAATTTGATGTAAATTAGAAATGACTATATTTAATTTAAATTCATACTGTAATTTTGATGCTGTTCATACTGTACTGTGATGCATTCGTTTAATTACAATGTTTGGCTTGAATTTATATGCTACAGTATCATGTGCAGCTGTCGATGAACTGCAGCTTATTAATGCTTGAGCATTAATGCTTGAGAATGAACTAAGACCTGAGGCCTCAGTCTATGGTTATAGTGCTCCTTAGAGACGTTAAGCCGACAAACACAAAACCCTAATGCCACCGCCGTGTGCCGCAACAGTAGCAGTGCAATTATGGTTGAGTAACATCTGTAGGTGAGACACTCTCTTATGATCTTAAGTTCCTTCTCTTCTGCTAGAGTCATTTCTTTTCCTCCAGGCTGACAGTGGTTTGGTTCATAGGCTGCTCCGATACTGTTCCACTTTCACCACTCTAGAAAATCCTGGTTGCCAGTGAGCTTTTTGTTTCAGCCACATTTCCCTCTTTGGATTATTTTAGGGATATTTGGAGCCTCAGCCTTTTCAAAATTTTCCTCATACTTGACGGCAGCTGCCCTCATGGACCGAGCAAAATGTGTCTCAGACCCATGTGCTGTCATATCCATCTTCTCAAACAGATCTGGGTGTGCTCCAGCAACGGTTTTCCCCAATGGACTGTCCCATAGGATGAGATCTTCCACAACTTTCATTTTTTGTTGTGTGAGTTTCCCCTCTCGGTGGCTGATAAGGAGCTCAATCATCTCCGGCCTTCTAAATTCTTTGAGATCTGCGTCTGGATTTTTTTTTTTAAGTTGCTGTGGACTTCTGTGGACTGTGGATCTCCTCTAACCCATAACAGATCAACTGATGAGCCTTCACCGTCCCCTCGTGAGACTCCAATCCTGAGGACGTACCTTTTTGTACTCCACTCTAATGGCCATCTTGCCAACCCCATGAACCACCAAGGTTACTTTCTCTCCTCTTAACTTGAGTCTATCAGCAGCTTTGTGAGAAATATTATTTGTGTTGGAGGCCAGATCTATCAGAGTGACAATTTTTTGTCCTGCATTAGTGGTTACTTCCACCAACACCATGATAACAAGGAGTTCTTTTAATCCACTCCCGACTAAAAGTCCCATTTTGTCTCTCTCAGAGCAGTTTACCATCTTACCTTTGTTGGTGAATGCTCTCTTGAACTTTTCTGCTACTTCTTTTGAGACTTTAGCTAAAAGCTCCTCTTGCTCGTCTGTAAATCTTTCTTGGGGTCTTTGGTGGTGGCTCTTCCCCCCACCCATGTCCTTAAGTTTACCTTTTGGACAAAGGAGGTAATGGTGGTCTGACGAGGCTCCCCTTTTACAGTCTTTGTTTCTGCAAAGATAGTTGTCATTGCACCTGTCACCATCCTTGTGACATCCTAAGCACTTTTTTACACGCACCTAGTTCCTTTACAATGGCTTTCTTCTCTTCTAGTTCCCTTTTATTCTTTGAACTTTTTCCGAAGAAGATTTTGTCTCTATGCTTCTCTTCTCCACACACAACGCATCCACTTTCTGTAGAAATTTTCTTCTGGTGAAGGTGTACTTATTAGATAGACTTCCTTTCTAGTCTTGCTGCCCTTTCTGAGATTTTGAGCTGCTCAAGTCTTTCAAGAATTTCTTCTTCTTACTTTAGGAACTTTAATAGTGCTTCAAAGTGTTTCTCTGGTGTAATGGTTCTGTTTCCATAGCGGTTCTCCAACACTCAGAAAATGCCAGCAGTTGTGTTGTAAGAGGAAAGCCTGAGCTCTTTGGCAATCTTGTCGTCAATGCTGTCCACTAGTTGAATCTTTTTAACCTTACCCTCTGGGTTCACCTTGTCCCTGGAGGTTTCCTTGTCTCTATTCAAGTGGTAGAAGTCCCTCTTATTACCACTGAATGCAGGTAAGCTTGTTGGTTTGATTTTTACTACTGGCATAATCTAAGCTGCAGATGCTATCACATCCAATTTATTTTTCACATCGGTTTCTGATGCTTGTGCATTCTCTGTAATCCTTTGAGTACATGCAAACTCAATTTTTCTTCCTTCACACTTGCTAAACTTTTTCAGCTTGCATATGCGATCCTCTAACCCTGCTCTTATAGTTGTTGGGGTCCACCTTTCCCAGTTTACCAGAGCCTTGGTTGCCATTGGTTTCAAAAACTTTCCTTGCTCCAGTGGTGAGCTTTTTGTATGCCTTTTAAAGTTCAGATTCCAGCAAATTATAAGCTTCTCTTTTGAGAAAGTTAGCTTGCTTGGTAAAGCTACTTTTTGCAGGAGGTCTCTCCCTTTTCAGTTGCTCAACTGTTTTTCCAAACTATCGAGTTATCTGGGAATTTGCACATCAACTTTAGTGACTGTGAGGTGATACTCTGATACTTCTTGTCGATAGACTTCAGCTCCACCATTTTACTTATTTTAGCTTTACAATGGGCTTCAGGTCTGGTCATTTGGCTGGCCAATCAAGCATAGTAATGTCATGGTCAGCAAACCACCTACTGGTTGTTTTGCCACAGTTCAGATGGCAGGTGTTATCCTCCTGAACTCCTGCTGAAACAGGATAATTTGCAATAAAATCTCGATTCCCCAGTCAGAAGTCTTCTCCACTGAACTAGAGCAAGAGATACACAGTGTTTATACTGTATGAATAGTAATTTACTCAAACTCAGAATTAAATATTCTAATATTTTTATTTTCATGAGTTGTAAGCTGTCAAAATAAAGTAATGAAAATGAAAACAATATTTTCACTTTACATGTAATGAATCGAGAATGTATGAGAATTTCACTTCCTGTATTGTGATACAAATTTTCCCATAAGAAATAATGTAAATGCAGATAATCTGTTTCACCCACCCAAAAATATTACTAATATTACCAATTTCCAACACTATAATAATGTTGTTAAAAATGATCAAAACATTGTAACATCTGTACCACCACAGCACGGGGAAATAAGATCTAGCTCACCGGATTACTGAGTTGACCCTTTGTCCCCACCTAGTGTGTCTACGTGTGTACTGTCTACACATTAACACTAATGAAGAGCACCTGTGTACCCCCCGTGTGTCTACCTATATATTCCGGTCGAACCCGTAGCACTTTGTCTGTCCACTGTTGTGCACATTACGTTTTGTGTGTATACGAACTGATGTTTCTAACACATCTTTTGTCTCCCGATTTCCCCCAGGACTGAGCGGTGTCTGCAGGTGTGGCGTTATTAGATGACGCAGGGAGTCATAACTCCGGACCTGGTTTGTTGACCTAAGTGCCTGTTTTGTTTTTGTTGTCTTTTCTTTTGTTCCCGCCTGCAGACCCCCGCTGGGGAGAAAAGAGTGTATCTTTTTGTTTTCTCTTTTGGGTTCTTTTTGGCGTTTTTTCCTGCCAAGAGAAAATAATAAATCTTAAAAAGAATGGAACCTGCATCTGCGTCTCATTTACAGGAGATAGACATGACAAACATGTAGAAAGACATGTAAATTTAGCAATTAGTTTGGTTCTTTTATTCGTATGCTGAAAATATTTCATATGCTGATGCAATATGAAAATTCATGAGGTAGAGGAGAGGTTCCACTGTATTCCAATTTTTTTAGATTCACTATCCATCTCCATCTCCCATGCTACAGTTAGCAAACTGCTTGCTAAGTTTCGTGAAACTGGTTCAGTGTTGGATTTGCCAAAATGTGGACGCATGAAAACTGTCACTAATCAAACATCAGTGACTGTCCTAGCTTCATTCAGCAAGAGCCCACAGCATAGCACTCGCCACATGTCACTGGAGAGTGGCATTAGTCGAACATCCCTTTGGCGGATATTAGCTACTCACAAATGGCACCCTTACAAACTCCAGCTACTTCAGCATCTCAACGAGGATGACCCAGATCGGCGCACACAATTTGCAGAATGGGCAAAACAAAAATTGGAACAGGGCCCTCAGTTCACGCAGAAGATTTTGTTCAGTGATGAGGCAAACTTTTATTTGAATGGTGAAGTTAACAAACAAAACCACTGCTATTGGTCTGAAACTAACCCACATTGGATAGATCCCTCCAAGACTGTTGGAACAAAAAAAGTGATGGTATGGTGTGGTATATGGGGTACAAAGATAGTGGGGCCATTCTTCATCAATGGAAACCTCAAGGCCACTGGATATTTGAAATTGCTACATGATGATGTGTTTCCCTGTTTATGCACTGAAGCTGGCACGTTCCCTGAGTTTTTCCAGCAAGATGGTGCACCACCACATTATGGGTGTCAGGTCCGAGCATTCCTAAATGAACAGTTTCCTGAAAAGTGGATTGGTCATCGTGGGCCAGTTGAATCTGACCCCCTTAGACTTTTATCTTTGGGGTCATCTGAAGGCAGTTGTCTATGGTGTGAAGATACGAGATGTGCAGCACCTG
Organism: Clarias fuscus; assembly: GCA_030347435.1. Taxonomy (NCBI): domain Eukaryota; kingdom Metazoa; phylum Chordata; class Actinopteri; order Siluriformes; family Clariidae; genus Clarias; species Clarias fuscus. The sequence goes on along the minus strand of CM059229.1, from coordinate 22,642,267 downwards.
AAACTACGGATACTGGAAGCCTGTACTGGCATTTCTCCTGCGGTGTTGCTATCAGTGTGTGAAGAGTGGGAGAAGAGGGTTGCATTGACAATCCATCACAATGGGCAGCACTTTGAACACATTTTATAAGTGGTCAGAAACTTGTAAATAACTCATGAAAGAATAAAGTTACATTAAAACCAAGCACACCATTGTTTTTCGTGTGAAATTCCCAATAAGTTTGATGTCACATGACCCTACAAACAAAAGTTGGATCCAAGATGGCCGACTTCCAAATGGCCACCATGGTCACCACCCATCTTGAAAAGTTTGCCCCCTCACATATACTAATGTGCCACAAACAGGACGTTAATATCACCAACCATTCCCATTTTATTAAGGTGTATCCATATAAATGGCCCACCCTGTATATAGATATCACTCATCGGCTATACCACTTTATCCTGTAATCTTGTATACAGATTTGCAAGGAGCCTGGAGCCTATCCCAGGAGACTTGGGGCATGAGGCGGGTTACACCCTGGACCGGGTTCAAATCTATCACAGGGCACACATACATTCACACACTCACATGCACATTTACATGCTAGGGCAATTTGTGAATGCCAATTAGCCTAATCTGCATGTTTTTGGACAGGAGGAAAATAGAGTACCCAATGGAAATCCACCAAGCATGAGGAGAACATGCAAATTCAAGGTGCGCATCGAACACATATGCCATGCCATGTGCCACCCATATCTATCTATCTATCTGTCTACTGTATGTATGTATCTGGATATCTATATACACCACTCACAATAAGTTAGAGATATTGTTATTTACATGAGTGCTTTTCCTATTTGCTCTGAATTTTAATGAAATAAGACATTACTAATAATGTATGAGAAGAAACACCACTTTCATTAGTTTAATATTTATTACCCCAAAAATTTAGACAATAACAAGGATAGCCCCAAATAACAAAAATTTACAATGTCAGTAGCGATTGTTTCCACCATTTAAACTAAATACAATTGTGGCATATCAGAGAGCAGTCGAGGATCATGTTACCATGTTTCAGGGTTCTTGTGCTCCAGTACAACACTCTATATTTAAATAGATATAATTAGACCTGCTCTTTTTGTTGTTAGGCATTTACACTGCTTTTTCCAAAATTACAATTTTCACTGGAAGTAAGGGGACCAAAGATATTCCAGCATGACAATACCTCTATGCACAGAGCAAGAACGTGGAGTGTTAAGGATGGAGTGGCAGAACTTGAGCATCCTGCACAGAGCCCTGACTAAGAGATCCCTGACTCTACCCCACTGAACACCTTTGGCATGAATTAGAACTGGAGCCTCATCGGCATCCCAACAACAGTGACTAATCTCACTCATGCTCTTGCTCGCTCATGCTGAATGAATGCAAATCCCCATAGCTGCACAAATTTAAAAAAATTCAAGTGGAAACCCTTCCCAGAAGAGTTGAGTGCATTAACGCAAAAAAGTGGGAATAAATCGGGGATCGGATGTTTAGCAGGCACTTTTAGGTATGATTGTTCAGGTCACCACAATCCACATACTTTTGCCCATATAGTGTATGTTAGATACCTCAATAATCTCCAGCATTTCTACTCGTGTGATCTTGCCGTCTCCATCCAGATCATACATGTTGAAGGCCCAGTTGAGTTTCTGTTCAAAGCTGCCTCGTGATGTGATGGACAGCGCACAGATAAACTCTCTGAAGTCAATGGTGCCATCTCCATTTTTGTCAAAGGTCCGAAAGGCGTGTTGAGCAAACTTTGATGCATCGCCATAGGGGAAAAACTGAAAGAAAAATGAAAAGGTGCATTGTGCATCCATGTTCTGACACTTTTGGTTTAAACAAAAGCACTTTGGATTTGAACAACAAACTATAAAAATGGGGTTTAGTTTTAGTGTTATTACATGAATTATTTATGTACCTTTTTGTACAATGCAGTGCCTGTGTGTGCATGTGCTTGTGTGCGTGTGTTCGTTCATTATACCACCCCTCTGGAGTGTATTTGGCCGCCTCACTGAAGGAGTGGGTGGCAATACGAATCTGCACTCAAAGGAGCTCAGGGTGCTGCAGCAACACAGCTCATCACTCCTTCCTTTATGGGGTGGTGGATAGATGATAAGACTCTTAGCCATCACAGATAGTAATGACCTCTATATGCCTGTATCTAGTACACACTGCTTCCGCATTTAATCCTGTAAATCTGTACAAGTGAAACACCCACCTGCAATCTAATTGACAATTTTCATTTTTTGAAAAATGTAACAGCTCAGACTGCTTCGACGACTTTGACTTTCTGCTGAACTTGGAAAAAAAGTAAATATTTATAGACAGTTAAACCTTGGACTTGGAGCATAATTTGTTCCAGAAGCATGCTTGTATATCTAAGCACTCATATATCAAAGCGAATTTCCCCATAAGAAATGATGGAAATTCAGATGATTCATTTCACAGCCCAAAATATTCATATAAAAGTAGTTAATACAAAATATAAAGTTAAAAGAAAAATTTTAATTTAAATAACAATTAACAAATTAACCTGCACTTTACCTTGAAAAAGAATCGTAGCCTCCGAGTGGCGCAGTGGTTAAAGCACTCGCCCTATCATCCGGAGATCGCTAGTTCGAATCCCGGGTGGTGCTGTAACCTCTCGCAGCCGGAGGTCTAGAGAGAGCTGATTGGCCGAGCTCTCTCAGAGGGGAGAGATGAGAGGTACTTAGTGCCCCCACATTAATCACGTTAATCACGGCTCTATAGCCAGTCAGGGGCGTCTGTGAGCTCGCGCAATGGAGGGAGCGGATAGCGCTGTCCTCTGAGTGTGTTACGCCGTCCCCAACAGTGGGCGAACAGTGGGCGAGCGAGCAGTTCGAAAAGATGCGGTCGGCTGGCGTCACGTGGTTCGGAGGAAACTACTCCCGAAGTAGTAGCCTTAATGTAGCCTTAATGTGGGAGCCCCCTAGTGACAGGGAGGAATTGGAAATCGGGGAAAAATCAAAAAAAAAAAAGTTAAAAGTAGCTGAGGTAAGATGAGAAAGGAGAGGAAGAGGGAGGGGGCTACTGTGTCGAATGACTTTCATCCGCGCACACACACACACACACACACACTAACAGAAACACTGCTCTGTTGGGAAATTTCTTGGGACATGGAACCTCTCTAATGGCACTTGGCTTCCTGTTTGGTGACGTAGCTTCCTGTTTTTCGTATTGCTCCCGCGAAAGTTCCTCGTCTGTTTGTAACAGCGTTTTAGATTATATTTTGTTTTTATAATTACATTTTTCCCGTTTTTACTAAATAACAAACTAGTTTTACGCTTTAATACTACTGGGCTTTATCAGTTTTTTGCGCTTTTGGGGAAAATGCGCGTATCGTCTGACCAACAACAAGCGAATCCATCACCAAATAATCACAACTCCGGCACAAAGGTACGTTATCATGTCTACCATTCAGCTCGCTCAGTATGTGGAGTGCAGGATGTTTAGACATTCTTCCTCCGTCATTAGTGATCATTTTATTTGTGATAGGTGTGTGTTAGTTAGCACCCTGACGGAGAGACAGAGATATTAGCATTAGAGGAGCGCATCCAGACTTTAGAGAGGGTTAGAGAGCAGTGTTATTCCTGTAGCGGAAAGTCTGGGTGGCGCAGGCGAAGATAACCAGCCCCCGACTCCGGCAGTAGAGCCCTCAAAGCGGGGCGAGTGGGTGACGACTCGGCGGCATACTCGTTCAGCCAAAGCTAACGCTAAGGCTAGCCCACGGGAGCACACCTCTTCTGCGCTTCACGCAGGTTTGCTCTCCTCAGTGATGCACCCGCTGAGAAACCTGAAAGAGCTCTGGTTATAGGAGGCCCTATACTGAGGCACATGAAATTAGCTAGGCCTTTACAGTGGTGTTTAAAATAGCGAAGGCGATGTCTGATGAAGTAGTTTGCTCTGGTCCCATCCCAATGAGATGTGGCGACATAGCTTACAGCAGGTTATGGTCGCTGAACCGCTGGATGTCCATGTGGTGCTCCGAAAACAACGTGGGCTTCATAGATAATTAGAAGACCTTTGAGGGCAAAGCTGGCCTGTTAGGGCGGGACGGTGTCCATCCCACTCGGGAAGGTGCTGCTCTCATTTCTTGCAGTATAGCACATAGTCTCAGAAGAGGCCTAGTTAATCGGTGACAATCCAGAGCCCAGGCCAGGGAGCAGAATGACAGGCTAAACCAACCGTCTGCTAGCTGCATAGAGTCATCACTCAGGGTTCATCATATTGAGACTGTGTCTGTTCCCCGAGCTAAACATAAACATAAATTTAGAAAGACTCAGAAAGTCTGTTTTAATTTAATTAACATAGATACCACAAACTCAGATCACACTGAATGCGCAGCCGGCACCTCTGATCTGAAGCTAGGACTGTTAAATATTAGATCTCTCGCATCTAAAGCAGTTATTGTTAATGAAATTATCACAGATCAGGAGTTTGATATATTATGTTTAACAGAAACCTGGAATAAACAGGACGAGCTAGTCCTCCTGGATACAGCTACATACACCAGCCTCAGCTAACTGGTAGAGAAGGAGGAGTCGCAGTTATTTATAACGATAATCTGTCTATCGTACAAAAACACAGATTTAAATTTAATGCATTTGAAGCTCTCTATAGTAACAAAGTCAGCTCAGTCGATCCTGCTAATCATCATTTACAGACCCCCAGGGCCATACTCAGAGTTTTTCTGTGAATTTGCAGATTTCCACTCAAACCTTGTTGTTTCTGTAGACAAAGCGTTAATTGCTGGAGACTTTAATATTCATTTTGAGAATCCAGAAGACCCTCTGAGAACAGCATTCTTGTCCATACTGGACTCAGTAGGAGTAAATCAGTGTGTAGTAGGACCCACTCATAAAGCAGGTCACACTTTAGATTTAATATTTTCCTTCGGATTAAGTATAGGAAATAGAACAATTCCACAGTCTGAAGTTATCTCAGATCACTATCTTGTCTCGATTAAAGTGTCATAGTAATAATGTATGCACAGCATCGCGCTACCGCCTTAAACGTACATTTACATCAAATACCACACAGAGTTTTATCAATAATCTTCCAGAGTTATCAACATTGATTGGATCGCCATCTGACTTCACAGAACTCAAACAGGTGAATGAATATTTAAATTCAACACTTCGTTATAGCTTAGATAATGTAGCTCCAGTTAAAAGGAAAATGATTAGAAATAAGAAACTCGCTCCTTGGTATAATGACGACACACGCACTTTAAAACAAACTACTCAAAAATTTGAACGTAAATGGTGCCAAACTGAATTGTTAGTATTCCAAATAGCTTGGAAGGAGAGCATCCTGAACTATAAAAAAGCTCTCAGTGATGCTAGAGCAACGTATCTCTCCACTCTTATAGAAAATAACTAAAACAAACCAAGATTTTTATTTAATACCGTAGCTAAATTAACTAAAAACAAGACCACTGCAGAAATCTCCACAACAACATCATGCAGTAGTGAGGATTTCATGAACTTTTTCAATAACAAAATCATAAATATTAGGCAAAAAATTCAGGCTTTGAAACCAGACAATTGAAATAATTCATATGAACTAACCACATCACATCAGAACTTAGAATACTTTACTCCCCTTGAAGCGAGGGAACTAATTTCACTCATCTCTTCTTCAAAATCATCAACCTGTATATTAGATCCTGTACCGACACATTTTCTCAAACAGATAGTACCAGCAATAATAGAACCCCTGTTGAAAGTAATTAACTGTTCACTTAGCAGTGGGTATGTCCCCAAATCCTTTAAATTAGCTGTTATTAAACCGCTAATCAAGAAACCTGACCTTGACCCCAGTCAGCTTTCTAATTACAGGCCGATATCAAACCTTCCCTTTATCTCCAAGATTCTGGAAAAGGTAGCATCACAGCAGCTATGTTGACATCTACACAGAAATAGCATAAATGAACTGTATCAGTCAGGATTTAGGCCTCATCACAGCACAGAGACAGCACTTGTTAAAGTAGTAAACAACCTCCTATTGACCTCTGATCAGGATTGCGTCACTATACTTGTGTTACTGGACCTCAGTGCAGCTTTTGACACCATTGATCATAGTATTGTGATCAATTATTGTGATAAGACAGAAGTTCTGGTCATAGGACCACAAGTAGCTAGAAGTAAGCTTTCTGATCACACTGTAACTTTAGATGGCCTTTCTGTTCCATCAAATGCAACAGTAAAAGACCTTGGTGTGATTATAGATTCCAGCCTTTCGTTTGAAGCACATGTAGATAATATCACCAGGATAGCTTTCTTTCACCTTAGAAATATTGCCAAGATTAGAAACATCACTAAATGATGCAGAAAAACTAGTTCATGCCTTTATCACCTCTAGGTTGGACTATTGTAACGCCTTACTGTCTGGTTGTTCAATACAGTCTGGTTGTTCAATGTATAAACAAGCTTCAGTTAGTACAGAATGCAGCAGCGAGAGTCCTCACTAAAACCAGAAGATACGAGCACATGTCCCCTATCTTATCTACACTGCACTGGCTCCCTGTGAAATTTCGCATCGATTTTAAGATACTACTTTTGACATTTAAAGCACTAAATGGTCTCGCGCCACAGTATTTGAGTGAACTGCTAGTGTCACGCCTACTTCGATCAAAGAATGCAGGCTGCCTGTCAGTACCACGTATTATTAAAACTACAGCAGGGGGCAGATCTTTTTCTTACAAAGCCCCAAAGTTATGGAATAGACTGCCTATTAATGTTCGGGACTCAGACACAGTCTCAGTGTTTAAGTCTAGGCTAAAAACCTATTTATTTAGCCAAGCATTTTTGTAAATAGATTAACCTTAGGTAAAGGAGCAGATCTGGGGGACTCATGGACGTAGAGTATTCTGGTGAACTGGTATGTTTAGATGCCATCTTCCCCACTCTCATTGATCACTCAGGTTTGTTGACGGTGAGGTGATTGGTTGCTTTACATCACAGGGAGCCCTCATGTCTGTGTTTCCTTCTGGCTCTCCCTGTTATGCTGTTATAGTTAGTCCTGCCGGAGTCCCTGCTTGCACTTTGCACTAAATATACATTTCACCTTATACATGTTGACTGTGACCATACCTAACTGCCATCTCTCCTTATTTCCTGTTCTCTCCTCTTCTGCTCTCTCTCTCTCCTTTCCCTCTCTCTGTCTCTCTGTCGAGCTATACATGTCACTCCTGAGTTGCCGTGATCCAGACCCCTCTGCCCTCTGGACCCGTCTAACCCGTCCTGGAGTCCTGCTTCTGGTTGGAGATCTCGTCGCATGGATGCCCCGTGTGGTCTGCCTGGATTCGTGTGGTGGCTGGGGATGGTTTCCATGAAGACTGTCCTGTCATCGATTGATGCTCTGGGGACCTGTGACTTCAGTTGTTCGATAGCTCAGGACTGGAATCTCCTACAGTCTACCTGAGCCTCCAGGAACAAACTGGACTCCTTTTAATTTTAATTTTAAACACATCTCCTGTTATACTGAACTTCCAGTACACATTATTATGCTGATCAATCCGTTATCATCCAGATGAGGATGGGTTCCCTGTTGAGTCTGGTTCCTCTCAAGGTTTCTTCCTATTACCATCTCAGGGAGTTTTTCCTTGCCACCGTCACCCTCGGCTTGCGCATCAGGGACAATCTTATAATTTTGATTCATACACATTGCATACAAACTTACTATTTTATTGTGTAAACCTGCCTCAGAGCAGGTTTAAGCTTACGGACCTGTTGCTATGAAAGCAAGTGCGAGATGCCCATCGAAGAACGAAACAATCCAAGATCAGGACAAATCCACAACAATCAAATCCAGCTAACTGAGTTAGCGACGTATGAAGAACGGACCCCTGTACTTGAAGACATGAGACAACCTAACCAAACTAGCTCCATAAACCAAATCACACTGAACATAAACAAAAAAAACCTAGAGCCTTTCTTAAAACAAAGTTTAAATAACTTAACACAAACTAAAACAAATGTCCACTTGACATTTCTAATGCTCGACCCAGTTTCCCAGAACAAACAGCCATTTATAGAAAAGATCTAACTGAGCCACCTCAGTTCAGGTGAGCTCCCTCATCACCTGACCGAGGTGCCTTCTGGGAAACTTCTCAGTCTACAAACCGAAAACTACAAAAGCAAACTTATCGGGCAAACAGTGCCCTCTAGAGATGAACCCTTACATCAAGTTATAAAGTAAATAAAAACTTTATAGGTGTAAACCACTGGTAACGCTCAAGAACAGAAAGGGCAGATTACACTTAGCCAGAAAATTGTACCAGATTCTTTGTGCTGATGAAACCAAAATGAACTTAAAAGAAAAATGTAACCACCAATTTAGCTTCACAGAGATGCAATCACGTGATTTATAACACATTGCCCCCACACGACGAGCACCCAGGCAACAAATGTTTGAGAGAAATCCAGAAATGTTTACAGTTAAGGAGTAGTGGCACTTCAGTACTCTTTACATTAAGGGATATAAAACTGACGATGTTAGTTTGGCTTCGGAGTCGCTAATGCGTCTCAGCGTTTTTTCGCTCAGTTTTGCGTTTGTATCAGCATTTAAATTATATAGCTTTTCCATTCATACAATAACAATATTAATAGCAACAGGTTTTTACGTTTCCATAATATTGGGCTTCACCTTTTTCTGTATTTTTTGCACTTTTTGGAGAATGCGCGAGTTTCTTCGTCTAAGAACAACAAACGGAATCCAGCTCTAAACAACTAAACTTCGACTCCGGTATGCTATAATGGATAATATTCAGCTTGTTTAGTGTGTTAGTCAGCACTCTGATGAAGAAGATATCAGCATTAGAAGAGCGCATCCAGACTTTAGAGAGGTTTAGAGTGCGAGAGCAGCGTTATTCCCGTAGCAGGCGGAGATAACGAGCCCCTGACTCTGGCATTAGAGCCCTCACAGTGGGGTGAGTGGGTGACGACTCGGCGGCATACTCGTTCAGGCAAAGCTAACGCTAAGGCTAGCTCATCGGAGCACACCTCTTCTGCGCTTCACGTGTCCAACAGGTTTGCTCTCCTCAGTGATGCACCTGCTGAGAAACCTGAAAGAGCTCTGGTTATAGGAGACTCTATACTGAGGAACGTGAAATTAGCTAGGCCTTTAGGGGCGTCAGTGGCAATGATAGGTGTATTCCAGGAGCCAGAGCACCGAGTAATCTTAGGGCTCTAGGACAGTATAGGTTCTCTAATATAGTCATACAGATGTGTGAAGACCAGTTGACGGTATGCAGTTGCTGGCTTTGACCACCGAGTGGCGCTATATAACTATAGGCCGACGCGTCAGACCTTATTTTATTCTCTCAAGGATTAATGAGCCGCAGCTCCTTTAGAGCTGCACGTAGTAGCGGATAAAATCAAGTGTAACATTGTACTTAAACAAATTCATAATAATACTAAAATTACAGTACAAATGTAGAATTAAATTTTATTAGTATCGAATTTAAGCAAAGTTAACACAGTGAGCCTTTAGATTTTATCATGTGTAATTAGAAAGCCTACGCATGTACACACTGTAAACCCAAATGCTCAAAGTAATTAAACACATTGAGTACTGTTTACCTAAATAATTGTTTGAGTATAATTATTTGTTTGAGTAATTGTTTGAGTACTGTTTACCTAAATAATTATTTGAGTACGTAAGTAACAATAACTTGAGTAAAACTTCCACCAGTGTAATCTCTATAGAGCTCTCGTGGCGTAGTGGTTAAGTGTCTCGCCTTGTATATATTTTTTTTATTTGATCAACAAACTCAAAAATGTATGTTTCCAATTTTAAATAAACAGAACTATCATTAATTTAAAAAAAAAAATGTAACTGATTACCTCAAATATTTGGCGTTGTGCCAACTTAATCGGGTTTACAGTGTAGGGTTTTGGGTCATCTTAAATGTTGTGTTCTTTAAATTTGTAGTAGATAATACCGAAATAAATTAAACTAAATTACTATAAAATTAAAACATTGTCAGGACGTGCTACTGTGTAAGCAGATGTCGTTGTCATTCAGCCCCGCTTGTGTTTTTGCGGTAGTATGGGAATTAAATGCAGTACGATGTTATGATCATCATAATTTTCTTTAATAAATAATGACCCCCATTGCGCTGTACCACCGCTGGCAAAACCTTAGAAAATACAATCACATTACTAAAATTATAGTAATACATATAGCCGTTTCTTATTTGCATCAAATTTAAGCAAAGTAAATGTATACTTTTCACTATCAATATCGCTCCTCATTCATTCCGAAGCTCACTAGGTAGGCAGCCTAGGTGCACACTGCAGGTATGCGAAGAAGAGGGGCCGCCTAACTAGGCACAACTGGTGAGCTATGATCCCGAGCTTCTCTCCGCGCTTTGAAATATAGTGGGGAGTGTTTCTCGGGGTCTGTTGGGGGAAACTGGACTTTAAAAAGCATCTCGCTGTGGAGTTAAGGAGAGTGGCACGCGAGCGGGGTGATGTGACACGCCCCAGAGACTTTAAAAAGGGGAATGCCGCCTTTGATCTTCGCGAGAGGACAGCGTGTGAACAAGCCTTATAAGACTCCACTTTTATTTAAGTGCACTCACAATGACTTTCGTTCTTTTTCGTTGAAACCCTTATGATTTTTTAAATGATGAAAGTAAACAGTAAACACTAACTTGAGCGCGTCAGAAAATGAACCGAAACTCCGTGTATACTTGCCTCACAGACGTGAAAAATATATACTTATAAAAAGCGAAATGTCTGCTTTTATGTAAATTATAAATTTGTAAATTTTATGTATGTAGTGGTCTGCTTTCTGTGTGTTTTGGTGTGTGTGTGTGGGGGGGGGGGGGTCAACTGAGAGGTGTCAAAAGGTCTTACATATTCATGAAAAGTCGTGGATTAGAGGCTCTGCTGACAAAAGTTAGGCACATCAGTCAATGTGGAAGAGATGTAAAGTTTCCTCACCATAACATGCCTTGTACTGTTTTTAATCACTCTATACACAACAAATGAAAATACAAATGGTCTATTTTGTTTTTTATTTTCATTTTGTATTCAATTTTTATATTTTATTTAAAAATAAATACCCAAGAAAATTGTGTATAGAGTGATTACAACAATACAATTCATGTTATGATAAGGAAAATCTCAATGTCTTCCATTCCAGGGATTAAAAACGGTAACAATTTCAATTTTAGAATCTGGAATCCAGAAGATGAAGATTAAAAAGAGGCCTGAAGCACTGCAGGTCTTCAGAAGAGCCTCAGATCCAAGAGGGTCTTAAAGTGGGGAGGGGTGCGTTTTAGTTTCTCTGAATGTATAGGTGAGAACCGCTGATTCACACCTGGGGAGGGGTAAATTATTTGCTTTACAATGTCAGAAACATTCAAATGCAGACACAGTAACCCTAAAACATGATTATCTTCATCACTACACAGTAAACCCTAATGCTCAATGTAATTAAACACACTGAGTACTGTTAACTTAAATAATTGAATGAGTAATAATTTAAAGTATTCGGAACGTTTTGGCATTTATGAGTTTGTAGAACTGACACTTTCCAAGTTAGCTGAACAAATTCAACAAACTTAAAAATTATGATGTAACTGGTTACCTCAAATTTTTTGAGTTTTGCCAACCGGGTTTACAGTGCAACAGTGCAACAGACCCCGAGTTGCACTCCCCGCTGTATTTTATAGCGTGGTGAGAAGCCCGGGATCATTAGCTGCGATAGCTCACCAGCCGTGCCTAATTCCGTGGCCCTGCTCCTTCGCACACCAGCAGAAGGAGAGGACACCTAGCTAGTGAGCGAGGAGCGATATTGATTTGGGCGCACTAGCCTGAGAGGCCGCTTAGCTAGTGAGCGAGGAGCGATATTGATTTGGGCCCATCACAGGCGCACGCCGTGAAAAGTATATATTTACTTTCCTTAAATTTGATGCAAATAAGAAACGGCTATATGTATTACTATAATTTTAGTACTGTGATTATATTTTATAAGGTTTTGCCAGCGGTGGTACAGCGCAACGGTGGTCATTATTTATTAAAGAAAATTATGATGATCATAACATCGTACTGCATTTCATTCCCATACTACCGCAAAAATACAAGCGGGGCTGAATGACAACGACATCTGCTTAATATATGCCTTCGTCAGTCAGAGGTTAGTAAGCATAACTTTACAGAGGTGTTTAAACTAGTGAAGGCGATGTCAGATGAAGTAGTATGCTCTGGCCCCATCCCAATGAGATGTGGCGACATAATTTACAGCAGGTTATGGTCGCTGAACTGCTGGATGTTCAGGTGGTGCTCGGAAAATAACGTGGGCTTTATAGATAACTGGAAGACCTTTGAGGGCAAAGCTGGCCTGTTAAGGTGAGACGGTGTCCATCCAACTCGGGAAGGTGCTGCTCATTTGACTCATCTGGGTCATTTGTTGTAATATAGCGCATAGTCTCAGAAGAGGGCTAGTTAATCGGTGACTACCCAGAGCCCAGGCCAGGGAGCAGACAAACAGGCTAAACCAACCATCTGATAGCTGCATAGAGTCATCACTGTCACAAAGCAACCGGAGGATGATCAGAAGAGTAGCAGTTAGCCCGTGTAGCGTGGATGGTAAACCCAAACGCGGAAGTAGTGCGAGCAGGCAGGATAACCACGCTTTTATTATTAGAACTCTCTCACGTAGAGAGCAAGAGTTTACACAATTAAACCCGCGTTCTAACAACACACACTCAATCAGGAATATAACCCAAAATGGTGAGTACTCATGAAATGGAGGAGATAGCGTCGGAGACGGCATCGGTAGAGTCAATGACTGAGCAATGTGAAGTGCCATCTTGTTTCCTTTTATGCTTCCTGAAATGCGACCGTATTACTTCCAGGTCCTAGTGCCGGTCGTGTTACGAGTGTGCATGACAGTCACTCAGGGTCCATCATATTGAGACTGTGTCTGTTCCCCGAGCTAAACACAAATTTAGAAAGACTCAAAGTCTGTTTTAGTAATTTACAGATCTGGCCATTAAGAACACACGTTTCAAGAAAAGGGATCCTGTGCGGTTCCACGGCAGCTTGCTGGAAGCTGTGAAAATGCCGTTCATTACCTGTAGTGTCGTGTTTCAATCCAATAAGTATTGTGTGTCTACTGAATCCAAAAATGTGAACCCAGGCCTTGCAAAAAAGTTTTAAAAAAGACTAGCGCTGAGCCATTGATGACCTTCTAAACAGATACAAACACAAACAGGAAATGCATTATTTTTAACCCTATGTTTGGGTTTCTAACTCTTCTTACTCTACTTGATTTTTTACTGGGCTGATATGAAGCTTATGGGGGGAAAGAAAGGCGGGAATGTCTCTGGTATAGCTGGTACCTAAGAACTTTTTGGGGAAATTTTTTTCCCATCAATTTGTCTGACACTTTCCAAACCACCTGTTAAGGATATTTTTACTAGCTATACTAACTACACATTTTCTTTTATTTAGTAGAATTAGCACAAGTTAATCATCGCTTAATGTGGAATCCATTTTTTGTATATTGACTTTTTAGAACATATTCACATCACGTTTGATGTTTGTGATGCAATTTAATTCCCCTCCAAAATATTTTTTTTCCTACTATTTATTCATATTGTTCCATGTCTATGTAGTTCTGACATAGACCCAATGGAATCATATTTGTGTTTTTATAATACAAAATAAAAACAAAACTGGAACCAAAACATGAACGAAACAGAAAAGAGCTAAAAATTTATAGCGGATTGACTAAGGTTTCAGAAACACTAATTGCTTTCGTACTTGATTGTGTATCATGTGTAAATTGCAAACTGTAAATTGTGTATGGTAAGTGACATTATAATAAAAAAAGTATCCATGATAATACATTGATTTCAGGTTGATCATTTCTTATGCATACTTTTACACACATTCTAGTAAAAGTATTTTATTTGTAGGTATGTACAGTATATTCTATTTTATATATAAGATCAGATTTTTTTGTTATTATTTTAGGCACATTATATTTGTCGATACCCTTGATTTAATATCAGATCACATTTTATGATCAAACCATGAAATTCCAAAATGTTCACATACTTACCTGTATATAGAGGATAGTATTGTATAGTTGTCAAGGCCTAGCTGGTGGTAGTGACTGGCTGATGTACTTGCCGTGGGCATATAGGGTAGGCATGCACACAGAGGGGTTGTTGAACAGAAAGTGTCTATTTAAACAAACTCAAAAACAGACAAACAGACAAACTCAAACTAAAACTAGGGCTCAGGGCAAACACAGGAAAGGAGCTAATACAGGGACCTGGAACGGACACAGGGAACTGAGCGCTAACACAGGGAACTGATACAGGAGCTAACATAAGGAAACATGGAGCTGGAGCTAAGACACATAGGGGGGCTAGAGACAGGGCTGGAGACAGGGCTGGTTAGTGGTTAGTTAGGTTAGTAACTACATAGAGTTAGTAACTACATGGAGTACTGGGAATAATGACCTAACCAGGTTAGTATCTAAGGGAGTTAGTGGCTAACCGGGTTAGTACTGAACTAATAGGGGGAACTGAACACAAAAGGAAAGGCACACATGAGGCTATTCCAAGCTAGCAGCTAACCTACTAGCGACCAGAACCACTAGCAGTCAATCCCACTAGAGCCTAGGCCTACTAGCGGCTAACCCTGCTAGCGGCTAAGCACTCATGTGGCTACACAAAACTAAACAGACAAAGAACTACACAAGAAGGCTGACATTGGGGAGACACAGAACAGTACTTACACAGGAGGAGACACAGCCTAACTAAACACTGAACAAGGCAGCTCCATGAATCCATCAGAACAAGGAACATACAGAAAACAAAACTAGAGCCCTCTTGAAAACAAAGGTTACAAAACATAAACCAAAATATAAACTTAAAGAAACAAAAACCAAACGAAACAGAATGCCCACTTGACTGTGATAAGTATATACACAAACAATGCTCGACCCAGTTTCCCAGAACAAACTGCTATTTATAGAAACTTTAATGAGCCACCTCGGTTCAGGTGAGCCCTCATCACCTGACCGAGGTGCCTTCTGGGAAACTGAGTTGGCCAACAAAACTACAAAAAAACAGACAAGAACAGTGACCTCTAGTGGAGGTTCCTAACAATAGTACAGTAGCACAGTTTTTGTTTGTTTGAATAAATTTATCCATTTGATTTTTTTGACTTGAACCTAATCTGGTGTTAAAGAAGTGTAATGCCAGGGTTTGAAAACCTGTGTTCATTAAATACATTTTGTTTTAAAATATTTATAAGCAATTTTTATGTACACTCTGTTATTTGTGTTGCGAGCTCCCTATTGCATGTTCAGCAAAATTGAAAGTCTCCATCTGAGTGATGTTTGCACAATAGCTAGTGGATCACTGCCAAAGGGAAGACCTTGGGGTAACATTAAACAGACATGCGTCAGGGTTGCTGTGCTACCACAAGCCAATCATAGCAGCCAACCAAAAAACCTTGTTCCACTGCATGGGAGCATGTCATACAGACCTGGTCAGGGTCAGCCACCCAATATACACCTTCAACCTTGCTATCATGTGCTGCGAAGTATTGTTTTGTGACAGGCTTGTTTTGTGACAAGCTTGTTTTGTGACAGGCTTGTTTTGTGACAGGCTTGTTATTGACTGCGCCACAGCAGAGGGATTTTTTTTTCAAGGACTGCAGCATTACCCTTTTCAAAGCTTTATAATGTCAACCTCTGCAAAGCTCTGCACTTCTGCTCAACTTTTAATGTCAGGGTGAATGTCCAAAATCGTGTTTAAAATCTCATTAAGGACAAATTTAATGTTTTCTAATTGAAAATCGTGAGCAGCAAAGAGAATCTTAATATTCTAAACAGGGATGTGTTTGAGTCAGCTCCAAAAATACGGAATATTTATATAAGGGAATTTAGTCTAGACAAACTGTTCCTGACTCCAGAGAACATTTATTCTCCTTCTACAGGTACAGCTCTGTGTGACTCTGAGGTCAGCATCATTTATGGATGCAAAGGTATATCATACTATAATTAATAATAACCTGGAATATTTCAGACATGTATCATTTCAATTGGCAGCAATGCATTCCACCTGCTAGATGACCTGGATTATTTTTATATTTCATGAGTAAAAAAATATTTTATGTATAACTCACTTGATGTACTGTAGAAGCTCAGCAGATGTTATAATATTGTGTGCATGTCTCTCTCTCTCTCTGTCTTTCTGTCTCTCTCTCTCTCTCTCTCTCTCTCTCTCATGTTTGTAGTTATGTCTGATGGAAACCATAAGGAACTTTTACAGTACATACAGTAGAACTGAGTTATGCCTGGATGACAATTTTTACAGCTTGATGAAACCAGAAATTTTTCATTTCTCATGTCTGAAAAGGTATGTTGTTGACAAAGCCTAGTATTACAAGCAGGTTAATATGGTTGTATGTATTCAGAGAATTAACCAAAGACACTACATAGATTAACAAATTTATTAAAAGCGGATCTGTTACACAAAATTCATGATTAGACATACAGATGAGTTTTCTGAAAAAAAATGTGAGAAAAGGATATTTCCAGCTTTTTACCTTTATCCATCTTTATGTTCCCAGGGTTTAAACAAGCAAATTAGATTTTTCCCTCTAATGTGACCTAATATAAGAAAACCCCCTTCCAGCTTGTGCTCTGCTCTACTGCGGTTTGGCTTAGCAGTAACTCATTTATATGTACAGACCCAGAAATTGTACATTTGGAGGAGGAGTGATACAAAATCTGAAAATGTACATTAGCTGAGGTCAGGAACTGATTATGGACAAGAAGGTCTGGCTTGCAATCTCTGCTACAGTTCATCCCAAAGGTGCTTCATAGGGTTGATGTCAGGGTTCTGTGCAGATCAGTCAAGTTCTTCCACATCGAACTTTATAGATCTTACTTTGTGCACTAAGGCATGGTCATGTTGAAAAAGGAAATGACCTCCAAACTGTTGAAAGAATAGCATTGTCCAAGATATTGATTGGTATATATTGATTGGTATATTGAAGCATTAAGATTGCCATTCACCGGGGATAAGAGGCTTGATTAAAACATTGGAATTCAATAATGAACAGGTTTGGAAAATTGCTTGGTCCATATAGTGTACCTAAACATTGTTGCTGACTTGTTCCCTTTTTCACTGGCCCTGCCACATGGCAAAAGTGGTTCCAGGTTTTACAGAACACAGTGATGAGTTTGAGGTTTAGACTCCAAATTCTCTAGATCTCGATCCAATTGAGCATCTGAGAGATGTGCTGAAAAACAAGGCTAATCTGTGGAGGCCCCACCTCACAACTTGCAAGACTTAAAGAATCTGCAGTCTATGCCTCAGAGGTCAGAGCTGCAAAATGAGGACCTACTTTTTCTTACAAAGCCCCAAAGTTATGGAATAGTCTTCCTATAAATGTTCGGGACTCAGACACAGTCTCAGTGTTTAAGTCTAGGCTAAAAACCTATTTATTTAGCCACGCATTTTTGTAAATAGATTAGCCTTAGGTAAAGGAGCAGATCCGGGGGACTCATGGACGTAGAGTATTCCGTTGAACTGGTATGTTTAGATGCTGTCTTCCCCACTCTCATTGATCACTCAGGTTTGTTGACGGTGAGGTGATTGGTTGCTTTACATCACAGGGAGCCCTCATGTCTGTGTTTCCTTCTGGCTCTCCCTTTTAGTTAGGCTGTTATAGTTAGTCCTGCCGGAGTCCCTGCTTGCACTCTGCACTAAATATACATTCACCTTATACATGTTGACTGTGACCATACCTAACTGCCATCTCTCCTTATTTTCTGTTCTCTCCTCTTCTGCTCTCTCCCTCTCTCTTTTCCCTCTCCCTGTCTCTCTGTCGAGCTATACATGTCGCTCCTGAGTTGCCAGTGATCCAGACCCCTCTGCCCTCTGGACCCGTCTAACCAGTCCAGGAGTCCAGTTTCTGGTTGGAGATCTCGTCGCATGAATGCCCCGTGTGGTCTGCCTGGATTCGTGTGGTGGCTGGGGATGGTTTCCACGAAGACTGTCCTGTCCTTGATTGATGCTGACAGCTGTTCTCTGGGGACCTGTGACTTCAGTTGTTCGATAGCTCAGGACTGGAATTTCCTACAGTCTACCTGAGCCTCCAGGAACAAACTGGACTCCTTTTAATTTTAATTTTAACACATCTCCTGTTATACTGAACTTCCAGTCTTACACATTATTATCCTGATCAATCTCTGCTATCCGTTATAACCCAGATGAGGATGGGTTCCCTGTTGAGTCTGGTTCCTCTCAAGGTTTCTTCCTATTACCATCTCAGGGAGTTTTTCCTTGCCACCGTCGCCCTCGGCTTGCTCATCAGGGACAATCTTATCATTTTGATTCATACACATTGCATACAAACTTACTTCTTTTGATTGTGTAAAGCTGCTTTGCGACAATGTCAATTGTTAAAAGCGCTATATAAATAAATTGACTTGACTTGACTTGAATATTAGGGAGGTGGTTATTATGTTATCTCTGATCGATGTAAATGTTGAATATTGATGTTCTTTCTCAAACAAACCTAAAAAAAAAATTATAGCCTAAAAATAGTTTTATGTTGTCATACTACTTATTCAGGTGTCTTGCAACTGCAGCTGTGGCTGGAGATAAGAGGAGAAGTGACATGAACCAAATTATTGTTATTAACAATTATATAATTATTTTATATTGATCTTATATATAACATAGTGGCATTATATGGAGCATATACCATGCATTAAAAATGCTAAATCTGAACAAAGAGAGAAAGAGAGAGAGAGAGAGAGAGAGAGAGAGTTTCTCAGTGGGGACCAATGGTCTGGAATATCTGACAATTTTGACCTTTTGAAAGAATTTGGCTGGTGCTGCAGCTTTTATTGAAAAAAAAAAAAAGTTAAAGCGTCAAACACTGTCCTTTCAGTTACCGAGGTTAAGGTTAGGATTAGATTTAATTAGCTCCATTAATCATTATGTCAGTTGAAGGTCTTCATTCAAATGCAGCAGAGTAGCTGTAGCTAATTTTTTCATCAGTTTTGGAAAATTAAAGGAGTTCTTGAATTGAGAAGGTGAAGAACTTCTTGAAGAAAGCTTATGTCAGATTTGTCAGATTGTAGGAATTAACCTACAAAAATATGAATTTACACCAAAAAAAAAAAAACCATCACATTAAAATATATTTTTCTATTGAAGATATGGTCACATTTTTTAAATTTTCATTTTCTGACATTTTAATATTACAATCAACTAAAATATGATTATTTAAGCGTTTTAGAATTTCCTAAATTATCTGTCAGTAGAACAATTATCTATTCTAATTCTGCCAATTGTAAGCATTTTAAACCCTGAAATAAGTAAAAATGTTTAGAAATATGTTTAATAAAGATATGTTTGGTTTCTTGTAATTTTATAACAAGAAATACTAGATGCATCTAACAACATTTATTAAAATATTTTTTAGGTTTAAACACAAACATAATTGTACATTACAGTGACAATTTCATTAATGTTTATATATTTTAAAGTGAATATTTTTGGTATAAAATCTCACTACTCACTGTGCAGCAGTCAATATACCAGAACACACACTTCCACACCCCCCTTAACACACACACACACACACACACACACCAGCCGTGTGATACACTGTTGCTCAGAAACACATCACACATTTCCTAAAAATAAATTTCTTTCTATGATTAGCTGCATCAAAATAGCTTGAAAACTTTAAACAAGTGAAGGCTTCAAAACAGTGTTGAACTGATCATTTAGTCCAGGTGTGTAAAATACAATCCCTAACATATGGTCCCACCAAAACTACTGATAAGACCAATTCTTTTGTTTTTGCTATAAACTGAAGTCCTATCAGAAATATTCAAATTTCAGCTTTTTTATATTCTGATATTTACAAAATGTTATAAACAACTTAAAACATAGTTTAGTTTGAACAGATTTCTCAAGTGATCACAAATATTGGAACACGAAATTGAAAAGTTTATGTTGCCCAGGTGTGCCCTGTTAGACTAAATATTTACACATTTAATAGCTGTGAAGGTCTGCTCTTGATTTGAGCACTGGGTTTTGCTGTGGAATCTGCGTTTGTAGTTAAAAAGGATAAACCTACATCAAAACCAGAGAACTGTCTATTGGTAGAAATGCAAGCCATTTTGAATCTGAGAATTTTTTAAAAAAGCAACGATGACGGGCCCAAGCACCCTGCGCCCCTGCCACTCCAGGCGCACCGCACAACCCGTGAGTTATTCGAGTGTGTTGAGACCACAAAAAAGCCATCGCCACCCGATTGCACTGCACAACCTGCACACATCACACACTATACAGGGCTAATGTCAGTTTGGGCCCTAAATAATTGTTGAGTGTGTGTGCGTGTGTGTGTGTGTGTGCGTGTGTGTGTGTGTGTGTGTGTGTGTGTGACGTGTGAATGTGAGTCTGTGTGTTAACATGAGTGATGTGTGTGTTATTTTGTGTGTGATGTGTGTGAGACATGTGACTTGTTAGTGTGTGTGGGTGTGTGAGGCAGAGATGTGAGTGTGTGAGTGTTAAAAATTGTGGTGCGATATACATGAGTATGAGTGTGATTGTTTATACATGCATGTGTGCGTCTGTGTGAGTGTGAGACTGTTACATCGTGATAGAGGTGTGTGTTTGTGTGATGTATAAGTGTGTGTGTGTGCATACGTGTGTGTGTGTGTGTGTGTGTGTGCGTGTGTGTGTGTGTGTGTGTGAGAGAGATGTGTGTGACAGTGTGTTAACTAACACAGTGTGTTAGTGAGAAAAGTGTTAACATTTGAGATGTGTTTGTGTGTACAATAGGCCGCAGATGCTGGAAAAAAAGCCTCACACTATGATGTTTCTGAATGTGATGTCACTGAACGTGTCACTGAATATAATGTCACTCAATATGATGCCACACAGAAAGTTATTAATCATTTTCCAGCGTACGTTTAAGGCATTATCACGGCTGACCGGTTTGAGATATCAAAAATCCCTCTACAATTTTGCATCCTCAATGTCTTTAGATCACATCGGCCCGATATGATAGCGATTGTATAGGAGGAGCATATCAAAATCCATTGGGTGTTTTTTGGGAACGACACAAAATAACCGGCCTCCTGTTGAGTTGAGCCCAGAACATGGATGAAAATGAAAATTTTCTCACATGAAAAATGAAGAACACCTATTGTCCCTACTGTGAAACATGGAGGAGGCTCTGTTATGTTCTGGGGCTGCTTTGCTGCATCTGGCACAGGGTGTCTTGAATCTGTGCAGGGTACAATGAAATCTCAAGACTATCAAGGGATTCTAGAGAGAAATGTGCTGGCCAGTGTCAGAAAGCTGGGTCTCAGTCGCAGGTCATGGGTCTTGCAACAGGACAATGACCCAAAACACACAGCTAAAAACACCCAAGAATGGCTAAGAGGAAAACATTGGACTATTCTAAAGTGGCCTTCTATGAGCCCTGACCTCAATCCTATTGAGCATCTGTGGAAGGAGCTGAAACATGCTGTCTGGAAAAGGCAACCTTCAAACTGGAAACAACTGGAGCAGCTTGCTCATGAGGAGTGGGCCAAAATACCTGCAGAGAGGTGCAGAAGTCTCATTGACAGTTACAGGAATCGTTTGATTGCAGTGATTGCCTCAAAAGGTTGTGCAACAAACTATTAAGTTAGGGGTACCATCATTTTTGTCCAGGCCTGTTCCATGAGTTTATTTTTTAAAAATAATTCTGTTGAAGCATGGCTGAAAAGCAATGTCTGACTTTCATTGGTTAACATTCATAGAATTTCTTTAAATTATTACTTTTGTCATATTAAAGTTATTTATGTGACCATTGTGAGTTTTTCTTTCATTGACCGAAGGGTACCAACAATTTTGTCCACGTGTGCTTGGGCCCTAAATATAGTTGCAAGCAACGATGACGGGGCCCAAGCACCCTGTGCCATCGCCACCCCAGGCGCACTGCACAACCTGTGCAATATTTGAGTGTGTTAAGACCTCGAAAAAGCCATCGCCACCCGGTTGCAACCTGCACACATCACACACTATACAGGGCTAATGTCATGCGCACTCCTAACCTAACGAGGACCGTGTAGGTAGTACGGGAGCGATTCAGGAAGCATAAAAGGAGACAAGATGGCGTTTCACATCGCTCAGTCATTGAGTTTGCCCATGCCATCGCTGACGCTTTGTCCGTCTAATCGTGAGTACTCACTTTCTTGGGTTTCACTTTCGATTGAGAATGCGGGTTTATTTGTGTAAACTCTTGCTCTCGCTCTGGGAGCGTTCTAAAAATAAACAGCGTGGTTATCCTGCCTGCTCGCGCTACTTCCGCGTTTAGGTTTACCATCCACGCTACAGGGCTAATTGCTAGTCGTCTGGTCCGTCTCCGTTTGTTTGTGACAGTTTGGCCCTTAATATTTGTTGTGTGTGTGTGTGTGTGTGTGTGTGTGTGTGTGCGCGCGCGTTAGTGTGTGTGAGATTGAGGGAGAGAGGTGTGTGATGTGTGGATGTCAATTTGTGTGTGACGAGTAAATGTGCTTGTGTTTGTGCTTGTTTGTGTGTATGGTGTGTGAGTCTTTGTGTATTAACATTAGTTCATGTTCCTGAATGTGATGTCACTGAAGGTGTCACTGAATATAATGTCACTCAATATAATGCCACACAGAAAGTTATGAATAATTTTTCGGCGTAAGTTTAAGACCTTATCATGGCTGATCCGTTGGAGATATCAAAAATCCCTCCGCAATTTTGCATCCGAATTGTCTTTAGATCACATAGGCCCGGTTTGGTGGCGATCCAATAAATTCCCTAGGAGGAGTATATCAACTATATATAACTGGCCTCTTGTTGAGTTAAGCCAAGGAGATGCAGCATGAAATTTGTTCGGCTTGATGAGCTCTAAATGTGTACCGAGTTTCGTGTGCTTAGGTGAAAGTGTTAAGACCTCGAAAAATCCATCGCCACTCGGTTGCACTGCACAACCTGCTCACATCACACACTATACAGGGCTAATGTGTGTGTGTGTGTGTGTGTGGGGTGTGTGTACGTCGTGAGAGAGGTGTGTGTGTGTGGTGTGTGTGTGTGAGAGAGGTGTGTGTCCGTCGTGAGAGAGGTGTGTGTGTTTGTGTGCGTGAGTGTAAACATTTGTAATATGGGTGTATGTATGTGTGCATGTGTGCGTGTGTGTGTGCGTGTGTGCGTGTGTGTGTGCGGGTTAGTGTCTGTGAGAGTAAGGGAGTGAGGTGTATGACGTGTAGATGTGTCTGTGTGACGAGTAAATGTGCTTGTGTTTGTGCTTGTTTGTGTGTATGGTGTGTGAGTCTGTGTGCATTAATATTAGTGATGTGTGTGTGTTTGCGTGTGTGTGTGTGTGTGTGTGTGAGATGTGTTTGTGTGTGTGAGTTAACATTTGTGATGTGTATGTGTGTACAATAGGCCGAAGATGTTGGAAAATAAGCCTCACACTATGATGTTCCTGAATGTGATGTCACTGAAAATTATGTCACTGAACCTGTCACTGAATATAATGTCACTCAATATAATGGCACACAGAAAGTTATTAATCATTTTTTCAGCATACGTTCAAGGCATAATCACGGCTGACCCGTTTGAGATATTAAAAATCCCTCTACAATTTTGCATCCTCAATGTCTTTAGATCACATCGGCCCGGTTTGGTGACGATCGTATAATTTCCCTAGGAGGAGAATTTCCAGAAAATCCATCGGGTGTGTTTTTGCAAACGACCCACAATAACCGGCCTCCTGTTGAGTTGAGCACAGGATATGCAGCACGAAAGTTGTTCGGCTCGATGAGCTCTAAATGTGTACCGAGTTTCGTGTGCCTACGTGAAAGTGTGTATGAGCTATCTAGCTAAATCTCGTGTGGGGGCCCCTGGGAGCATGTTAAGACCCCCGAAAAGTTCAAAAGGGTGGAAAAAATAAAAAATCCTTAGAAAAACAAGAGGGACCTGCGCACCTTATAGTTCTTGGGCCCTAAATAATAATCCTTAGGAAAACAAGAGGGTCCTGCGCACCTTATAGTGCTTGGGCCCTAATAATCCTTAGGAAAACAAGAGGGTCCTGCGCACCTCATAGTGCTTGGGCCCTAATAATAATGTCCTGCAGAAACCATTACAGCACAGAGTACAATATGTCAATGAGTAAAAATATCTTGAATATGTGCAAATTTATCCATATTCTTGTTATGAGACACATACACTAACTATAAGAATATTCCAGCTGTTTTTTAGGCTTTAACACTTCTTCATCTTTTAGTGGATAATTTAGCATTTTTTAAGAAATTACCATTTAAAATTATTTAATTTGTGAAGTTTAATGCTAGACTTCATATGGTATTTTTTAGTTGTTTATTGTTCTGTAGTAAATGATAGATTATAGGAAGCCGTCTATTAACCATTGAGGAGATTTTTTCAATAATCCATCTGTACATATGTCTAACACATGATATGTATCAATATTGAGCTAACAATAGCTAAAAGTGGCTTCGCACTTTCATTTCGGATAAAGTTTTTGTACTGAAGTATTGAACATGCCACTATACTCACTGTCACTATGCTATTAATGTCATTAATGTTTATCCATACTACTTAGCATGTGCTGTGTGTTTTGGGACACAATCCATTTAAAGGTAAATGGATATTACTTTTGGCGTAGCAAAAATAATACCCATGCACAGTACCATTTTTCTACCGTAGCAGGAGAAATACAAAAGTCATGCATGCTGTAGTTTTAAATGCTTTTTTGACGGTAGCTCAGATCATTTATTAACATCTGTCCAGATGACTGAAGGCTAAAATGTCCAATGACATGTAAAAATGCCCCAGGCCAAATATAAGATAATGTTGCGCAGTGGTTTTTGCTCACCTTCACATACAGCTGCTGGAACTCCTCGAGATTGAGGCGGCCGCTGGGGCAGTCCTTTAGGAAGCCTTTGTACCACTGCTTTAGCTCATGCTCATTAAACTCTGTGTTCTTTACCAGGTCATCCAGCACCTCAGGGGTCAGCTTGCTGTTCTGTTTTCCCATGGTGTCTCTGTAGGTGCCAAAGAAGGATACAGATATACGTCTGTCCACAATTTATGAAAATTACTAAACTGGCCAATCAAGTAACTGATGTAGAAATGATGGGGAACATTTTTAAACATTTTTTTAAAATTAGGGTTCAAAAAAAAAAAAAAACATTTGAACACAAGGTTGGATTTATTTCCTAATTCTCAAACTATACTGGATTTTTTTCAACACTATGAAACAACACACATGGCATTATGTAATTAATTAACAACATTATGAAGGTCAGCTTGCAAGAACAGTATTTTCAAGTGTATTTGCAAAACCCATCAAGCACAATGATGAAACTGGGTCTCACTGGGTTTAGGAAAGCAAGGCCAAAACTTACCTCTGCTGCAGAAGAAGTTCATTGATATTTATTCTGTCGGTATGTGTAGAAATGGCAAATAAATTCTCTTGAATCTTAAGTTACCAGGCTCAGAAATCACCAATTAACAGCATCTCAGATTCGAGGTGTTATGAAAGCTTTAGAGAGCATAAGTAGCTGACACATCTCAATATCAACTGTTCAAAATAATTTTACCATGTAGAAAGACAAATCCGGAAAGACTATGGAATTAGATTTGTCCAAACATTTGAAATGGTAGTATATATTTATGGGGACGCTGGTTTAGTGGTTAGCACATTTGCCTAGCACCTCCAGGATCCCAGATTGATTCCTACCTCGGGTCTGTGTGCATGGAGTGCTCAGTATATGTGTACATGCATGTCACTATGTTAGCCACATTATCATCTGTAAATGATTTAAAAATACAAGGTGCCAAAGAAGTCAAATTGCCTCAAAAATATTGTACTTAAAAGACATTTGAGTTCCATTTAAAATAATATTATGATATTCTTGATATATTCTAAATCATGATGTCTTAAAGCAATTGAAACATAAACAGATCAGTCAGTAAGGATGATATCACAATTGTTGAGGACATTATGATATGTTTTGTGTGTTTAACCAGACAAAAGAGCCCCAACATGATCAGAATGAGCAATCAATAGTGATGCACAAATTACAATACCTAATATGACCACCAATACTGCATACGGTGTATTCTCTTGAACACACACAGCCCATTTCATGGGCTGAGAAAAATTAGACTTGCATAACAAAAAGAGAAAAGATAAAGAGCCTTCCTGAAAACTCTGTGGAGGTTTGATGGAATACCAGGGCAGATATCACAGAAAAAAAAAAAAATACATTCGCCTTGAATCCAAATCCAGTAAAAATCCCCATGTTTACTGCCATTTTCTCCACTGTGCCTGTTCATTTTAGGGGTGATGCTATTTACCAACTTGCCACTGTTTATCTGTACGGTCTGCAAATGTTTTGAATCTGCTTAACGGCCTCTGTTACAGATGAACACAGATTTTGCAGGATTAACTGGTGGATGGGTTCATGAAGCAGGCTGATGTCACTACAATTTTTAGGAGGCAATTTTACACTCTTTTTTCTCTTTTTTTAATTAATAAACAAACAGAGACAGATATTATAGCTTGCTTTGAAACAGCAGAAATAAATACAAATCATAATTAAATTTCTCACATGAGCGAGACTTAATCTCCACAGAAATAGAGGACTGAACATTTTTTGTTCATGTATTTTGCCAATGTTGAGGTAGATGAAGAATAGAATTTGCATCCCACTCCAGATCTCCCACGCTGCCCTGCTCTCGGGGCCATAAGCCATGGTTTGAGGTCACGGCTAAAGAACACAAAAAACTCAACTATCACCTCCTGAGTATTTTCGACTTAGTCTACATCACTGTTATTTATGCTTCAACAACAAACCCCAGGGAGAAGATTTTTCCCTATAACAAGCACAAGCAGCCCAGGTTTAATCGATCTGTATGAATGATTTGAGCATTTCAGGCAATGCTGCTTTGATGCAGCTACATTGAATTGATCTTTTTCAGTTACACAAAGAGAAAAACAGACTGCTATTAAGGGCAGAGCAGATCGCATGAACAGCTCGAGTCCTGTCAACAACTAGATCATGACTAATAATTATACATGAGCAGTACATTCATTATCTTATTAGCACTTCAGAAACAATAATCACAATCATAATCATTTACTCATGGTGTTTATTGGATATCAGGTTTTTTAAATGGTAAAATGTTGACCAGTTCTTAGGAGCTCAGGACAACGGTATTATGTGAAACTATCACTACACATAATAGAGGCTTTTCCATGCATATGGAACCCAGCCTACCTTCAGCATGTGCTACATAGTACATTAATCATTTCTTGGTTGGAATAGATATCCTGATCTATAAATTTTTTACATGAAGAAATGTAATTGTGACAAATTTGGTGAAAGCAAAGACTTTCATAAGCAAAGCTGTTTAATACATTGCATAATTACTTCTTCATCTCTACATATAATTGCAATAGACTATGTATTGTGCACCTGTAACTCAAGATCCAAATGAGCCTAAATTATATGCATAAATGATGTATATGATAGAAATAAAAGAGGGCCTGCTCTCCTTAAGAAATTGTATGCATTGTATACATGTTGCGATTTTCTTTCCTGCACGAATCATGATTTCTCCTCTTTCGGACATGATGCTGAAGGTCTATATTCCCTGCCATGATCATGATTTCAATGTGGCCAACTTTCAGCAGATGCAATACAACCTATTGAGATCTTCAGTTGTCACCCAACTGACACCCAGTTGTGCCAGCTCACTGCAGAGGAACTTTGCCTTGCATTAGAGCATCACCCTGGACTCCGATCTCCTGCACAGGACACTGATAAAGTGCATATTAATACAAATATGAGGAATTAAATGGCCTTTTCATGAGCAAAACATTAGTAATATCAAAAAGGTCCATTTAGTTCCCTCCATCACTCAATCACAATTCCTGAAAACAAGTCCTGACTTGGCTGGTTTAGATCTTTGTAGGACATTACGATTGTTTTGTTATTACTGAAACTGGTTGAAGGTTGATGATTAAACTCACGCACTCCGGTATACACTGCAGGTACACGATGTATTGTTTAAAAATAAATAGATAAAAGAATAAAAAAGACTTACATTTTCAAATGAGTTGCAGAAAAGCCTGTCTGTTTTCTGTCTGCTTCGGGGTGAGGGCAGACGTGTGTCGAGAAAGCCTTCAGTGCGCGCCGCCGCAGATGGAGTGACGCTGGAAGAGAAACGGACGGGCGAGCACGAACGCTCTCTCTCGCGCGCTCTCTCTCTCTCTCTCTCTCTCTCTCTCGCTCCCTCTCTCGCGCACGTTCTCTGTCTCGCTCTGCACGCATCTGCACAAATCTGATGTACAACTCGAATGACAAACGAACCAATACACAACTATAAATACGCAAATAGTGATATGACCAAAGTATGCACACATGATCAACACACCCACATGTGCCTGTTAAACATCCGACTCCATATCTACTCTGTCTCTTTGCTGTTATAACTAAGGTTCGGTTTCAATTTCTATCATTTTACACGGGCTCGGGCCGGGCTCGGGCTTGCGCGGTAAATGAGTGGTCATGTGATGCGCTTCGATTAGCGCGAGAAAGATGTGAAGATGGATGTTGACGGGGTGAAATGGAGGCTTGTCTCTGGCATTTACGTTTATAACGTATACGTTATGTATAAAGACCCATTCTTGGCACAGTCTCTGAGACATTCTGAGCAGTCTGCTCAGGGGCACAGTATAATGCCTGACCTAATCCAATTATGAAAGCTGGGATATAAGAAGAATAAAGAATTTCACTTTCCATTTACAGTATGTGATGAATGAACTTAACTTACCCTGCTGAAAAAAACAGCATAGACCAGCATGATTTATATACTGGTTTATGCTGGTTAATACTGGTTAGTGTTGGTCTGATGCTGGTTTAGCTGGTGAACCAGTATAACTGATGGAAGACCACCAGACCTATGCTTATGAAACCTTACCACCAGCATTGATCTTGCTAGTGTAGAAGAAATTTTTATCTGATTTTATGTGACATACCCTACTTTTAAGAAATAAAAGATACCCCAGCTTGAAATAATGGGAGGCTTGCGTGAGAAGCCGAGCATATAGGCCTCTTGGAATGTGCCTGTGTAAGAAATCCGATCTATACATTGAGGCACCTAGAACTGGGAAATTTAATGAAATACAGATGTTGAATGTAAAATCAGCGCGGGAAAACTGGCCGCCTTTGTTTGGGATCAGTATTTAAGCAAGAAGCCGTCGGGAGTCGTGGTGTGTTCTGCAGACCTCCCGACTTCGTTGATCAACCAATAAAGATCAATCAAAGCCTGAGTCATCAATTAATTTCCACGACATCCTGGCGCTGCGAGCAGGGTTGGCAAAGGGGCACAGGCGTGGCTGATCACCGTGGGCATCCTTGGCAGGCAGCACAAACAGGTGGCCACCTAAAAAGGTAAGCAACTTTTGCTTATATACTTAGTTTGTGTTGTTTGCTGGGATAACCCATGGTGGTAAGGACGCTTGATAAAGACCTCTCCAGCTTAAGTAATCTTTGAATGGGCTTTGTTTTCAGAAGGAAAATGCATGCATCAGTTTACTAACCGTTGAATGGTAGTATTTGAATAGTAACTGGTAAAATAAGCATTGCATTGGTCTGTTTTCTGTCAAGAGGGCTTTGATAGATGGCAGTAATAACAGACGGGTATGAGGTAGCGCATTTGAAGGTCTGTCTGTGTTGCTAAGTGGGCTTTGATAAATAGCAATGCATACCGGTAGATAGACGCAGTATTAATTTGTACTCATTGTCAAGAGGGCCTAGATGAAAGGCAGTGGAGTAGTTTAATAAGGAATTGCGCTTAATTAGTAATACTGCTTGTGAGAGGATCCGCAGTAGTTAATATAAATATATCTCTTTTATGAGGAACGTACTTAGGTATGTCAAAAGAATTGTGTAGCCACCAAAACCGTATAGTATGAGCTTGTGTTTTTTTTTATGAATATCTTGTTATGTGGAACGTACAGTTGTACGTCAATGGTTTTGTATGCTGCTGATTAATGGATTGTATGAGGTTATAGCAGCAAATTTATATCTTTTTTATGAGGAGTGCCTGCTTAGGTGCCATTAAGTTGTAAGCAATTGCATTGTTTGTGTTTAATTGACGTTGTACTGTCTAATGTCTGTCTGATATTGTCTGAGTGAATGAGAGCTCTATGTGTGTGTGTGTGTGTGTGTGTGTGTGTGTATCTGAGTGGGAGGGAGAGAGAGAATCTGGCTGAGTGAACCCCCGAGGGAGTTGTGTGTGCAATCCACCAGAGGGGGGGTCGGCTTGCGCCAGACCGGAGACGTGTGTGTGAATGAGCCCTTATAGGAATAGATAAATTAGCAGATCAAGTTGAAATAAAGGGACAAGTGTGTGTATGAGCCCTTCTAAGAAAGTGAATAAATAAATAGATAAATAAAATAAAAGGGACAAGTATGCTTGAATGAGCCCTGATTAGGACCGGGGACAAAGTATGCGTGATTGAGCCCTAATTTCCAGGAAATAAGGGACACAGGATGAACGTATAATCCTAGAAATAAAGAGATCATGTGGAGTGGTGAATGTGTGGTGAATGTGTCTGAACCCAATATTAATACTGTGGCATTAATCGGTTCTTGCAAGATAATATTCACTGTGTATAAAAATACTGTCACAAGCTATCGGAGGGTAAGCACAGAAGCCTTAGCAGTTAGCCCATGTAGCGTGGATGGTAAACCCAAACGCGGAAGCAACGCGAGTAGGCAGGATAACCACGCAATTTATCTAAGAACTCTCTTACACAAAGAGCTAGGATCTACACAAATAAATCCGCGTTCTAGCAACACACACTCAATCAAAGAAGCAACCCAAATCGGTGAGTACTCACAGAATAGTCGGCGAAGCGTCAGACAAGGCATGGGCGAACTCAATGACTGAGCAATGTGAAGCGTCATTTTGTCTCCTTTTATGCTTCCTGGAAACCCGACCGTATTACTTCTATTACTATTATTACCATTGGTGAAGTGATGAAGGGTTTGAGCTGGGAGGTGTGAAATACCGGATGGATCCGGAGCGCCGCAGGCAGCTGGAGCCGGTAGGTGACAGGATTGATACGGAGGGTGATGCGGTATGGACCGATGAACCTGGGTGATAGCTTTTTGGATTCCGTGCGAAGGTGAAGGTTTCTGGTTGAAAGCCATACTTTGTCACCTACATTGTGCAATCGTCCCGGCGGGTGTCGACGGCGATGTTGAGTGGCATAGCGGTTGTTGGCCTGTTGGATGGCGGCGTTTGCTTGGTTCCACAGCCGTCGACACCGGCGAACCAACTGTTGGGCTGACGGCACCTCAACCTCCGGTTCTTGATGATCGAACATCGAAGGTTGGAAACCGTGGCATACCTCAAATGGACTGAGATTGGTGGCTGAAGAGACATGGAGATTGTGAGATAACTCGGCCCATAGGAGGTAGCGGGCCCAGGAGCGCTGGCGATCGGCAACAAAGCATCTCAGGTAGCGCTCCAGTTGTTGGTTGGTCCGCTCCGTCTGACCATTAGTCTGGGGATGATAACCAGAGGATAGACTACAGGTGGAATTGATCAGACGGCAGAAGGCCTTCCAGAACCGGGCGGTGAACTGGGGCCCCCTGTCCGAGACGATGTCTTTTGGGAACCCATGCAGTCGGACTACGTGTTCTAAAATCAGCTCTGCTGTTTTTTTGGCTGACGGGAGTCCGGTGAGGGCCACCAGGTGCACGGCTTTGGAGAACCGGTTGACGATGGTTAAGATGGTGTTTTTCTCTTCAGAAGCCGGCAGGCCCGTGATGAAGTCGACGGCAATGTGCGTCCAGGGCCGATGGGGAACGGGGAGTGGTTGGAGTTCCCCTGGTGTCGGTTGGTTGGTATTTTTGGACCTGGCGCACACTGGGCACGCCTGGACGTACTCCTTGACGTCACTCGCCATAGATGGCCACCAGAAGGCACGTCTGATGAATTGGAGGGTGCGGTTGGCGCCGGGGTGTCCGGATAATGGCGAGGAATGACCCCATCGCAACACCTTGGTCCTCACGATGTTCGGCACGTAGAGTCGCCCAGGCGGCACACCTGCCGGTGCGGTCTCCATCGCCTGTGCACGGCGAACCCTCGTTTCCAGTTCCCAGTGAAGTGGTGCAATGATCTTGGTGGGTGTGATGACAGGCACGGGGTCCGCCCGGGGAACGTCCTCTTCGTGTTGTCGGGAGAGGGCGTCAGCTTTGGTGTTCTTGGACCTCGGGCGGTAGGATAGGTGGAAGTTGTAATGTTCGAAAAATAGTGCCCACCGCGCCTGTCTCAGGTTGAGCTGTTTTAAGTTGCGGATGGTGATCAGGTTCTGATGGTCGGTCCAGATGATGAATGGCTCTCTGGCGCCCTGGAGCCAGTGTCGCCATTCCTCCAAAGCCCACTTTATGGCCAGCAGCTCGCGGTCCCCTACCCCGTATCGCTGCTGAGTGGGGTCAATTTTTTTGGAAAAGAAACTACAGGGATGTAGCTTCTGGTCTGGACCTCATTGAGAGAGAACAGCCCCGGCGCCCACATCCGAAGCGTCCACCTCCACAACGAATGGTTTATTTGCGTCTGTGTGCAGTAGAATTGGGGCGTTGGTGAACCGGTGGCATAGGTCATGAAAGGCGGTGATGGCGGCAGGGTTGAGGCTGAAGTGATGAGAAGAGGGTCGAGTCAGAGCGGTTAAAGGGGCGGCAACCGCACTGTAGTCCCGGATAAAGCGACGATAGAAGTTCGCAAACCCGAGAAACCGTTGAAGTTGCTTGAGGGTCTTGGGTAGGGGCCAATGACGCACAACTTCCAGTTTCTGCGGGTCCATGGCCACACCCTGGGGCGAGATGACAAAACCCAGGAACGTGGTGGAGCGCTCGTGAAAGGCGCATTTTTCCAACTTACAGTACAGTTGGTGGGCGAGTAATCTCTTAAGGATCGCTCTGACATGCTGGGTGTGTTCCTCGGCGGTGCGTGAATAAATAAGGATATCGTCCAGGTAAACGAACACCCACCGCCCTAGCATGTCCATAGGAGGGCCGGATGGTGCCGTGGCGAAGGGCGTCAGAAACATATCTCTCCATCGCCTGCGTCTCAGCGGCGGAGAGGGAGTAAAGATGGCCGCGAGGGGGGACCGAGCCCGGCTGAAGTTCAATTGTCAGGTCATAGGGGCGATGAGGAGGAAGGTGGGTGGCTCGTCTCTTGCAGAATACTTCAGCCAGGTCTCGGTAGATGACGGGGATGGCGTTGGTGTCGACATCGGGTGCCTCAGACTCCCTAGAACACGTCCCAGCCGGGCCCCGCAGGCAGAGTTCGGTGCAGGTCGGCCCCCACTGCAGAATCCGGTTTTGCGTCCAGGAGATGAGGGGGTCATGTTGGAGCAGCCAGGGGTGTCCGAGGATGATGGGTGGTGATGAAATGGAGGTGAGGTGGAACTGGATCCGTTCGTGATGTTGGCCGATGACAAGGGTGAGCGGCTGAGTCTGAGTGGTGATGGGGCTGGTGGAAAGGGGCCGACCGTCGACAGATGTGATACGAACGGGCTGGGATAACGCCTCAAGTTCCACTCCCAGTTCTTTGGCAAACGAAGAGTCAATAAAGTTACCTGCGGCACCGGAATCGATGAACGCAGTACTTCCGACCCGTTTGTGGCCAAACCAGAGGTGTACTTGTACCGTGAGACGGGAATTATTGGGTGTCGTGACCGAGAGGTGGAAGGGGCCCGGTGAACTGCCCCGTTTGCTCACCGGGCCTGAGCGTTTCCCGGGCGAAGTGGACAGAGGGCCCTGTGGTGCGCCGCTGACCCACAGTAGGCGCAAAGCCCTTCTCTGAAGCGTCGTTCCCATTCTGCAGCGGTCAAGGAGGCGCGTCCTAGTTGCATGGGTTCCCCAGCTCCGGTGTTAACCACAGCGGGAGGTGGAGGTCCGACGGGTGCCATGGCGGTGGTGGTGAAGGAGGGACGAATCTCAGGAACCGGGGCGTGAGGGTATGAAGGTGATGTAGTGGGTGGCAGGGTCCGGGGGGCTGGCCTCGGACAAGAGAGCAGGCGCTGGTCAATGCGAAGGGCGAGCTGAATCAGTCCTTCCAGCGTGGCGGGAATCTCTCGCCCGGCGAGTTCATCTTTAATCCGTGAGGCCAGTCCCTCGTAGTAGGCCGTCCGGAGGGCGACCCTCCCTGCCGCAGATGATATAATTTGGTGTCGGTCTCCACCTCAGCAGCAGGATGTTCAAATGTTAGTTTCAGTTGATGGGTGAACTCTCCGTATGAGTAGGCCGTGTCTGAATCTGATCTGAGGACCGCCGTGGCCCACTCAGCTGCCTGCCCGGATAGCAACGAAACGAGAAGCGCAACGCGCAGTCGGTCTGTGGAGTATTTGGTGGAATTAAACTCAAACACAAGATCCAATGCGGTTAGAAAGACACTGCACTTCCCATCTGTGCCATCCCACTTATCCGGTAGAGCTATGAAAACATCAGAAGGGGGGTGAGGTGGCGGTGCCACAGCCACTGCGATGGGCGTGGCAACAACCGAGTGAGCAGCCGCCCCGCGGAGGGTCGCATTCTCCTGCCGTAGCTCCGCCACCTCACGGCGCAAAGCCGCGACGTCTTGGAGGTCCTTTTGGAGAGACACGACTTCTCCACGGAGCTTATTGATCAGCTCGGCATGCTGGTCAACCACATCACAGAGGCGAGCAAACTCCGCTGGGTTTACTGCTTTTGGCTCAGTCATTCTGTCACAAGCTATCGGAGGGTAAGCACAGAAGCCTTAGCAGTTAGCCCGTGTAGCGTGGATGGTAAACCCAAGCGCGGAAGCAACGCGAGTAGGCAGGATAACCACGCAATTTATCTAAGAACTCTCTTACACAAAGAGCTAGGATCTACACAAATAAATCCGCGTTCTAGCAACACACACTCAATCAAAGAAGCAACCCAAATCGGTGAGTACTCACAGAATAGTCGGCGAAGCGTCAGACAAGGCATGGGCGAACTCAATGACTGAGCAATGTGAAGCGCCATTTTGTCTCCTTTTATGCTTCCTGGAAACCCGACCGTATTACTTCCAGGTCCTAGTGCCGGTCGTGTTACGAGTGTGCATGACAAATACTCTGCTTTTTGGCAAGTACTAATAGGACAGTAGTGAAATATTGTATATTAAAGAGTGGCTATCATTGCTAAGTCTTGTTAATGAAGGTGGATGTTTAGATGATTATATAATATTGTATGTTGCTGTAAGTAAATTTAGTTACTAAGTAAGTGCATAAGAATAAAGTAGTAAGGAATATCTTGGTTTTTGGTGACAGAGGCTATAAGGCATAATGGCAGCCTCTCCGGTGGAGATATTGGTGTTAAAGCATCCATTGTGTGGAGATCTCATAACTAAGATCTCAAGTAAATGGCAAAAGAGAACTAGAGATATGGTTACAAAATGGCCAAAGGAGGGGACATTTGATTTGGCTTTGTGTGGGGAAATGGAAACTTTGGTAAAAATTACAAAACAGCAGCTAGAGAGAAAAAGCGTGTCCAGAGTGAGTTGAAAAGACAGCAGGAGAGAGAGGCCCTGGCTCTGGTTAAGAAAGAAGGGGATGAGTTTGTAAGAAAGAAAAAGCAGGTGAGGAGAAAGTTAAGGAAAATGAGGCACAGAGTAACAGGGGGGGAAGCGTTAGTTACACCTCCCCCATATGTGCAGACAGAAGGTCAATTCCCAATGCTTAAGGGAATGGTTGAAGTTTCGGGAGAAATGCAGATGGAAGGTCATGTAGATTGAGATGAAGGTTATAGGAAGCCGTGTGTGACGTCTAGAAAGAGACAGGATAGGTGGATGGAGAGAGAGGAAAGCACACCATTAGATTGTTATAAGGAAGTAAGGACAGATCTACAGAAAGTGGAGAAAGTTGTATGGGAAGGAAGATAAGATAGAGGGAGAAGAGGGGGTGCATGTAAGTGGAGAAAGGATAGGCAGGAGCACTGAAACACCAGGACAATCAACAGGTCAGATAGATGCAACATTAAGGACTGGACGTAGGCCATTGTACAGTAGAGAGGATGGGGATGAGGAGGAGTTGTCATTCAATATAGGCAGTTGGAAACAGGGAAGGAACACTGGGAGACTTAGGAACTTAGCTCCACAATTCCCAATTTTAATTAAAGGTGCACAGGGACAATATGTACCATGGGCAACTCAGGATCTCGAGGGACTTGTCAACCGCCTCCCTAACATTCACGAGGGTGCAGGGAAATGGATTAAGGTCTTGGAAGAGAAGTCCTCAGGCAAGCTGTTGTCGGTTGGAGATATGAAAGCTCTTTTGGCAAAGATTTTGGGGGGAGGAAAGATGGAGGAAGTTCTCCAGGCGTCCGACATGAGTGAGGCTGTAGATACATACCATATGCATGGAACTGTCTTTGATGCTTTCCGCCCCGCTATGTGGCAGGCCTTACGTGCAGAGTATCCAACTAGAGTTGACCCAAAGGCATTGAAGGGTGATCAGAGATGTGGTCGGTTTACACTCAAGATCACACAAAGAGTTCTGTGATCACATCTCACATGCTGCTGAACAGTACAGGAAAATGAGCAGAAGTTGAAAGCTCAAGAGAAAAAGCTACAACGGAAACTAGCACAGTTACATCTTGAAGAACTGACTAAGAAAAACAAGAAAAAGGTCCAAGAGACCCTAATTACAGCAGAGCAAGTGTCTGGGGGGCGGCCCAGGCAATCCTTCACCCATGATCCAGCCAGCTGCAATCACAGCGATGACCGCACCAACAGCACTACCCCCAAACTCACACCAGATGTCTGCAATGTTTATCCGCAAAGGCAGAAAGAGTGGAGAACTAATAAGCGCGAGAGGGGACAAAGAGACACTTATGCTAAACTTCCACCAGGCGTATGCTGGGGGTGTGGACTGGCTGGACATAACCGATCAAGGTGCCCCACACATCCATGGCTCCAGCTTCCAAGGGGTGCGGTGGGAGAGGGGTGGCAGCAGTCTCCTCGAGATCAAGCTCAAGGCCCAGTGAACCCATGGGGGGTCCAAAACAGGGGAGATTCAGTTACCTGTTTTAACAACTAAATGCTGAACAGCAATCCTTGTTAGTAGATACAGGAGCAGTTTGTACATTTACGTCATGCCTAAATTTAAGTAATGTCCCTATGCCTGGAAAATTTGCAAAGGCAGTAGGATTATGGGGACAATAGCAGTTAATTCCTATGACCGCTCCAGTCCGTCTACAAACTAGCAATAAAAGTGTGACTATACCTGCACTAGTTTCAAGTCAGACACCGGTTAATTTGTTGGGCAGAGATGCATTGTGTAAATTAGGATTGCAAATATGGTGTTCTCCAGAAGGGGTGTATGCTGACATGAATGGTGTTAAAAATCAAATGGAAATGACTGAGCCATGAGCAAATGTGTATTGGATAAGACAGCTCGAAAGGAATGTAAGTCAAGTAATCCATAAGTGGGGAAAGTTCATTAAAGCACAGATTCCTGAAGCACAGTTACCTACTTCAGACTTTCACTGTACAATGGTGTATGATCCAACTAAGAATGCTGGTTTAGAACAAACATGGCAGGAAGAAACAAAAGAGCACAAGGTGGAACTAATTGCACAAGTACATCGTCATATGTTGGCAAGGAGCAGCTATCAGCATAGATGAGTGTGATTTTGTGAAAAGGTGGTTCAATGTAACTGATTCTGTTCCCCATGTGACAGTGTAGGTTGGAAGAAATTGCTGATCAAAGGACTTAGGACTGATGATGAAGAGAGCTACAGAAGTCCTTTGGGAGTCAACCATAAACCCGTTGATTTTTCATTTTGCATATAAAAACTCTATCAAAGTATTGTGTGGTAATAACTTGATTGGTGTTCCTCAGGAAGTTGTTATTAGCCACAAGTCACAGACGCAAATGGCATCCGCAACTGAGGTAGTTGAGACAGAGGATAAACTACATCGGGAACTAGAGAGTCAGGTCCCACCTGAATTATGGTCCCAGCATGGTACAGATATAGTCCTAATTGAATCAGCCAGCCCAATTCAAGTAAAACTCAAACCAAATGTAAAACTGCCCAGAATAAGACAATATCCTTTGCGACCTGAGGCAGAAGCTGGTATAAAAACCACTATTGAAGGCCTTGTAAAAGCAGCCGTGTTAGAAGAAA
This sequence comes from Clarias fuscus, assembly GCA_030347435.1. Classification (NCBI taxonomy): domain Eukaryota; kingdom Metazoa; phylum Chordata; class Actinopteri; order Siluriformes; family Clariidae; genus Clarias; species Clarias fuscus. The sequence goes on along the minus strand of CM059229.1, from coordinate 22,603,954 downwards.
CAACTAACTGCTGTAATACTCCAATTTTCCCTGTGATCAAGCCAGCCAAAAATAAATGGCGTCTCGTGCATGATATAACAGTATAACAGAGGATTATCCAGCAGATGTTCCAAATCCACACACACCGCTAACCAATGTCCCTCCCGAAGCCAAATACTTCACTGTAATTGATCTTTGTTCAGCCCTCTCCAGTATTCCGGTAGCGGAGGAGGGTAGATATTTGTTTGCATTTACATATGCTGGACAACAATATACCCCCGACAAATGCCACAGTGGGTCCGACACTCACTGCACATATCCAATCAGGTTTGGAAGCTGATTTAGAAGATTTAATGAAAGGAAGTAGCCATCTTCTGTTTATGGAGGATTGTGTGATATGCTCGACATCGTTGGAAGCAAGCCATAGGGATTCCCTTAAGGTACTCGGTAAGCTAGCACAGGGAGGTCACAAAGCATCCAAAGCTAAACGGCAATACTACAAGTCTCAAGTTGAATATTTAGGGCGGTTAATTTCACATGATACAATAGCCATAGCGCCTACCCAATTAGAAGGCATAAGTAAAGCCCCCTTGCCACAACCAGTTAAACAGTTGATGACCTTTTTTAGGTTTAACAGGCTTCAACACTGACTGGATTGAGGAGTGTACAGTAAAACAGCTCCACTGAGGGAGGTAATGAGAGGAGAAGGTCTGCAAAATCTAAGTGCTCCGTTAAAATGGAACACAGATGCATTGTTAGCATTCAAATCCATCAAAAAAGAGATGCAAACAGTGCCCACCTTAGGTATACCAGTGTATACCAAACTATTCTACTTGTAGGTGGCTAACCGAGCTGATGGATATGCCTCAGCTGTAGTGATGCAGGAAACCTGCAGTGGGAGGGAAAAACAGCCCCTAGCTTACTACAGCACTAAGCTAGATAATGTAGCACAAGGTTACCCACCTTGCTATCAGCAGGGGCTTGCAGCAGTACATTATGCGTATGACAAAGCTTCCACATTGACTATGGGTTACCCAGTTGACCATTTATACACATCATAAGGTTGTGGAATTGATAGAACAAGGGAAATTTGTTCTAACTCAAGCTCGCCTTCTAGCATATTCTTCACTGCTCACATATCCCGACATTACTATAAAAAGATGTGACACGGTTAACCCAGCTGAATTAATTCCTCTAGCATATGAAGGTGTGTCTCATGTTTGTCTGGCAAATTTATTGGCATTTACTAGGTTACATCCTGATCTTGACTCTAAACCAATATCTGAAGCAGAAGTTACTTATTTTGTTGATGAGTCTAGTTTAGAGGCCATTTAGGAAGTTACACTGAGGATACAGTAATAATACTTCAAACCTGTCTTATCTCAGAATTGTTCGCATCCGGGTTTTGCTCAAATTAGCCAAAGGGCTAGTAGCAAATATTTTTTTACAGATTCTGCCTATTCACATGGTGTGTGTCATTTGTTTGGAGCGGTATGGAAGCAGAGAGGGTTTAAAAAGAGTGAAGGAACACCTATCCAGCATGCTGAACAGATAAGCAAGTTAATGGTTGCTATGATGCTACCAAAACGATTGGCTGTCATTAAAAGTCAAGCTCGCAAAAAAGGAAATGACTATGTCACTAAGGGTAACAACATAGCCGGCTTAGAAGCAAGCATCAAGGTGTCAAGTGGCAGTGATGGGACCAGTAGTCCTTATTGAACCGCAGCCTCAGTTGGAGGATATTATTCGAATTCAACATCAAGCAGGTCCATACGAGCCCTCGATGTGGCTCCAGAGGGGAGCTCAGAAGATGCACAAGGTGTGTGGCGTTCACATGAAGGTTTAATCATTGCATCCACAGTGCTGTTAAACATTTTGATTCCAGATGCTCATGGATTTGATCATTGTGCCAGAGGAGAGGTTGTGAGGAAAATTAAGAACCGAGGGTATTAGTCTCCATATCTGCATGATATGGTTGATGAGTTCTTAGCTTCATGTGAGATACATGTGCTAAGCATAATGTCAGAAAAGGAACAGCGACACCTATTAGCCATATACCGGTACTAGACGGACCATTTAAGTACTTAAATACAAAGCCTGGTGAACTGTGTGGACATGGTGAAGGATGCTTGAGGAAAAAGGTACATGGTTGTAATAATTGACAGGTTGAGTAGATGGGTAGAAGCAATGCCATCTGCAGATGAAGAAGCAGGAACAGTTATCAAGTCCTTACAAGCGAAATGATTCCTAGATTTGGAATTCCAAAGATCAGTTCGGATAATAGATCAGCGTTCATTTAGAAAGCTGTAAAGCAGGTACTACACCAGTGGAGAACAAAGTAAAGATTTGGGTGTGTTTATCATCCGCAGTGGGATATTAGAAAGAATAAAAACTGGGTTGATGCTTTACCCCTTGCACTAATAAACTATCGCATGCAAACTAACAGAAATACACACCTAACCTGCATGAATCCATTACGGGTCGACCCATATCTGTCTTGTATTGTATAAGCCCCTCAATTGCAAATGAGGAAACTAACTGCAATATATAAAGTAATCTATGTGCAGGAAAAAGCACGGAGCCCAAGTGGAGAAAGACACACCATGCCCAGTTGTTCCAGAAGACCAGATGTATCTACAAATGGTTAGAAGGAAGTAACACAAATCCAGGAGGGAATCCTAGCAGCTATTCCAACAGCAGTTCTGGTGGAAGATAGAACCACGTGGTATCACTTGAACCGTTACATGAAAACCCCCAGAAATAAGTACAGAGAAAGAAGGAGAGAACGCGCTGACTGTTAGAACGGAAGCAAGAGCGAATGGCCAACATCCAATAGTAGCAAAGTGAAAAAATTAAAACCTTATTGGGAAATAACCAACTATTGGCACAAGTTGGATACCAAATTGCACAGCGATGAACACTTCGCTGCCCCAAATTAAGTATGAGAATCTGCTTGAGAGCAGCATCCCATTTATGATACAGACGCGACCGACTGACTGACTTTGACCAGTTTCCCCCTGACACAACTGACATGACAAACTTTTGTACATATTGTATGTGACTACGATTCATGTTGTATAATGTATAATGTATTTCTGTTTAATCAAAACTATATTACTTTCACAGATAAAACAGCAGTGGCAACAATTAATCCTAATTTCCTCAACAGGAAATGTGCACTGGAAGGAGCAAGCCGTAAACAAATTATGCCAATGTGTAATGCCACTAAACAAAGTTCTCTTTTGTTACAGGTAAAGAAATTTAATTGGAGCAGCTGATGGGTGACTTTACCGTATCTCATGAAATTTATGTTGTGTATATCTAACCAAAGGCTTTCTAAAAGTAACAGCATTCCTTAGCAACAACAGACAAGGACAAGTCTTCGGATGCGCATCTTCCATAGCACAGGAGGGAAGACACGGGCCCACAATGAAGTGCTAGTTACCTCTCTTGTGGGCTCCAACTGACTCTCTACGATGCGCAAAGTATCTGGGTTGAAGATTCTTACATTACAACAAGGCTGTTTAAAATTATACCCACTTTTACAATTGTAATGTATTATGCATGTTCCATTTTAGATTGTATGATTCGCCCGGTTAGTGTAAACCTAGAAAATCACTGTGTTAATTACATATTCATGTCGTGTTATTGTTATCGTATTATGAAAAGTATAAGGTCATGGAGGTCGAGACTTTTACTCCTTTCTAGTCAAGTGCGGAAGGAGAGGTTTGGCCGATTCTCCACTAGAGTTCAAATACATAGGTTGGTCCTTGGTAGAAGTCCAGTGATTTAATTTAATCACCAGTTAGTGTAAGGAAGACTAACACATGAATTTGCACTCTAGATAAAATGATTGTTGTGGGACTTATAAGTACCAGAGGGGGGAGATGTAGAAGAAATTTTTATCTGATTTTATGTGACATACCCTACTTTTAAGAAATAAAAGATACCCCAGCTTGAAATAATGGGAGGCTTGCGTGAGAAGCCGAGCATATAGGCCTCTTGGAATGTGCCTGTGTAAGAAATCCGATCTATACATTGAGGCACCTAGAACTGGGAAATTTAATGAAATCCAGATGTTGAATGTAAAATCAGCGTGGGAAAACTAGCCGCCTTTGTTTGGGATCAGTATTTAAGCAAGAAGCCGTCGGGAGTCGTGGTGCGTTCTGCAGACCTCCCGACTTCGTTGATCAACCAATAAAGTTGTAACCTTCTGAAATCAAAGCCTGAGTCGTCAATTAATTTCCACGACACTAGTTAGTGCTGGTCTGGTGCTGGTTTAGCTGGTGAACCAGCATAACTGATGGAAGACCAGCATGCCTGCTGAAAAATCCAGCATAGACCAGCATGATTTATATGCTGGGCCACCAGCAAGGTTTTGATAGTTAAAATTGGTTACCATTTTAATTCAATTCAATTGAATTTTATTTATATAGCGCTTTTAACAATTGACATTGTCGCAAAGCAGCTTTACACAATCAAAAGAAGTAAGTTTGTATGAAATGTGAATGTGCATGAATCAAAATGATAAGATTGTCCCTGATGAGCAAGCCGAGGGCAACGGTGGCAAGGAAAAACTCCCTGAGATGGTAATAGAAAGAAACCTTGAGAGGAACCAGACTCAACAGGGAACCCATCCTCATCTGGGTGATAACGGATAGCAGGGATTGATCAGCATAATACTGTTTAAGACTGGAAGTTCAGTATAACAGGAGATGTGTTAAAATTAAATGGAGTCCAGTTTGTTCCTGGAGGCTCAGGTAGACTATAGGAAATTCCAGTCCTGAGCTATCGAACAACTGAAGTCACAGGTCCCCAGAGAACAGCTGTCTGCATTAGTCGAGGACAGGACAGTCTTCGTGGAAACCCTCCCCAGCCACCACTAGCATCCAGGCAGACCACACTGGGCATCCATGCGACGAGATCTCCAATCAGAAGCAGGACTCCAAGACGGGTTAGACAGGTGCCCTCTGGAGGGGTCTGGATCACTGGCAACTCAGGAGCGACATGTAAAGCTCGACAGAGAGACAGGGAGAGGGAAAGGAGAGAGAGAGAGAGAGAGAGACTTTGACTTTTTACAATCCTTTATTTTACAAATTTTGTTTTATAAACAGCATAAGGATTGCGCCTATAAATAATTGGTAAAAAAAAAAAAGATAAATAAGTAAATAAATAAATAAGACATTATAGTTCTTTTTTTTTTTAAACATATATAGTTATTGTGCTTTTTTTTTTCTTTTCTCTCTTTTTAAAAAATTTTTTTCTTTTTCGTTGAAATATGTGGCAAAGATGATTTCGTCATCTTCTATCGAGCACAAGGTCTCCTCACAGCACCATATAGTTTTAAACATATTTATGTCTTTCATATTTTTGTAAAAATTAAAATCAATTAAAATTCTTGATCTAACAAGTCTGGAGAAGATCTTTTTGGGGTCGCAGTCTGTGCTTTGTGCCAGCTTATTTTTTCTGCTTATGTAAATTGCCATCTTGGCTTGACCAATGGTAAAATTAATAAGCTGGCATTTGAACCTGTTTCTCCGGACGTATTTAAAACCAAGAATAAAAAGCTGATGAGTAAAATGTACATTCAGTGGTAAAAGAATGTGTTTTAAAAGGGTAAACAAAGGTGACAACCTGGAGCAATGTATAAAAGCATGGAAAACAGTTTCTCTCTGTGAACAAAAGGGGCATTCCTGTGTGATTTCAGGATTTAAAATGGAGATAAAAGAGTTCACAGAGACAATTCCATGTAAAATCCTCCACTGGAGGTCAGCAGACTTTTTGGTTAATGGTGGTTTGTACAGTGCCCTCCACTCTGGTTTAAAATCATTATTAAAACCCAGTTCAGTGCGCCATGGGGTGTCTACCCTCCCGTTCAGTTTTTTCTTGTTTAAGACCTTTACACAAGCTTTGTATAAAACCTTACCAGACACTGTCTCAAAGTTCATGTCTTCCTCACCCTTGAGCTCCAGGAGGGGGGCGGCCATAACCCTCTAGGTCTGGGGTTATCGTCAGCTGTGGAAAACATTCCTCTTCTGTAGGATTGGTCTCGTTGTTTGTGTATTCCATCAGCTGAACGCGTTCCTCCGACGTTAGGGCGGTTCTCCAGCGATGTAGGAGCTGGTTGGCCACCCGTTGAGACCGAAGTCCCATCTGTGCTGCCAGGTCCTCTGCTCGAGACAGGTCTGGTCCGGTGATGTTCACCAGCTGCCGGAGTGTCACGATCCCTGCGGAGATCAGGGTCTTGGATAGTGCTGGGGTGGTTGGACTGGAAATGTCCAGCTGCCCTCCACAGACTAGGGGCTCCTCCAGCAGCCAGTGTAACGTTCTGCTTCCTTTGTTGTGTTTTTTAAAAAAGGTCCAGATTTTAAAAAGTCTTTGATAAAATACTGGTAATCCAGTAGTGTCCAGTGCTGTGGGGTCCATTAAAAACAGAGTTCTGTCCAGCCCGAGTCCTCCCACCGTGCGTAGGAGTGTGTAGGCTGCCGCTCTCCATCCTTCAGAGGCTTCGCTTTTAAGCCTCTGGATGAATTGCAGACGGAAGGCTGCAGTTCTGCTGGCTAGCTGCACCAGGCCCTGTCCTCCTTCCTCTTTGGGCAGGTGAAGAAGGCTTTGTGGTAGCCAGTGCAGTTTGTCCCAAAAAAAGTCTACCAGTAGGGCCTGTATGCTTGCCAGCAGGTTTGGTGGCGGGTCCATACATGCCAGTTTGTGCCACAGGGACGATGCTGCTAGGTTGTTGATGACCAGCACCCGTCCTCTGTAAGACATTTTTGGGACCAGCCACTTCCATCTGCTTAGTCTGCCTTTTATGTTTTCAACAATTCCATCCCAGTTTTTGTTTAAAAACTCAGCACTGCCCAAGTAGACACCCAAGTATTTAAAACCAGTCTTTTTCCACATTAAACCCCCTGGTAGTGTGGGCCGGTCGTCTCCCCATTCTCCTACTAAAATGGCTTCGCTTTTAATCCAGTTGATTTTAGCAGATGATAAAACCTTAAAATCTTCTAAAACATCAGTTAAAAGATTCACATCTGCCTGTGTGTTGACCATTACAGCTAGATCATCGGCATAAGCTGAAAGACAGGTTAAAATATTAAAATGAGGTATATTAAAACCAGAAAGTTGCTCTCTTAGTTTGCATAAAAGAGGTTCGATTGCTAAAGAATATAGCATGCCTGACAGAGAGCAGCCTTGTCTAATACCTCTGTGTACTTTAAAAGGGACACATAAACGACCATTAACCTTCAGTACACTCTCAATGTCACTGTACAATGTCTTGATCATTGTTATGAAATCTGGGTTGAACCCGAAGCTTTCCAGCACCTTCCACAGGTATTTGTGTTCAACCCGGTCGAAGGCTTTTTCCTGGTCCAACAAAATGAGACCGGTCTTTAAATCTAGCAGTCTAGAGACATCCATAATATCACGGATTAAGTGTATATTATCAAAGATAGACCTACCAGGCACGCAGTACGTCTGGTCGTGATGAATGACCTGCTCCAGTACCTTTGTCAGTCTTGAGGCTAATGCTTTTGAGAGTAGTTTGTAGTCAGTGCACAGCAGTGATACCGGGCGCCAGTTCCCCAGGTGCGTCAGGTCTCCCTTTTTTGGCAGTAAGGTCAGGACAGCTCTTCTGCAGCTCACCGGGAGCTTTCCTCCTTTCACGCTGTCCTGCAACACCTCTAGTACATCCTGTCCTATTACTGACCAAAACGCCTTGTAGAACTCTACAGGGAGACCGTCTATACCCGGCGCCCGCCCATTCTTCAGGCCTTGGAGAGCCTTCTGAATCTCTGCCAGTGTCAGTTCTGCCGCCATGTCAGTGGCAGCTTGTTCTGACAACTTGGGCAGATTTTTCAAGAAGGTTTCCTCCATTGCATGTGCTTCTGACCACTCACTACTGTACAGCTTTGAGTAGAAGCCGTGTGTCTGCTTGCGTATCTCAGTGGGCTCTGATACGAGATCCCCTGACTCTGATCGCACAGCATGTATGATTCTTTTCTGTCCATTTTTTTGTTCCAGACCAAAAAAGAACTTAGAAGGAGCATCCATTTCTGTTGCGTGTTTAAACCGTGAGCGGACCAGCGCCCCCTGTGCTGCAGTGCCCAGTAGGTCGTTCATTAGGGATTTTTTGTTTTTCAGGGATTCAATATTTCCTCTGTTTTTTTTGGTCTCTAAACACTGGAGTTCTGCTATTTCGGTCTCTAGCGCTCTCATTGATCTAACGATGTCTTTTGTGACATTGAGTGTGTACTGTTGACAAAAAACTTTTATTTGTGCTTTAGCTAGATCCCACCATTGCTGTAGAGAGCTAAAATCTGCTTTTTGTGATTTAAGACTGGTCCATAAAAAGGTAAAAGACTCAATAAAATTGGCATCTTCTAAAAGCAGGGTGTTAAAATGCCAGTAGGCGCTCTTAGGCTTGAGGTTTTTCCTACTGACAGTGCACTGCACCATGCTATGGTCGGAGATGCCTACTGGGACAATAAAACATTTAGTAAAATAAGACAGTTGATGTTTAAAACAATAAAATCGATCGAGTCTTGCCAGTGAAAGTGTGTTATCTATGGAATGGGCCCAGGTGTACTGTCTTTGTTCCTTGTTTAAGTTTCTCCATATGTCACTTAAGTCCTGGGCCTCCATCATCTCCCACATGCGTTTACGGGAGGCCATGTGAGGTTCTCTATGGTTTCTGTCCAGGTTGTCAGTTGTACAGTTAAAATCCCCACCCAGAATTAAAATGTCAGCAGAGTTACAGTCATTAATTACGCTGTTTAGTTTGTCTAAAAATATCATCCTCTCTACTGCCTTGGTGGGAGTGTACACACAAATAAAAACAAAAACTTCATTTTCATAAAACGTTCTCACTTTTAAAAGCCTCCCATTTAAAAATTCTTCTACTGTGTAAGAGTTCGGTATAAAACTGCGAGCAAAGAGCAGTGCGACTCCACCACTCAGTGGTGTATTGTGGCTCAGGATCGCGAGCCCATCCCACTCTTTGGACCAGTCCACAGCGTTCTTGGAGTCGCTGTGCGTCTCTTGAAGTAGAGCCACATCAACATGTTTCTGTTTTAATAGTTCGTATAATTTGGCTCTTTTTTCACATGTTCTTGCCCCATTAATATTTAAACTCGCAATATTTACTTCACTCATTAAAAAGTATGTAGATAAAAAGACAGTCTTATATAAAAGAAGACATACCAGTGTCCAGCACGGAGTAAAAATCATTCTAGAATTCCTCTTCAGCGAGTTCCTTGTTTATTTTGGTAATCCATTTTTTTAGTCTAAAGATTTCAAGTTCAGCGAAAAGTTTTTGTTTCTTGTAATATTTGACGTCATGGATGAACTGTTTCTTGCTTGAGAAGTGGTCTTCTATTTTGATTTTTGAACCCCCTTTCGTCTTTTCTAAAAAAACATGTATGGATTCCTCGCTGTAGATGACTGGCATTCTTTCTTCCTCTGCAGTGAGAAGCAGCACAGAGTCTGAGATGTACCCGTCGCTGTCTGACTCCGGTTCGGGGTCTTTTTTGGGGAGTTTTTTTCCTCCTCCTTTTCGGTCTTTTTTCCTTTTTGGTGCCTTGAAGGAGGGCTCTTCTTCCATCTCTATGTCCGCCTCGTCCCCTTGTGACAGTGCGGCTGATGCTTCCAGTTGACGGCTCTTCGCCCTTGTACCCATTACCGAGAGCACAGGTAGCTCCAGCTCTGCACCCGAACCCTCTGTGACCTTATCGGCCGTGGTCGGCCTCTCCGGCGCCGGCTGGGTCACGTTGGGTTCCTCTCGGTCCGGTTTGGCCGAGCTCGTTGTTTCTGGTGTCGATGTAGCTCCAGTAGACTCTTGGACTGCAGGCTGGGCTTGGGGTTCGGTCTCTATAGGCTCTGGGTCGGCAGCGTTACCGGGTCCCTCAGCAGACGGCCGAGCTGTAGTCGCAGGGGGAGCGGCCTCGCCCGGCACGGTCGCGTCGTGACCCGGTCGCTCAGAAGCACCAGGATCGCTCTGTCTTTCGGGACAAGCACGGACCAGGTGTCCCATTGCACCACATTTAAAACATTTTATGTCAGTGTCTGAGGAGGCGAATATGCTGTAGTCAAAGTTTTCAACTCTGAATTTAAAAACAGCATTTAGCTCTTCTACACCCTCTTTAAAGATCATAAAAACGACTCTCCTAAAAGACACCAGGTGTTTGATCAGAGGGGATTTACAGCCCAGGGGGATTTTCTTTATAGGGGAGACCAGTCTTCCATATCTGGACAGTTCTGTAGCAATTACACTATCAGGTATGAAGGGAGGGACGTTGGACAAAACTATTTTCTTGGCTGGGGAGCTCAGGGGAGAAACCAGGATGTGCTCGTTATTTACACTGATACCATTCTGTACAAGTTTAGCTACTTTATCTACACTATTTACAAACGTGACCACAGCGCTGTTCATGCGGGAAGCAGAGACGATGTTCTCATGTCCCACCACATCACCAACCGCTAACACACACTCCTCTAAACTCGCCGCGCACACCACGCGCACACCGTGCCGGCGAGTTAAACTTTCAAACCGCTGTGTGTTCTGAGCCGCCATGCTCCAGCAACACACACGCACTCACACACACACACACACACTCAGTCGCGCGCGCGCGCACGCACACACACACACACACACACACACAGGCACTCACACAAAAAAGATAAATTTAGCCAAAAAAGATGTTATATATGGCGAAAAAAGGCAAAAAGAAAATTGGCAAAACGCCAATCGCTCTCACGCGCTCTACACGCCACACTCGCGTCCCTGCCGCACCGCGCATGCGCAGAGAGACAGAGAGAGAGAGAGAGAGAGAGAGAAGAGAGCAGAAGAGGAGGGAGCAGAAAATAAGGAGAGATGGCAGTTAGGTATGTTCACAGTCAACATGTATAAGGTGAATGTATATTTAGTGCAGAGTGCAAGCAGGGACTTCGGCAGGACTAACTATAACAGCATAACTAAAAGGGAGAGCCAGAAGGAAACACAGACATGAGGGCTCCCTGTGATGTAAAGCAACCAATCACCTCACCGTCAACAAACCTGAGTGATCAATGAGAGTGGGGAGGACAGCATCTAAACATACCAGTTCACCAGAATACTCTACGTCCATGAGTCCCCCAGATCTGCTCCTTTACCTAAGGTTAATCTATTTACAAAAATGCTTGGCTAAATAAATAGGTTTTTAGCCTAGACTTAAACACTGAGACTGTGTCTGAGTCCCGAACATTAATAGGAAGACTATTCCATAACTTTGGGGCTTTGTAAGAAAAAGCTCTGCCCCCTGCTGTAGTTTTAATAATACGTGGTACTGACAGGCAGCCTGCATTCTTTGATCGAAGTAGGCGTGGCGGATCGTAAGACATTACGAGTTCACTCAGATACTGCGACGCGAGACCATTTAGTGCTTTATATGTCAAAAGTAGTATCTTAAAATTGATGCGAAATTTCACAGGGAGCCAGTGCAGTGTAGATAAGATAGGGGTGATCACTGCATGAAAGGAGCTGTATCCGGACAAATATGGTATGGGAAATCTCCGCTAAACTTTAAGTTTGCGAGATGTCTGAGGCAGAGTGCTTGGAAAGGGAGAATGCAAAAGGAAATTTTGTGAAACGACCAGATACCTCATGTACGTGGATGTATACGGGAATCAGTGAAACTTTCTAGAAGTCCTCACAGCTAGCAGTGAGAGGTGATGGCTGTGAGGTGTGAAGGCCTTTTGTATGTTAATGACTAGCAGAAAGAGGTGCTGTCCTTCTTATCATAGCCGGGTGGGGGGATTGGCCATGGTGTGCCTTTGTCTCTTCAGCTTGAGAGTTTGAAGGAGAAGCGAGCTGCACACACTGCTCTTCTCAAAGAGGCTATCCAGTGTCTTGATGCATTTGAGCGCAAGTTTGATGAGAGAAGACCGCAGGAAGAGTCAAGCCATGTGCATAGAAGAGCTAAGAGCTCGCATAACGTGGGCATTGCGGTAAGTTGACAATATAATAGTAAATTATACCATGCCAAGTTGTAGCCTAAGCACTTAGCTACACATCTACTTTTTGTTACTTTCATTGTTGTAGGTGTCCAGCATATTTAACAGTTTGTCACGTCAGAATTATACAACGTTGTTTACAAATGTATGTATTAAAGCGTTTTTAATTCAACATTACAGGAAGCTGTAAGGAGTCTCCATAATTCAGAAAACAACCCACATAAATACGATCCACAAACTGGGTAAGAATGTTGTTTCTTTACCTGCTATGTACTGGGTTTTACATAATAATTAATGTAATTAATGACACGACTCTCTTTCCACACAGAATAAGTTCACTTCATGATCAGGCAGTGATGACGTCTCTGCTGGAGGAATTAAAGATGACTTTTGCAGATGCAGACCCTGAGTGTATAAAAGGTAATCAGAAATTGTTATTTTATTTATTTTCATGTTCCTTTAATTTTGTCCCTCTAATAATTTGAATGGTTTCTGTCACTTATCTGATTTTTTATTACTTTTTTTATCCAGCATTTTACAGGGCTTACTATGAGACATTGCAAATACTCTTTGTCTCGGCCAGGAAAGTCTCAGCTAAGAGACTCCATTAAGACAGGGGCTAAAAACCGACAAAGATGAGTAAGTGTACATCATCTACTGTATGTATTAAGTTTGGTAAATCTCAGAGTGTTTTTAGGGATTAACGTATGGTGTGTTTTGCAGTTGCTGGAGTCCAGGTGTAGGGTGGTTCACACAGATGCAGAGAGAGTGGCATACTGCAATGCTGGAGTTGATATCCGATGAGGTTTTGTTTGCCATTCCATCAGCGTGTAATATCTAATGGGACAGAGATATAAGGACATTTATTTTGTACATATAACAAGCACTGGTGCATGTTTGTTTTAGTATTGCTTTCAATTTAATTGCACCTTCATAAATGCACATTTGTTCATTTTTCCCCATATTTTATGTTTTTTTCCCCTTATTCTTACTTTGCTTTGTATATTTATTAGTGTTTGATTAGATTTTAATTAAAAAATTCTTATTAATTTGAATAAATCAATTCTATTGTCATTTTTTTAATGATGTAGGGGATGTATAGTACTATTGGTGGGGGGCGGGGGGGTGGATAGGGTCTATCTACATACCTGCCCAATAACCAATTAAGTCATTAAGTTATGAGGGCTTGGGTTGGGCTGAATAAAAATGAGCTGGGTAATGTCCCAATAGATGTCAGGGTTTTGGGAGTGTTTTAAAAACAACCAATCAAAGTAGAGAGAAATAAACCAATAGGGAAGAGCAGATTTTTGCAAAGGTGTAAAATGCAAATGGGGCTTGAGGAAAGGTCCTTTTGCAAAGGTCTCCTGACAAAATCCTTGAGTGGATTATTTGCCATGACAACAAATGGCTGTACCATGGAAGGATTCCTCAGTGAGATACATCCGAATTGGTATCAATCCGGAAGTATCCTAGCTTGGTGGAATTTGATGTATACGGTCAGTGGTACTGTAGATACTTCCGAAAATCAGTGGTGTATACTGGAGTTTCCTAGTACAGATACACCTCTTTTCATGCAGTGGATGTTCACATATCTTCTGGTTTTAGTGAGGACTCTCGCTGCTGCATTCTGTACTAACTGAACCTTGTTTATACACCAGAGAGAGTTATGGATGGTGTAAAGTGTCAAAATGTCAAAATTTTGATTGATTGCTGATTGATTGCTTATAGGTCAAAGGTCACCATAAGATCATAATTATATTGACCTCTCAAGGTCAAAGGTGCCATATGGAAGGGTCATTAAGGTGTTTAATGCCTTCTAAAAGTCTTTTTGACCAATCAGATTAAAGTAACTGATATCACGTAACACCCAGTTTCCTTTCCCGTGAAAGTAAAAGTTTACAAATGTTTAAGTCATTAAGGAAGTTTGGTGTCTCCTTTCCCACGAGAGTAAATGTTTTTTAGTTCTTTCCTCCAGATATACAAAATGTCAAATTTTGATTGATTGCTGATAAGTCAAAGGGGTGTGTGTTAAGGGTAGGTGTCTCTTAATAGTTTTCACATGTTTAAGTCATTAAGGAAGTTTGGTGTCTCCTTTCCCACGAGAGTAAATGTTTTTTAGTTCTTTCCTCCGGGATATACAAAATGTCAAATCTTGTTTGATTGCTGATAGGCCAAAGGTGGGTGTTGAGGCTAGGTGTCTCTTAATAGTTTTCACAAGTTTAAGTCATTAAGGAAGTTTGGTGTCTCCTTTCCCACGAGAGTAAATGTATTTTAGTTCTTTCCTCCAGATATACAAAATGTCAAATTTTGATTGATTGCTGATAAGTCAAAGGGGGGTGTGTTAAGGGTAGGTGTCTCTTAATAGTTTTCACAAGTTTAAGTCATTAAGGAAGTTTGGTGTCTCCTTTCCCACGAGAGTAAATGTTTTTTAGTTCTTTCCTCCAGATATACAAAATGTCAAATTTTGATTGATTGCTGATAAGTCAAAGGGGGGTGTGTTAAGGGTAGGTGTCTCTTAATAGTTTTCACATGTTTAAGTCATTAAGGAAGTTTGGTGTCTCCTTTCCCACGAGAGAAAATGATTTTATTTCCTCCGGGATATACAAAACGTCAACCTAATTTTGACGGCTCAAGTCAACATATGGAAGGGTCATTAAGGTGTTTACAACTACCCCTGCCTTCTAAAAGTCTTTTTGACCAATCAGATTAAAGCAACTGATATCATGTAACACCCAGTTTCCTTTCCTGTGAAAGTAAAAGTTTACAAAAGTTGTTAAGAAAGTTGATGTTTCACACATTAACACAATAACACACAATTAAATGTTTCCTAAACTTTCTATAAAAGCATAACAGAAAATTAAATTTATGTTAGAATAAACTACATTAATAAATTAATGATTGTAGGGGAATGAGAATAATCACTGTGTCTGGAATAGCAATTTCCTTATTCCTCTGACTTAAATATTGCGTAATCAGTACAAATCGACAAAAATCCTTTTTTACCTGATTTGCTTGTTCCTGTTGTATTAAAGATAACTATTTTACAAAATTTACTTTTTAAATTTTCTTCACTTCACACCCCAGGAGATACATGCGGGATGCGCGTGGAGTTTGTTGAAAGGGGAATCAAACAGGTTTTCTCTCGGCATTGGGATTGGCCGGATCTGCGCGTGATGAAACCCCGCCTCCGCCTCTTCTGCTTAGTCACAAAAGGCATTTATTTTTTCAGAGTGTTCATCTAAATCTGTTGTTTTATCCACATTTTTAGGTAGGACTGTGACTATTTTGTGTTTTTTAAAAGTTCTCTAACACTAGAGCTGAGGTGACCGTGTGTGTAGTGATTAGTAATAATGGAAGAAACAAAAGCTGTTCCGTGAATTGTCAGTGCACTCTGTGCCGTGATCATTTTGTCAGGAATGGCATGCTGAACTGATCCAACAGATCGGTGAAAAGTCTAGCTGCTTTTACATGTGCTTATATATACGAGGACCATGTGTTAAAAACCAGGTACTGAAAAGAGTAAATTTGTTTTCTGTTTGTCATAGCTGTGTTAGTGTTAGTTAACATCCATTATCAGATTAGGATGTAATAAAAGTTTAACCAGATATTTTTTCATGGGAAGATGAGGCTAATGTTTAATAGCATTGTTTAGAAAATGTTTAAGCCAAGTGTGTGTGTGTGCGTGCATATGTTTATGTCCATGCATGGGATTGTATTAATATCTGGGTAGGGAAACATTCACACAGGGATAGGAATACCTTACAGTTTTAATTTGATGTTTCACTAGACCCTAACATATAAGCTGAGTTAGCTCTCAATGCTAAGTTTAAATAACCGGTAATGTGAGTTACACAAAGTATTATCTTCAAAATCTTAACAAAAACTGATCTGAAGTAAACAGATCAGGAAATGTTCTTGGGTTGTTCTTGAGATTTTTTGAATTTTGAATTTTTTTCCTGTCACTAAACCTTCACGCTTGCAAGTTCGGTTAGCTAGGTGTAAATATAATGTTATTTTAGAAACTTTTCAGAAAACTCTTCCAAAAACATCTGAGGTAAAGTTGTTGTTCTTCTTATTTTTCTTCTTTGTCTTCCATTACAATATTTCTTCACATAAGTAAAAAGTAATTAGACTGGAATTTTAGTTACACAAATTCTTTGTAAAGAATCTAACAACATACTGTATCTGAGTCAGAAGTTGATACTGTGGAATGATTAGACTTGTTTCCTCTGTCATTAAACTTACACGTATGAAATTTCTTTTAGGGTCTGTTAGTAAATGTTGTGAGCAATAATGTTATTGTAGAAACTTAAAAAAAAAAAAACTGACAAAATGTAAAAGTAGAAGTTCTTGATTGTTTAGACTTGGTTCCTCTGCCACTAAACCTTCATGTATGAAAGATCTGTTAAGCATCAAGGCTATGTGTAAGTATAATGTCGTTTTAGAAACTTTTCTAAAGACTAGAGAGTTTCTCTTAAACTCTTCTAACACATCTTAGGCAACAGTTTTTGTTCTTGATGGTTTTTTCTTCCATTACAATATTTCTTCACATAAGTAAAAAGTAATTAGACTGTAATTTTAGTTACACATTTATTTTTCATAAAAATGCAACAACATATCTGAGTTAGAAGTTGATACTTTTGAATGATTAGACTTGTTTCCTCTGTCATTAAACTTACACGTATGAAATTTATTTTAGGTTCTGTTAGTAAATGTTGTGAGCAATAATTTATTTTAGAAACTTAAAAAACATCTGGCAAAATGTAAAAGTAGAAGTTCTTGATTGTTTAGACTTGGTTCCTCTGCCGCTAAACCTTCATGTATGAAAGATATGTTAAGCATCAAGCCTATGTGTAAGTATAATGTCGTTTTAGAAACTTTTCTAAAGACTAGAGAGTTTCTCTTAAACTTTTCTAACACATCTTAGGCAACAGTTTTTGTTCTTGATGGTTTTGTCTTTGATTACGTTATTTCTTCACCTATGAAAACCAGAATTTTAGCTACACAAATTATTTTTTCATAAAAACAAACAACGTATCTGAGAAAAAAAAGCTGATGTCTTTCAGGGTTTTGTCGTCTTTTCTTGTATATGTGTCTGCGTACATATATGTATGTTTGTGGGGATGTAACAAGAGGGTGGATTTTAAAAAATAATGCACAATGAGGTGTTAAACTTCTGTTTCACACCTAAGTTAAAGTCAACATTCTTTATGGTTTTGCCCTGTGTTGCTATGCCTTTACTTTTGAAATTTTGGGGTAACTAAATGTGACTATTAAATCTTTATATGCGTTGCAATTTTGACTACACAGTCTTTTTCGTAAACATTTAGCAACATACTTTATTTCAGGAAATTGTTGTTGGTTTTTTCATGTTTCCTCTTTCACTAATGCATGGAAGTTCTGTCAGGGGTCATAGTTAATAGAAGATAAGGGTTTAGGAGCATTTACGACGGGGCGAGTGTCCTTGTGCCTGATGTAGTAAAAGCTTGGCCAGACAACTTTCAGTTCAAAGGAGATGCTAAACTTCTGTTAGAAACTTTTCTCAAAAATCTAAGGTAAAAGTCAACATTCTTTAGGGTTTTGTCTTGTTTTCCCTGTGTCACTATGCCTTCACTTGTGAAAGTTCTGGAAGCTAAATGTGAATAATAAAGTTTATATGCTTTGCAATTTTGACTACACAGTCTTTTCTTTTCATAAACTTTTAGCAACATACTGTGGATTTGTTTACGGTGTCTGTCGCTAAACCTTCATGTATGAAAGATCTGTTAAACGTCCAGGCTAAGTGTTATTTATAATGTCGTTTTAGAAACTTTTCTAACACATCCTAGGCAACAGTTGTCGTTTTTGATGTTTTTTCTTTCATTACAATAGTTCTTTGAAAGTTAGTGCATCGGAATTTTAGCTACACAAATTAATTTTCTTTAAAAATACAACGTATCTGGGGGGGGTAGGGCTGATGTCCTTTATGGTTTTGTCATGTTTTCTAGGAGGTGTCTGCGTATCTGTGTGTGTTTGTGGGGATGTAACAAGAGGTTAGATGTAAAAAAAAAATGAGGTGTTAAACTTCTGCTACAAACGTTTCTTAAAATCTAAGGTAAAGTCAACATTCTTTAGGGTTTTGTCTTGTTTTCCCTGTGTCACTATGCCTTCACTTGTGAAAGTTCTGGTAGCTAAATGTGAAAAAGTTGATATGCTTTCTTTTACCTTCTTCAAGAAGTTTGATAAGCCTTTCCTTTGTTTCAACTGACATCTCTCATGTTGGAGCCATGAGTTATGTCAATCATCTTGGTTCAACACATCACTAATGTGTACAAGCACTCTTTTTTAACTGCAGACTAATTAGCAGTTGTAATCAGATACAGGTGTTTGTTTTAGAAATGCAAAGTGCATGGTGATTCCATATAATTTTCCTCAGTTTTGTGTGATTCCAGTTTTTTTTCCTCTGTTTGATCTGTAAAAACAGTTGTCATTGACTATAGTTATCTTTCTTTGTTTTTTTTGTTGTTGTTTTTAAGTGTTTTATACACCCACAAGGTTGGACTGTTGAATGAAAATAGTTTTGTGGAATGTATGTGCTTGTTTTTTTCTACACAATTAAACATTCGAATGAACAACTTCTGAGAGGGGTGATTCCTTACATTTTGCCAGGGGTTGTACTTGACCTAAATATACCTTTGATGTAAAGGTAATCAACAAAGAAGTTTTATTTCCTGATAAACTTTGAATTGCCATAATGGTGCTGGTTGTTTCATCAAGGATACACCTTTGGACTATTACTATGTACCCTTCACCTGGAAACATTGAATATACTGAAGTACAATATATGGACGAAACATTGTCATCACTTTACCATCACACCTGTATGTGCTTGTTGAAGATTTAGTCCCCTTTTTCTGTTATAATAACCTTTACCCTTCTGTGAAGTCTTTCTTGGAACATAGCTGTGAATGTTTTTGTGAGGTCAGACACTAGTGTTGCGTGAGGAGGCCTGGGGTTAGTCAGTGTTCCAGTTTATTCCTCGTGTTCATCTGTGTTGAGGTGCACTTTTTTAAAAATTTTCACATCAAACTTGGCAAACCATACCTTCATGTAGCATCATGGAGGTGACCACAAACTTTTGTCCATATAGTGTACAGCTTTTAAAAAACATATGAAGTACATAAAAGGCAAATTTACACTAAAAGGCAGTTTAAAGACATACTACATGCCCCAGCCCAGGTAAAAGTTTTATACTGATTGTACAGCAGATGTTCCTTTGATGCATCATCCCAGCAAGCAGGCAAATAGAGTTGAGTATTCTTAAGTTTTAAGCTGAAACTTTGTTTAGAAATGTTTTAAAGGCTGATCCGGTGAATCCCTTTCTCCTAGAGACTTTGTAAGTAATAACTAATTGATAATGACCTTAATTAACTAGACTTAGTGTGGCCCTCCAGGATCAAGGGTTCGATTCCTGCCTCCGGTCTGTGTGCGTGGAGTTTGCATGTTCTCCCCCTGCTTGGTGGGTTTCCTCTGTATAGTGCAGTTTCCTCCAACAGTCCAAAGACAAAGATTAAGCTAATTGCAATTACTGAATTCCATGTAATGTGAGAGTGAGTGTGGGTGTGCTCTTTTGTGCCCTGTGTTGAATTTGAACCCGCTTCATGCCCCGAGTCCATTGAGATAGGCTGCATGCCTCTCACGATCTTGTACATTGTAAGCAATATATGGACTGAGTGAGTGAGTGAGTGAACTGTTAAAGTAGAGCATTCCTTCTTTTTATTTTATTTATTTAATTTGACTGATGTACATGTGAGTTCATTATATCATTTATTATATCAATTACCTGAATTATATTAATTTACAATGATTAAGTAGATCCTCTTCTTTTGTTGCAAAAAAAAAAAAAATTGTAACCGAGAATAGTCTATCACAATTGGATAACAAGTGGCATTTAAATCCAACCCATACCATGTTTATGACTGTTACACCCGCTGTATACAATTCACATCAAACATCAGGATGTGGTATAATGTGATCACTGTGTGGAAATGTGTTGCTTCAAAAGTAGACATATTTTCAACATTTGTCTGTTTTAATTAACTTTAATATATTTAACCTATAACAGAAACTTTGCATAAAGTAGCCTGTAGTCGTGATTATACAATTTCTTCATATACAAACATTATGATTTCACTGTCTATTCTATTATAATGTATTCTATTTTCACAAAGAGTGCATTTCAAGATCTTTGCAGGGATCAGAGGTTATTTTGATCCAATCACAGTTCTTGAATTGCTGCATCATCCCCAGAAATGGGGTCAACCACACCTCCTCAATAAGATAAAGGTTTTTGTACTTTCCTTACTTAGAGTTGCTCTGAGAATTTCCTAAATCACTTTTAGTCTAGGACTCCCAGCTAGGACTTTTTAGGATAAGATAGCTCTCTGAGAGAATTCTAAATTCTAATTTTCGGCTCCTTGACAGGCCCTAATATGATCTTCTGCTTTTATAGCTCATCCACCTTACGGTTAGATGTGTTGTGCGTTCTGAAATGCTTTCCTGCTCACCATGCTTGTAAAGAGTGGTTATTGAAGTTACCATGCTGTAGACCTTCTATCAGCTCAGACCAGTCGGTGCATTTAGAGGATGTTTTTTTTTTTCTTCACAGTATTCTTTGTGAACGAAAGTTGTATGTGAAAGTCCCTATAAATCAGTATAAAACTTTTACCTGGGCTGGGGCATGTAGTATGTCTTTAAACTGCCTTTTAGTGTAAATTTGCCTTTTATGTACTTCATATGTTTTTTAAAAGCTGTACACTATATGGACAAAAGTTTGTGGTCACCTCCATGATGCTACATGAAGGTATGGTTTGCCAAGTTTGATGTGAAAATTTTTAAAAAAGTGCACCTCAACACAGATGAACACGAGGAATAAACTGGAACACTGACTAACCCCAGGCCTCCTCACGCAACACTAGTGTCTGACCTCACAAAAACATTCACAGCTATGTTCCAAGAAAGACTTCACAGAAGGGTAAAGGTTATTATAACAGAAAAAGGGGACTAAATCTTCAACAAGCACATACAGGTGTGATGGTAAAGTGATGACAATGTTTCGTCCATATATTGTACTTCAGTATATTCAATGTTTCCAGGTGAAGGGTACATAGTAATAGTCCAAAGGTGTATCCTTGATGAAACAACCAGCACCATTATGGCAATTCAAAGTTTATCAGGAAATAAAACTTCTTTGTTGATTACCTTTACATCAAAGGTATATTTAGGTCAAGTACAACCCCTGGCAAAATGTAAGGAATCACCCCTCTCAGAAGTTGTTCATTCGAATGTTTAATTGTGTAGAAAAAAACAAGCACATACATTCCACAAAACTATTTTCATTCAACAATCCAACCTTGTGGGTGTATAAAACACTTAAAAACAACAACAAAAAAAACAAAGAAAGATAACTATAGTCAATGACAACTGTTTTTACAGATCAAACAGAGGGAAAAAAACTGGAATCACACAAAACTGAGGAAAATTATATGGAATCACCATGCACTTTGCATTTCTAAAACAAACACCTGTATCTGATTACAACTGCTAATTAGTCTGCAGTTAAAAAAGAGTGCTTGTACACATTAGTGATGTGTTGAACCAAGATGATTGACATAACTCATGGCTCCAACATGAGAGATGTCAGTTGAAACAAAGGAAAGGCTTATCAAACTTCTTGAAGAAGGTAAAAGAAAGCATATCAACTTTTTCACATTTAGCTACCAGAACTTTCACAAGTGAAGGCATAGTGACACAGGGAAAACAAGACAAAACCCTAAAGAATGTTGACTTTACCTTAGATTTTAAGAAACGTTTGTAGCAGAAGTTTAACACCTCATTTTTTTTTTACATCTAACCTCTTGTTACATCCCCACAAACACACACAGATACGCAGACACCTCCTAGAAAACATGACAAAACCATAAAGGACATCAGCCCTACCCCCCCCCAGATACGTTGTATTTTTAAAGAAAATTAATTTGTGTAGCTAAAATTCCGATGCACTAACTTTCAAAGAACTATTGTAATGAAAGAAAAAACATCAAAAACGACAACTGTTGCCTAGGATGTGTTAGAAAAGTTTCTAAAACGACATTATAAATAACACTTAGCCTGGACGTTTAACAGATCTTTCATACATGAAGGTTTAGCGACAGACACCGTAAACAAATCCACAGTATGTTGCTAAAAGTTTATGAAAAGAAAAGACTGTGTAGTCAAAATTGCAAAGCATATAAACTTTATTATTCACATTTAGCTTCCAGAACTTTCACAAGTGAAGGCATAGTGACACAGGGAAAACAAGACAAAACCCTAAAGAATGTTGACTTTTACCTTAGATTTTTGAGAAAAGTTTCTAACAGAAGTTTAGCATCTCCTTTGAACTGAAAGTTGTCTGGCCAAGCTTTTACTACATCAGGCACAAGGACACTCGCCCCGTCGTAAATGCTCCTAAACCCTTATCTTCTATTAACTATGACCCCTGACAGAACTTCCATGCATTAGTGAAAGAGGAAACATGAAAAAACCAACAACAATTTCCTGAAATAAAGTATGTTGCTAAATGTTTACGAAAAAGACTGTGTAGTCAAAATTGCAACGCATATAAAGATTTAATAGTCACATTTAGTTACCCCAAAATTTCAAAAGTAAAGGCATAGCAACACAGGGCAAAACCATAAAGAATGTTGACTTTAACTTAGGTGTGAAACAGAAGTTTAACACCTCATTGTGCATTATTTTTTAAAATCCACCCTCTTGTTACATCCCCACAAACATACATATATGTACGCAGACACATATACAAGAAAAGACGACAAAACCCTGAAAGACATCAGCTTTTTTTTCTCAGATACGTTGTTTGTTTTTATGAAAAAATAATTTGTGTAGCTAAAATTCTGGTTTTCATAGGTGAAGAAATAACGTAATCAAAGACAAAACCATCAAGAACAAAAACTGTTGCCTAAGATGTGTTAGAAAAGTTTAAGAGAAACTCTCTAGTCTTTAGAAAAGTTTCTAAAACGACATTATACTTACACATAGGCTTGATGCTTAACATATCTTTCATACATGAAGGTTTAGCGGCAGAGGAACCAAGTCTAAACAATCAAGAACTTCTACTTTTACATTTTGCCAGATGTTTTTTAAGTTTCTAAAATAAATTATTGCTCACAACATTTACTAACAGAACCTAAAATAAATTTCATACGTGTAAGTTTAATGACAGAGGAAACAAGTCTAATCATTCAAAAGTATCAACTTCTAACTCAGATATGTTGTTGCATTTTTATGAAAAATAAATGTGTAACTAAAATTACAGTCTAATTACTTTTTACTTATGTGAAGAAATATTGTAATGGAAGAAAAAACCATCAAGAACAAAAACTGTTGCCTAAGATGTGTTAGAAGAGTTTAAGAGAAACTCTCTAGTCTTTAGAAAAGTTTCTAAAACGACATTATACTTACACATAGCCTTGATGCTTAACAGATCTTTCATACATGAAGGTTTAGTGGCAGAGGAACCAAGTCTAAACAATCAAGAACTTCTACTTTTACATTTTGTCAGTTTTTTTTTTTTTAAGTTTCTACAATAACATTATTGCTCACAACATTTACTAACAGACCCTAAAAGAAATTTCATACGTGTAAGTTTAATGACAGAGGAAACAAGTCTAATCATTCCACAGTATCAACTTCTGACTCAGATACAGTATGTTGTTAGATTCTTTACAAAGAATTTGTGTAACTAAAATTCCAGTCTAATTACTTTTTACTTATGTGAAGAAATATTGTAATGGAAGACAAAGAAGAAAAATAAGAAGAACAACAACTTTACCTCAGATGTTTTTGGAAGAGTTTTCTGAAAAGTTTCTAAAATAACATTATATTTACACCTAGCTAACCGAACTTGCAAGCGTGAAGGTTTAGTGACAGGAAAAAAATTCAAAATTCAAAAAATCTCAAGAACAACCCAAGAACATTTCCTGATCTGTTTACTTCAGATCAGTTTTTGTTAAGATTTTGAAGATAATACTTTGTGTAACTCACATTACCGGTTATTTAAACTTAGCATTGAGAGCTAACTCAGCTTATATGTTAGGGTCTAGTGAAACATCAAATTAAAACTGTAAGGTATTCCTATCCCTGTGTGAATGTTTCCCTACCCAGATATTAATACAATCCCATGCATGGACATAAACATATGCACGCACACACACACACTTGGCTTAAACATTTTCTAAACAATGCTATTAAACATTAGCCTCATCTTCCCATGAAAAAATATCTGGTTAAACTTTTATTACATCCTAATCTGATAATGGATGTTAACTAACACTAACACAGCTATGACAAACAGAAAACAAATTTACTCTTTTCAGTACCTGGTTTTTAACACATGGTCCTCGTATATATAAGCACATGTAAAAGCAGCTAGACTTTTCACCGATCTGTTGGATCAGTTCAGCATGCCATTCCTGACAAAATGATCACGGCACAGAGTGCACTGACAATTCACGGAACAGCTTTTGTTTCTTCCATTATTACTAATCACTACACACACGGTCACCTCAGCTCTAGTGTTAGAGAACTTTTAAAAAACACAAAATAGTCACAGTCCTACCTAAAAATGTGGATAAAACAACAGATTTAGATGAACACTCTGAAAAAATAAATGCCTTTTGTGACTAAGCAGAAGAGGCGGAGGCGGGGTTTCATCACGCGCAGATCCGGCCAATCCCAATGCCGAGAGAAAACCTGTTTGATTCCCCTTTCAACAAACTCCACGCGCATCCCGCATGTATCTCCTGGGGTGTGAAGTGAAGAAAATTTAAAAAGTAAATTTTGTAAAATAGTTATCTTTAATACAACAGGAACAAGCAAATCAGGTAAAAAAGGATTTTTGTCGATTTGTACTGATTACGCAATATTTAAGTCAGAGGAATAAGGAAATTGCTATTCCAGACACAGTGATTATTCTCATTCCCCTACAATCATTAATTTATTAATGTAGTTTATTCTAACATAAATTTAATTTTCTGTTATGCTTTTATAGAAAGTTTAGGAAACATTTAATTGTGTGTTATTGTGTTAATGTGTGAAACATCAACTTTCTTAACAACTTTTGTAAACTTTTACTTTCACAGGAAAGGAAACTGGGTGTTACATGATATCAGTTGCTTTAATCTGATTGGTCAAAAAGACTTTTAGAAGGCAGGGGTAGTTGTAAACACCTTAATGACCCTTCCATATGTTGACGTGAGCCGTCAAAATTAGGTTGACGTTTTGTATATCCCGGAGGAAATAAAATCATTTTCTCTCGTGGGAAAGGAGACACCAAACTTCCTTAATGACTTAAACATGTGAAAACTATTAAGAGACACCTACCCTTAACACACCCCCCTTTGACTTATCAGCAATCAATCAAAATTTGACATTTTGTATATCTGGAGGAAAGAACTAAAATACATTTACTCTCGTGGGAAAGGAGACACCAAACTTCCTTAATGACTTAAACATTTGTAAACTTTTACTTTCACGGGAAAGGAAACTGGGTGTTACGTGATATCAGTTACTTTAATCTGATTGGTCAAAAAGACTTTTAGAAAGCATTAAACACCTTAATGACCCTTCCATATGGCACCTTTGACCTTGAGAGGTCAATATAATTATGATCTTATGGTGACCTTTGACCTATAAGCAATCAATCAGCAATCAATCAAAATTTTGACATTTTGACACTTTACACCATCCATAACTCTCTCTTACACCTAGTTGACCAACCAGACAGTAAGACGTTACAATAGTCCAACCTAGAGGTGATTAAAAGCATGAAGTAGTTTTTCTGCATCATTTAGTGACAATATGTTTCTTATCTTGGCAATATTTCTAAGGTGAAAGAAAGCTATCCTGGTAATATTATTCACATGTGCTTCAAATGAAAGGCTGGAATCTATGATCACACCAGGGTCTTTTACTGTTGCACTTGATGGAACAGAAAGGCGATGTGTGATCAGAAAGCTTACTTCTAGCTACTTGTGGTCCTATGACTAGAACTTCTGTCTTATCAAGATTAAGCAGAAGAAAATGAATCAACATCCAATCTCTTATGTCCTGCACACACTGCTCAATTTTAGCAAACTTTAGATTTTTCTCATCTGGTTTTGCTTAGACGTATAATTGTGTGTCATCAGCATAACAATGAAAACTAATACCATGTTTACAAATTATGTTGCTCAGAGGAAGCATGTAAAGGGAAAAAAGCAGTGGGCTTAAAATTGAACACTGTGGAACACCAAACTCCACTTGAGAACATGAGGAATGGTCACCTGATGATGATCGAAATCTACAAACTGATATCACTGATCAAATAGGATCTGAGCCACAAGAGGGCAGTTCCCTTATTTCCTACTACATTATCTAATCTGTGAAGGAGAATACTATGATCAATGGTGTCAAAAGCTGCACTGAGGTCCAGTAACACAAGCATAGTGATGCAACCCTGATCAGAGGCTAATAGGAGGTCATTTATTACTTTAACAAGTGCTGTCTCTGTGCTGTGATGAGGCCTAAATCCTGACTGATACAGTTCATTTATGCTATTTCTGTGTAGATGTGAACATAGCTGCTGTGATACTACCTTTTCCAGAATCTTGGAGATAAAGGGAAGGTTTGATATCGGCCTGTAATTAGAAAGCTGACAGGGGTCAAGGTCAGGTTTCTTGATTAGCGGTTTAATAACAGCTAATTTAAAGGATTTGGATACATACCCACTGCTGAGTGAACAGTTAATTACTTTCAACAGGGTTTTTTGTTTTTTAATGGCTAGTACTGAAAATAATGTGTGATGTAAATACATGGACGGTGTAGTGTTATCTTTAAATGGATTTACATACAAGAGACAAAAATAATCCATTTACCAAAAACATGTAAATACATTATTTTACATTTATTAAATATCTGTGGGTTGTCTAAAAACACAACACAAACCTTTAATATAAATGTATGGAAGCAAATTACCATGATAATTTCTTGAATTATATCAGCCTTTGAAAAATACATTTTGAAATTTAATCACTGTTGAATTGTTAATTTTGAAATTTAAATACTACTGAATTTATTAAACTGAAATATTTGACTTTAAAAAGCAACATCTTTGAATTTAAGTGCTCTGAATGTCATACAAAATTTTCAACAATCCATTTCAAGCTGTGAAATTCAGATAGAAAATTCAAGCTGTGAAATTCAGATAAAAATTTCAAGCTTGTAAATTCAAGTACAAATTCAATAAAAAATTCAAGCTTGGAAATTCAAATACAAATTCAATACAGGAAAAGCAATCGGGCCAGAACGGAATCCGTTCGTCAGTCACGTGACCCAGGGAAACAGACGTCTTCGATACCGGCTCCCAGTGAGTCTAGCTACATGGTGGAGGGCAGATAAAGGAATTTAGTCAAAGTTTTTTTAAAGTGGGGCTAGTGAGCATGAGACACAGACTGATGTTTGTTACACACACGCGCACGCTCGAGAGAGAGTGATACACAGTGCTGGCCAAAAGTATTAAGACAGCATGTGCCATGTATTAGTTCTCTCTGTGTACAGAACAGGTGACGTCACCAGTTAGGTCAGGTCTGGCTGAAGAGCTGTGTTAATTAAAATCGACTGCTTTAGTTAATTGATGGAACAGATAAGTGGCAGGACTTAGACTTTCTGAAGCCAGGGTGCCCACCTCTGTACAAAGCGCCTAAAACTCTCAAGTGAATTGTGAACCTCTGTGGAAAATTTGTGTACATGATGTTCATGTTCATACACATCCTGCCAAATCTTTCCTACCTTTTAATTTCTGGCAAATAGCAGGTGAGAAAGGTTATAAATGTAGTCTGGCAAAAATGGAGAATCTGCTACTAAAGTGTCTAAAAAAGCGATGATTCTGAAATGAGTCACCTTCAAATAAATATGGCTATTGCAAGTATTTGTGGTGATAAAAAAAAAAAAATCTGTAATTGTGGAGGAAATGACACTGCAGAGTTTGTCAGTTTGCTCTGACTGTGTGCAGCTGCAGGAAAACTAGCTGTGATCTTACAGTAACTTAGATTAAATGTTTACATTAACTTAAAACCGTCATAAAATTTAGGTTGAGGCTCATAAATAATGGGAAAAAATGGCTGACAAGTAGTTGCATGGCCTGGTGTAGCATGACTCAGCAAGTAAATAAAAGGAGGGCATGCTTTTCAATAAAGGAAGAACAAAGACTGAAAACAGGAAGACCCACAAGTCTGACAAAAAATCTAGAGGAAGGAAACTCGGCATTGGTCATCATGTCCATGAGTTTCAGACTTCAGGCATTTATTGACTGCAAAAGAATTTTTATTCAAGTATTAAAGGCAATCGTTAAGTTTAATTGTTTTCCCCATTATTTATGAACCCCCAAAATAAGTGTGTGTGTATGTGAACATGTTTGTAATTCCTGAATGGTTAATGCCACACTTTACTTGCCATTTCACTGGCATATTGAGTGTTTCATTTCAAATGAAATGTGGTGATGTACAGAGGCCAAACGCCAAAACATTACAAAATTTATACGATTTGTTCGATTGTTATCGCATGTGTGATGTTCAATTTACTTATTCTGCATGATTTTCCCCCTGCTTTTAAGGCTCTCATCAATCTGCTGATTGGGTGGACAGTAGAAAACCTCTTTCTGACCACTCCAGTGCTGTGTCCCAAGTCTGGGAATCCCCCTCATCAATGGACAATTTTACAACATTTAAGAGGCTGTACATTCAAGGGCTGCATCCCTGTCCTTTGGATGTGACATTTACATTGCTGCATTTCAATCTTATGAATCTTTTGAACAATTCGTAATATTTATGACTGTTTGATCCTGTTCATACTTAAAATGATATTTACAATTACTGTAAAATACTGTAGCTGCTATTTTATGATCATAATATTCCTGATTAATGCTATTAACTATTGCAAGCCAATGCTCCCATTTATAAATTTTGTACTAAATGAGCACATGTACTAAATGGCATATGTGACGCAACAGTTTGTTTTACTAGTATGTGAATGGACGCGTGTCTACAATACAGAGTTGAAAAAGGTTTTGTGGTCAGAAAATGTTTAATGTTCTAGCACCTCTGATCAATGTTTGAACTATTGCTCCCAAATACTGTATGAATATGCAATATTTTAACCATAACTAACCACTGCAGGTCTACATTCTTCACATTATATATTCACCCATATATAATCTGTATATTTACTACACTTACTTTCAATATCATTTTAAGTATATATATAGATTTTTTTTTTTTTACAAATGCAAGCAGTGTGGGGTTATATGTTACAAAGTAGCACATTACAAATAAATATATACAATTAATTATAGTAATGAAGTAATGTATTACTATTCCTAAATTCAGTATTTACATTACAGTTAATAATCAAGGAACTTGCTTTCCATAGCTTCAGTTATCTGCATAATGATCTCGGCTGACCACTGGGTGAATTGATTTCTCACCACAATGGGCTGTAGGATGCAGCACTTCAGTGAGAGACACTGAGGTGACTAAATATTAAAAGTCAGATGGAGATCCTGAGCCATTTCCCTACAGTAAGTTTATATCCATGGAAATCAGCCGTAAGAGGAACCAAAGAGGAACAGTTTGTCTGACAAACAATTAAACAAACTCCTCCTCATGAGATATAACCACTGCTTATCAAATAACCTAGACTAATTTGGTATAAATACATGCTCTGGTGACTAAGCAAAGTGATCGTGCTTTTTGGCTGTAAAATAGTTATTTTGCAATTTCGTTTTAAGTTGGACACCATCTAGATGAAAATACAGCTTCTCTTCCATCTACTGCTGTTATTTTTTTATGAATAACAACCCAGAACTGCTCACTGGACATGTCTTTAATATGTTTAAGTAATATCAACTCACAATTAACATAAAGTATAGCATATTACAAAAAAAGAAAATCTACATAAATCACATAAAATCTTTGATGAACTGACATTGATAGCCTGAAATGCGCATCAAGTGAACAATCACATGCTCATCTCCATCATGAGGCCAGGTGATGTGCTGGAGAAGAATCTGTACTGAAAGCAAAAACAAAGATCAGGGACTAAATCAAGTTGTCCTGTGGCATTATATTCACACATGTTCAACATAATTATATCTAGCTTTATAATAATATATACAGTGGTGAACAAAAATGAAAGTCACTGCTTTCATAACAACCTCAAACATTTAAATAATGACTATACAGAAAAACTTATTTTATGCTACTAAATTGCCATACACCTATCAGTATTTAGTTTGAAGTCGTTTTCTTCTTAACCTGAAGGTTTTGTACAGAGGTGGACGCCCTGGCTTCAGAAAGTATGATTCCTGCCACTTATTTGTTCCATCAGTTAACTAAAGTAGCTGATTTTAATTAACACAACTCTTCAGCAGACCTGAACTAACTGGTGACATCACCTGTTCTGTACACATAATACATGGCACATGCTGTCTTAATACTTTTGGCCACCACTGTGTATCTCTCTCTCTCGTGCGTGTGTGTAACAAACATCAGTCTGTGTCTCATGCTCACTAGCCCAACTTTAACTAAACTTTGACTAAATTCATTTATCACAGTAAAATGATTAAATATCTGATAATATATATAATTAGTGTAACACACTTCAGGCGCACTTACCGAGCGGCTGCCCTCCGCCATATAGCTAGGATCCGGTATCGAAGACGTCCGCTTCCCTGCATCACGTGACTGACGAACGGATTCCGTTCTGGCTCGATTGCTTTTCCTGTATTGAATTTGTACTTGAATTTCCAAGCTTGAATTTTGTATTGAATTTGTACTTGAATTTCACAGCTTGAATTTTCTATCTGAATTTCACAGCTTGAAATGGATTGTTGAAAATTTCGTGTGACATTCAGAGCACTTAAATTCAAAGATGTTGCTTTTTAAAGTCAAATATTTCGGTTTAATAAATTCAATGGTATTTAAATTTCAAAATTAACAATTCAACAGTGATTAATTTCAAAATGTATTTTTCAAAGGCTGATATAATTCAAGTAATTATGATACAGATGGTTGTCAGTATCAGCTGTGGTGTAAATGTTTATAATATATTCACCCCGATTTGGATAGCTTCATGTTTTGGCAGCTATATGGTTCAGTTTTTGGTTAGCTTATTACACTGCTATCTATAATGTTATTTAGCAAAAACACTTTAGCTCCTGTTGCCTAAACATTGCAAAAGTTTGTGTTGTCTTTATGCATGGTTAATAGTTATTCATGATTATTGACAGTAATTTTATTATCATCATGCTTATGTTTCTTTTTCCTTTTTCATAAACTGTTGTGACCATGAAAATGATCGGCCACCTGTTTTATAGAGACCAAATGCAAACAAGCAGGCAAGATACAAACGGACCATCACTATGTCATGGGAACCTTGACTACGACTGGGGTCTGGATTCGGGACGGATCTCTTGTATTTTTTAAGTGGTTGACCACATGATAAGGCTTCACCTGTGACTGCACACAACCAGCACATGGACTGATCTCAGATGCCAGGAATGTTACCACTTCTGGTCACAGGGTCTGTGTGAATTGCAAATCAGTTTATGGTAAGCAGCCATAAACACCTTGGAAATGCCAGGTATGCGATGTTCACTTGTGTCTTGAGTTAAACAAGAATTGCTTTTCAGGAGAGGCACAAAGATGTATGACTGTGTATAGGGTGTAAAAGTGGGCTTTTTAGTGCACTGTTCCTGTTCCCACTGTTTTACCCTGAATGTCTGTTTGCACGGCCATATTTACAGTATGCCAGAAATGTGCCTTCTGTGTATAAGATCATCTGTGTCACTCTTCCCTCAATCCTGGACATTTACTCTGCACGAGGTGACATTTATATGGTTATAAGTAAGGTTACATTTATATGTTCATAAGTAAGAAAAATACACAAATGTCAGGACATGTCAGAACTACTTCAGGACCCATAAACCTGCAGACCCCTTATCAAAACCTATATCAAAACCCTGTTCATTGTTAAATTATCATATTGCTACAAATGTGCATATTGTATATATTGTTACATATTACACAATGTTAATATTGTTTGTGTTGGCCAATAAAGCTGATTTTATACTGATTTCGTTTTATATTTTACATATTGGATGACAATTTTCCATGTATTCTGGCTTTTTTACCATACCAGCATTAGATAGGGTGGTGAACAGTATAGTATCATGGCACTACAATGCAAAATATATGCTGGTATGTTGTGGACCAGCATCAGTAAAGTGACCAGCATACCAACACCAGCATACCAGCAAAATATATGCTGGTCACCAGCATACCAGCACCAAAACACAACATATTCTGGTATAATGTTAACCAGTTATGCTGGTCTATGATGTTTTTTTCAGCAGGGTAGACACGTGTCCACATACGTTTGGCCATATAATGTTATTCCAGACTGAAAAATCCAATCTTTGTCTGAGCAACTACCAGCTGAAAAAAATATACACTGAACTGGTGAAGCTGGAATCACTTTCTCAATTTCTGCCACAAATGAAACGATTAAATCTAAAACATTTTACGATCAGCTTAATCAAGTCTCAGAAAGCTGGTACAAGTACTCTTACTTTGTTTTACTGAAGTACAAGTAAAGTTACCATTATAAAAATCTACTCAAGTAAAAGTAAAAAGTAGCTCCCTAAAAATTTACTCAAAGAACACCTTTGCATAATAAAGCTATTGCCTTTCTTGAGCTTGAAATCAAAGTGGTCGCTTAAATATGGTGTGACGATTTGCGGCGGATAGCCGAGGGGAAAAAAGAGCTCAGAGCCAAGAATAACATTCAGCACAAAACCTTTATTGGCCTCTTTCAACTTCACAAAATTATAATACAAAACATAGAGTAAAATAAAGAATAGAGCTTTTCGGGAGTGAGCAGCACACCTGAGCTCCTTCTCTCCTTCTCACGCACACACCTCCGCACCGTACACACTGGAGGATGGGCAGCATCTCTTAAAAGGGCAACATCCATACATACAGTAATGTGGTATACAACATAGTAGTGGCTGTTACAATGTCTGGGGGTTTGCTTCATAAGAATTTGATGGCATTTCACTTTCAGCTGGGTCTGCATCACTGGCATCTGTTTTGTCCGTCTCCATCGTTCTTGTGAATCTAGTGTGTTTGTTCTCCGCCCAATCAATCGGTGCAGTGGTTTCCGGGATGCAATTTTTTTCCTTCCCCGTTGCATTATTAGGGCCCAAGCACTATAGGTGCGCAGGAACCTCTTGTTTTCCTAAGGAATATTATTAGGGCCCAAGCACTATAAGGTGCACAGGACCCTCTTGTTTTCCTAAGGATTATTTTTAGGGCCCAAGCACTATAGGTGCATAGGACCCTCTTGTTTTCCTAAGGATTATTTATTTATTTAGGGCCCAAGCACTATAAGGTGCGCAGGACCCTCTAAGGATTATTATTATTAGGGCCCAAGCACTATAGATGCACAGGACCCTCTTGTTTTCCTAAGGATAAATTTTTTCCACCCTTTTGGACTTTTCTGGGGTCTTAACATGCTCAAAAACTCATGAAACTTGGCAGACAGGTTGGAATCTGCTGCCATCAGGATGCCTGACAGTCGCGTGGTCCAGGGCCCCCAGGGGCCCCCACACGAGATTTAGCTGGATAGCTCGTACACACTTTCACGTAGGCACACGAAACTCGGTGCACATTTAGAGCTCACTGAGCCGAACAACTTGGCTGGGCTCAACTCAACAGGAGGCCGGTTATTTTGGGTCGTTCGCAAA
Source organism: Clarias fuscus (assembly GCA_030347435.1). Lineage (NCBI taxonomy): Eukaryota > Metazoa > Chordata > Actinopteri > Siluriformes > Clariidae > Clarias > Clarias fuscus. The sequence goes on along the minus strand of CM059229.1, from coordinate 22,570,107 downwards.
AACGCACCCGATGGATTCTGATATACTCCTCCTAGGGAATTTATACGATCGCCACCAAACCGGGCCGATGTGATCTAAAGACATTGAGGATGCAAAATTGTAGAGGGATTTTTGATATCTCAAACGGGTCAGCCGTGATAATGCCTTAAACGTACGCTGAAAAATGATTAATAACTTTCTGCGTGCCATTATATTGAGTGACACCTTCAGTGACATCACGTTCAGTGACATCACATTCAGGAACATCATAGTGTGAGGCTTATTTTCCATCATCTGCGGCCTATTGTACACACATACACATCACAAATGTTAACACTCTTACAAACACACACACACACACATACACACACTCATACATCACACACATGCACACATACATACACACACATTACAAATGTTAACACATACACACACACACCTCTCTCACGATGCACACACAAGCACAAACACTTATATCAAAATGTTAACAGTCTCACACTCACAACTCACACTGCATGACTCATATAGTTATCATCCATGTGCGCGTGTACTGTTTACTATAACATAGTGATCACGTGTGTGCATGCATGTAAAGCATTTTATTTGTTTTGTATCCAAGTGTAGTGATGTTCTTTCACAATGGCCCTAAAAAAGATTAAAAAGCAGTGACAATGCAACGTGACAATTCCGCAAAATCCTCAAAAGGAGGCAAAAGCATGTGTCATTAGAGGTTTCAGACAGAGTAGTAATTTCGTGTGCATCTGTGAAAGTTTTTGGTTTGTAGAACGAATTCTTATGGGGAAATTTACTTTGATATATGCTTTGATATACAAGCATGCTTCCAGAACAAATTATGCTTGCAATCCAAGGTTTAACTGTAATTTATTCTTTCATCTTCTACCCCACTTATTCTGTGTACAGGGTTGCGGGTGGCAGGGTGGCAGGTTGCAGGAGATTTAGAGAACAATCCATCACAGGGTCACTCACAACAGTACTTATCAGTACTTTAACAATACTAGTCTAAACCAACTGCATTCAAGAATCTTGAATCAAGCGGCCTTTAGTTCACAGTTCACAGCTACAGGATTAGATCCTTAATGTATGAGTAACAGTTAATTTCCCTGGGAATTAATGGCCTAAATAAGCTTTGCAAGAACTGAACCGACTCACCATTTGAACAGTGTCATTCCAAGTTCTCTATTGTAAGCTCAATAAGCTACAATAAGGTCAGGAGGATTACTACCAGGGACCAAGGATTAAGGGAGCTAGCAGACCCGCCATTTAGTAGACTGTTGTTATTGAATTCCTAACAAACCAAAAGATTGACCACAGTGCTCTAAATCAAGGGACCTGTTGTTGGATTAGCAAAATGTGATGCTTCAACTATTATAGAACTTTCAACAAATATATAATTTACACCATTATTATCTGTCCTCATTAAGACAGATTTTTACCATGAAGATTTAGCACAACATGCTTCATGTAATTTACCATTCTGCAGCCCCAGACGTAGCTTTGACTAGTATCAAAGGTTAAACATGATATACTGGATGATGAAAGAACAGTAGTAAAAACGAAAAAGCAGGTTAGGGGAAGTGCAGAGAAAGGAGGGTGAAAGAAAGCAAATGCATGTTAAAGACATTACAGTGCATATGGTTACTGAACTATTATACACACACAATTAAAAAAATATATATTTTATCTAAGGTCACTAAAGTATTCAATTAATACTGCAAACTGCATTAATAAAGAACAGTAATATATTTATCTACCATACTGTATGTAATATATCAGTATAATTAGTAAACATTGTAAAGATTTCGGCATTTGGTTTCTGTATTTTTAGAATTTTCAAATATTTAAAGTAAAGAAAGTTAATATTCAGTGTTTTAAATATTTAATATTTAGGACTGCGAACTATTTCTAGTTCCCTTTTTAAATGTAAGCAAATTTGTGAGATTAAGGCCATGTTTCTACAAAAGGTCTTATTTTCCTTTAGTCTAATCTTTTCTATGAAGAGTGTGATCAAACAGGATTGCAATAGATATAATCCAGGTAAAGTGCACACTCTAATTAAAGCACAGAAGAGGACAAAGAAAATCTTTACAAACTCTAGAATTTTGAAGTTGTTGTATAACTTATAACTTTTATAACTTTTACTTGTTACAACTGATATTTGTTATATTTACAAAATAACACAAAATAATTTTTTTTAAAAATCACTCAGTCCTTTGGACGCCACTGTGTGTACAAATTCTTTATATTAAGCCCCTGTAAGGGAAGTTATATGACAATGATCTATTTTTCAGAGGTGGAGTTCTGACTTAATTTATGGTAACCTTGGTTTATCTAAAACAACTGTGCCTGTAACATGAAAGAGATAAGCAGGACATTGATAGACATCAAAGTTTTCTATAAAAAGCCAGAAGGCATCCTCCCATCCTTTTGAAGTTGTTAAGAAATTAGGGCCAATCCACTCCTACATGCTCTCCTGTGTAATATGTTTACAGCAAATAATAAGATCCAATCATTCTTTAATGTGGCCTAACATCTCACAGAGACTTTCACTAAAATCATATTACATTTTCCTTACTGTTACATTTAGATGACAGAAAAAATATTCCATCAAAGGGGTAGTGAGGTAAAGACTGTCAGCTCAAAAAAAAAAGTCAGTCAGGTTTCACCAAACTACGAAATCACTAATTGTGTCCAGTTAAATGATAATGGAATAATTACTCTCCTAGATATACAATTAGTTCTTGTCAAAATTAATTTAAAATTCTTGTTACAAGATCTCAGCTATAGCACTCACATTCATAATTGGTCTAAAAGATGTGATTTAGAGAAATATATATATATATTTTTTATCACATTTTAACAGATATAGATTTTTTTAAGCAGCTCCTCAGAATATTTTTAGCAAATATAGATTTAATATAAATAAACAAATAGCTTAATTTTAACATGTAACCCTTTGTATAGGATTTATAAAGGGCACATCCTATTCAGTGGGTTTGTGCGTATTTTGGATAAAAGAAACCTGGCAACCCCACTCCCTTACGACACAGGAGCAATAGACAATATTGCACCTATTTAATAGATTTCATAAATGCCTTCAGGGCTATGTAGGATATTTATATACACTGCATCAGTTATAAGCTCAGTTCTGTACTATATTTACATGCATGCATACAGTATGTATATGTCAGTAGAAGAGACAGTGTCCCAGTGAGTGATGGACAGAGATAGCAATTGAGAAAACCCGATGATGACATGGGAAGGCACTCCAGAATCTAAAAGGTGAAATAAGAATCATGATAAAATTATGTTACAGCTGTTGCTAGACAGACATACTAAGCCATGATCAGAGCCATTGTGTTCGTTTCCTCCCTAGGCAAGAATTGAGAAATTTAAATCCCTCTCCCCACCGGATGGCACTGGCTTGGAGCACACGACGACTGCAATGCAGCAAAACATTTAACGAGAATTATTTAAAAAGAGCTGATTGCCAGAGCTGCATGTAAATTTACTGTTCAAAGGGGCAAAGTGGATTTAACTCAAATCTGATCCAGAAAACAAGACTTAAACCTCAGAGGGGAAGGGTGTATGGAATAAATTGGCAATGGTGAGTCTATGCATTTTGCCCACCCTGTTCTTATTCGGGAAAAAATTAGTCATTTGGTATACAAAGCATCATATACACCAATCAGCCATAATATTAACACCACATAACATTAACACATTTTTGCTAAAGCAATGTGGTTTCACTTTCCACTGTTTGAATAATCAATTGTTTACCGTGTGACCTCTGTGGGCTGGGGGTCAAGACGCCCACGCATGATGCATATTCAATAACTCTTTGCTCTTCCTGCAGTTATCAGAGATGCTGTTAAAGAATATGCTGTTCATAAAAATTTTGATAAACAGTACATCACAATTACTGTATACAGACTTGCAATAAGTAAAATAGCCAGTGTTCTATAACAAAATGTATGCACCAAAATTATTTTTTTTAACAAGGAGCTATTAATACATGATTTTTTAAAAAATTCAGTTTTTCTTAGTGGCTTTTAGAGCAACAATTCATCTATAGATGTTGTTCTTCTTGACAGATTTTTGAACAGCATGAAGAGATTTTTCAGAAAGCCAAGGTTGTCTAGCTCATGACTCCTCTGACATTTTACCCTCTATAATCTGAACTTGTAGATATAAACTGAACTTATAGAATAGATAGCTATTTATCTTTGCGACGGTCCGCTCAACAATCCAGCCTCTACTGACCTGATAAAAATCTGACATTTTTTATACATACATTATACACACATTATTATGTGTGTCTTTACTCTGTGCACTCTCATGAATAGATAAACAAGTATTACTTATTAATTTCAGTTCACTGCTCACAGTTTTCTGACATATGTTATGCTGCAGAATTATGAGAAACAGGCATACATTAGGTATGAAAAAGTAGGAGTGACAGTGTTCAGCATTACACATACAAAAACCTGCATAAAATGATCCATTGTGTCTGGAGTCCTATTGCTATGGTAACAATCCATGCACCCAGTTCCCTGAATGCAATTTGCTTGCACATCTGTGCTCTGAGCGATTGGGTTGTGGCATTAATATCCATAAGGTACTACCACCTGTCCAAAGTGCCACCTAAGCAATAGAGCAGCATTCTGTGCATCTCACAGTTAATTAGCATCATCTTCTTCCTCTTAACAGACAGCACTTACATGAATATTAAAATTAATATCTAAAACAGATGGATTGTAGAGAGAGTGGACAATGCTGGATAAGCACATGTTTGGACCATTTTGGACTGATGTGTGTGCGATTTCCTATAACGGATTAATGTCAATCATTTTGTATTGTTGTCTTACAACCTAATCAGGATAAGCTGGTTCCTGAGGATGAATGAATGAACATACAGTATGAGTATAGTAATTACTTATTTTTTCATCTGCTCCCGTTAGGGGTCTTAACAGTAGAAATTCCGGCATTTGTGACAGGTGACTTGTGCAATCGCACTGGGTATGATGCACTGGCCAGGAAACAAACCTCCCACATGGCAGATGAGGATTCTACCACAGGGTGACCAATGCAAACACACTGTATACGTTATGTACCATGTATACCATGTATAGTACCCAGCAAAAATGTTGCACACAATGTTCAACCACCTTTAGTTTGGATTTTGTAATGCATTCAGAATCTGTGCCATTAGGAAAGAAAAACTCCATAAATAGAACTGGTCATTCAGTAGATTCAGGTTGTCAGCTGACTTCATTTTATTGCCGCATAACATTGTTGACCCTTGACCTGAAAACCAGATCATAACACTTCCTATAGAGGCTTGTACAGCAGGCACTATGCATGATGGGTGCATCGCTTCATGGCCTTCTTACCCTGATCTGGACTCATCTGACATGACCTTTTTGCATTACTCCAAAATCCAGTCTTTAGGCTTCCTAACAAACTGAACCCTAACAAGTGGTTTTCTTTTTGATACACAGCTGTTTAGTCCCATTCCTATGAGTTTCTCATCACAACGATAAACGTAGGTATAGTTTTTATTGTCCTTTGTTTTTACAATGTAACTTCACCAAGTGTTTAATATCATGGTCCTTCATGACTTTTTACAATCATATTTCTTCCGTGAAGTTGAGGGTTCAGCTCTATCCTTGGAGGTTTAATTATGTAGTTCTTAACCACATTCAATTTAAGAAATATACTTACAGTACTTGTTTTCTTTGCTTGATAATTTGATCTCAAACACAGTAGCATCTTTTCCATGACCATTGGATACATCTTCCAACATGGTTGTTTAAGAAATTGGAAGCTTGTTAAAAGCATTATAGCAATTGTTGTTGAAACTTATTAATTAGTACATTAATTAGACAATTGAAACATTTAAGTACTAGCTTGTTTAAATCCAATGTTTGCAGATGTGATTTTTTTTCTTTTGACCAGAAAGTGTCATCTTGTATACTTGTGCAGAATGTTAATGAATACACGGGAACCTCGGATTGCGAGTAATATGGTTTGTGAGTGTTCTGCAAGACGAGCAAGGATATTTAATACATTTTGGCTTGAAAAACGAACAAAGTCTTGGTTTACAAATACCGTGTATCATGTAGCACACATGAGCTTCTTGTTTTGATGTTTTTTCTCTCTCTTGCACTGCAGAATTGTGGGTAATTGTCTCCCCTGCTCGGTCTTTATTTATTTGTTTTTTGTTGTTATTTATAGTCTATTATGCAATAGCTTTATTGAGGTATTTGAGATTGAGTTGGGCTATACAATGCCCATGAAATACAATGTGTTTGACACCTGGAAACAAAAGAAAACTGACACATTTCACTGTCAGAGTTCTTGATAAAGGAGTCAAATTACTTTGTATTCTCTGAATTCACTGAGAATTAACAGTAGCAACAAGGTTGGCAAGTATAAGGAAAAGAAGTGGGTCATTCATCTCCTACTTCATAATTTCTCCAGGAACTGTCTTTGTCTAGTTTATCTATATACTCATCATCAAGGTTGAACGTTTTCTCAGTAGTAAGAGTCTCATCAACGTACTGACCTTGAAGTCTTCTGAAAAAAGCCAATCAGTTACATTTAGTAGTCATAATTGAAGTTTTCACCCCAGCTGAAAAGGTAAAGGTTTTTTTTTTTTGAAAAGGTATTACTCGGTAATACAAAAACTGTGCTTTAATATCGATTTTTAGTGGAATTCTGCAGGACCCTCCGTAAACACGCTCTACTCCATCGAACGCCTAACCGGAAGTCTGTTTGAGACTTTTCCTTACTTTGGATAAATTAAAATGAAAACTAGAGCCAATAAACTCGGTAACGAACAGACAACCCAACAGCGGCCTGCTACCGTTAGTCCATCCATGGCAGAGAGTGACGCAGCCAGCGCCGAGGAGCGGACCGGACTCGAGATGGCTTCAGACGACACTCAGCAACTAAAAACTGAAATTTTGTCATCGTTACGTAACGAACTGGCAGAAATCTTTCGTTCGGAGTTACGGTCCATGCTCGGTGATGATTTATCGACTATTAAGAGTGAACTTCAGGCGGTGAAAGCGGAGTTTTCTAATAGTCTTGTTTCGGTGCAAACGGACATGTTTGCGCTGAAAAGTACAGTGAAGGATATGGAACAGTCACTCTCTACCTGTTCTGATGACGTCACCGTGCTGGAGGACAAGGTGGACTCCCTCATGGCCACTGTGGCTAAATTGGAAGATAAGTGTGAAGACCTGGAAGCCAGATCTCGACGCAATAATATAAGGATCATAGGAATTCCAGAAGACAGACCCTGTACCACCCTAGCTGTCTCGAAATTGCTCGAAAAAGTCCTTAATACTGACAGGGACCTTATGGTTGACAGATCACATCGCACGCTGCAGCCCAAGCCCAAGCCGGGAGAGCGTCCACGAGCGATTGTGGCGAGGTTGCATTACCACTCAGACTGTACTGCGGCTCTGCAGCGTGCGCGGGAAGTGAGGCAGTTTATAGTTGATGATATGAAAATTAGCATCTTTCCGGATCTCACTGTAAAAACTGTTCGTGCTCGATCTGCCTTCAATGATGTCCGTCAGCAGCTGCGGAAGATTCCGGGGGTGCAATTTGGATTTCTTCATCCAGCCAAGCTGCGTGTTACTTACGATGGAGTGGAGAAACAGTTTAACTCACCAGACTTGGCTAAAGAATATGTCAGTAGTTTATTATCTCAACGAACAGAACCAAATGTTTCATGAGTATCTGAGCATGTGAGTGGGGTGAAGTAGTTTCTCCATACTACTGTGCTGTAGGATTATTATTATTAATATTATTATTATTATTATTATTATTATTACTAAGTTATAAGCTATTATGGTCCAGACTCTGTTTAAAGGGTTTTCCAGTGTTTTACAGAAGATATTATGAAGAGTCTGGTCGTAGTCTTTGTCAGAGTTTCTTGATTGAAGTATATGTGTATGTAGGGTGTTGGTGGCTAAGTTGGAGTAAAATGGGCTTAATGTTGCAATGATTGAGATATTGTGCATTTCTGTTATTAGTAATTAGTGGGACAGTCTGCAGGGTTCCATCTTTTTTGTTTGGTTTCTAATCGCGAGAGTGAGGAGTATGGGTTGGCTCCAACTGGAGTCTGCACATAGTTTCACATCAACTAGTGATGGGAATATTGGTTGTGCTTATGGGTGGGATTGTTTGCAGGGGGTGGGTGTTTGGTTTTTTGCTTGTTTTTTGTTTGCCTGTTTTTTGTGTCTTTGGTTTTTGTTTTGTTTCGCAGAAGGTATGAATATGTCTTTGATTTTATTTTCCAGTGGATTAGTGGAGTAGATGGCACATTTTTCTGGTTCTTTGTCCAATCCAGCCTATTCGACAATTAGATTTTTAACATGGAATGTTAAAGGCATGGGAAATCCAATTAAAAGGTCAAAGATCTTTTCTCATTTGAAGAGGCTAAGTGCTGATATAGTATTTTTGCAGGAGACACACTTAAGAAGTCAGGATCAGATTAAACTGAAATGCCCCTGGGTCAGCGAAGTTTTTCACTCAAATTTCAATTCCAGAGCTAGAGGGGTTGCAATACTAATTAACAAGAGGGTTCAGTTTATTTGTCATAAGGTAATAGCTGACAAAAATGAAAGATACTTGATCGTTGCTGGCTTGCTGTTACGGAAACCTGTACTTCTTGTTAATGTCTATGCGCCGAACTTTGATGATCCTGGCTTCATGAATAGATTATTTGGGATTCTGCCCGCACTGAATAGCCACTCATTGATATTCGCTGGGGATCTGAACTGTGTAATGGATCCGGTTATGGACCGCTCTAGCTCTCAGGTAAGGGCTGTGTCATCGATGTCAAGGTCAGTTGCAGAGTTTATGTCTAGCAATGGATGTGTTGACCCTTGGAGATTCTATAATCCTCAAGCTAAGGCATTTTCCTTTTTCTCCCAAGTGCATCAGTCATATTCCCGCATTGATTATTTTTTTATAGATAGCTTATTACTTTCTAAAGTAACATCAGTTTCATACCACGCTCTTGTTATTTCTGATCATGCTCCTCTCAGCGTTGATTTGCAGTTGTCTGTACAACCTCCATATTCTTCATCGTGGAGGTTTAATTCTCTGCTTTTGTCTGATGAAAAATTTATAGATTTTATTGCAACATCAATTGATGACTTTATGGCTACAAACCAGGACGGCACAGTTTCTTATTCCTTACTGTGGGAGACACTTAAGGCATACCTCCGAGGGCAGATTATTTCTTATTCTGCAAATTTAAATAGATGTCGCACTGCAAGAGTACGTGAGCTTACTTCTGCTATTCTCCACCTTGACCAACAATTGGCTAGCTTCCCCTCTCAAGTCCATTTTAAACAGCGTCTGGATCTGCAGACTGAACTTGATATCATTTTAACAACTGATGCTGAACGGCTCCTGTTGCATACTCGTAGTTCTTATTATGAATACGGTGATAAAGATAGTTGGCTCATGGCACATCAGTTAAGACGGCAGGCAGGTAGTCGCTTGATTCCACAGATCCAGGACTCATCAGGTAATTTGATATCTGATCCAGAAGGTATCAATGCTGTATTTAAATCATATTATTCTACCTTATATTCATCTGAATCTCCGTCAGACTCCCACGATTTGATTTCATTTTTAAAGGATTTAAATGTCATCCCAATAGATACGGCTGCTGCTGCAGATCTTGATGCTCCTTTGGATGTGGAAGAAATTAAACAAGCAATTAAAATGATGCAGTGTAATAAAGCACCTGGGCCTGATGGTTTTCCAGTTGAGTTTTTTAAGAAATTTCTAAGTAAATTGGTCCCATTACTTTTAAATGTGTATGTGGAATCCTTAGAGAAGGGTTTCCTACCAGAGACACTAACACAAGCATCCATAATTCTGCTCTTAAAGAAGGATAAGGATCCCAAGTCGTGTAGCTCCTACAGACCTCTGTCGTTACAGAATGTCGATGCCAAGATCTTGGCCAAAGTGTTGGCTTTTCGCCTGGAAACCATACTTCCAAAGATCATATCTGAGGAACAAACAGGTTTCATTAGGGGGAGACAGTTATATTTTAATGTTCGCACTCTTCTAAATGTAATTCACTCCAAACATTCTGCTGTAACACCTGAGGTTGTGATTACATTTGATGCAGAGAAAGCATTTGACCGAGTGGAGTGGGAATATCTTTTTGCTGTGCTTCAAAAATTTGGGTTTAGGAATGAATTTATTTCTTGGATACGCCTATTATATGCTTCTCCCCAGGCTAGCATACACACCAATAACGTAAAATCCAGCTATTTTAATCTGAGACGGGGAACAAGGCAGGGGTGTCCACTTTCCCCGCTGTTGTTTGCATTGGCCATTGAACCATTGTCGATTGCTTTGAGGTCGTCATCTCTGTTTCGGGGCGTGGTCCGTGCGGGTATTGAAATAAAATTGTCACTTTATGCTGATGATTTGCTATTATATATCTCTAATCCAATATTGAGTCTGCCAAATATTTTATCCATTATAGAAAAATTTGGATCATTTTCTGGGTATAAGGTGAATCTTCAGAAGAGTGAATGCTTCCCCATTAATACATTGGCTTTGGGACTCCTACAGACAGACATTCCAGTTAAAATTAGTAAAACAGGATTTAGGTACCTTGGCATTAATATTACCAGATCCCTGCCCTCTCTGTTATCCGCTAATTTTTCTCCTTTGTTAGAGCAAACTAAGTCTGACTTTCAGAGATGGAAAAGTCTATATTTATCATTGACGGGTCGAATTAATGCAGTTAAAATGAATATCTTACCTAAATTTCTTTTTGTTTTTCAGTGCATTCCTTTATTGCTTCCTAAGCGCTTCTTTAAATCTATCGACCAGATTGTTACCCACTTTCTGTGGGGTGGAAAAGTGCCCAGAATTCGTAAATCAGTACTTCAGAGATGTCGGCTTAGTGGTGGGCTAGCTCTTCCCAATTTTATGTTTTATTACTGGTCAGCAAATGTTCATAAATTAACATTTTGGCTCAATCCATCTAATGCACTGTGGTGCAGATTGGAGGCAAGTTCATGTGTATCTACCTCATTATTGTCATTGCTTACTTCACCCCTATCTTGTAAAGTTACTTCCTTAACACATAGCCCGGTAGTCATATCCACCCTTCGGATCTGGGGTCAATTCAGGCGACATTTCAAATTTATCTCTGCCTCATCATTAATGCCGTTACAGGACAATCACATGTTTCCACCATCTATTACTGACCCTGTTTTTAAGCAATGGTACGGAAAAGGCATTAGATGCTTTCAAGACCTATATAAAGAAGGTACCTTTTGCAGTTATCTACAGTTGTCTTCAGAACTGGGGCTGCCTGATTCCCATCTGTTTCGGTTTTTACAGGTTAGACATTGTGCTGCCACTCTGTTTCCTGGCTACCCCTCTTTACCTCCTATGCAAGAATGGGAAGAATTTTTGAAGTTTAACCCTCACCATAAGTCCCAAATTTCAAGAATTTATGGTCGGTTATTATCTTTAGATGGGAGTGTTATTGATAAAATTCGAAGAGCCTGGGAGGGGGAGTTTGGAGAGGAGTTTGAAGAGGAATGGTGGGCCGCTGCTTTGGACAGAATACGTTCTAGTACAATATGTGCTCGTCTGAGCCTCATACAATTTAAGGTACTACACAGAATTCATTTTTCTAAGGCCCGCCTATCTGCAATATATTCTGCTGTAGAGGACAGATGTGACAGATGTCAATCATCTCAGTGTACTTTAAGTCACATGTTTTTCACTTGTTCTAAACTGCAAAATTACTGGGTTAACTACTTTACAGTGATGTCACAGGTGCTCAGGGTTGATGTTGACGTTTGCCCTGCTATTGCAATTTTTGGGGTTCCACGGGTCAGGTCTCAGTTCAGTTCCAAACAACTGGACATTTTGGCATTTACCTCTTTAATAGCGAGGCGTCGTATTCTGATTCACTGGAAATCTGCCAAGCCTCCTAGTGCATCTCAATGGCTTATAGATACCATGTCCTTTCTAAAACTAGAAAAGATTAGATGCTCTAGGAGGAGTAGCTTTCTTAAAAAATGGCAATCTTTTATTTCATATTTTAAATCACTCAATTTTCTGCCTTCTGATTAGTGTAGTTTTTTTGTTTGTTTGTTTGTTTTTTGTTTTTTGTTTGTTTATTTTTTAGTTAGGGGGTTTTCTATTTGTATTTTTTTGGGGTGTGGTTGTTAGTTCATGTTTGATTGTACTTGATGCTTGTTTTATTGTTTTCTGCATGTTTATATTGTTAAAAATGGACAATCGCTTAAAATTTATATCTGTAATGATGACTACACAATAAAAAGTTTGAACAAAAAAAAAAAAAAGAAAAGGTTCAAACAGTGGAAATATTTACATAACGTACCATAAGCAAATAGTAGTTACCAATCATTTCTAAAAATACATTTTGTGGTAATGACCATTCAGATTGATTCAGACCTCAAGTGTAGACTATGTCTAATGTACTTAGCCATGGGTTTCTGAAAAGTGTGTGGCGAAAAGCAATCTGTTTTACGCTGCCTGGCTTCTTCACAATCAAAATAATTTTTAAATGCCTGTTGAATAATGAAGCAAGATGAATTAAAGAGGGAAGAGGTTCTTTCTGTTTTCTAATATTTTTTTTCTTCAGATAAATCAAAATGTTTTGTTTTTTTGTTCTTTTCTTTCTTTTCTTCTAAACTCTTTATCCTGCCATTCTTTTTCAGACATGCTTTCTGAGTTAACTTACTCTCAGGCACTTACAAGGCCTACAGTACAAGTCCGTCTGAAGCCTCATGAGAACAGCAGAACTGAAGAACATTTATATTGATTGTCAGCTGTACATTCACCCCTGAGACTCTGTTCTTTTTCTGGTTTGTTAGAAATCACAAAAGACCCTGCTGAAAAAAACAGCATAAACCAGCATAGCTGGTTAACATTATACCAGCATATGTTGTGTTTTGGTGCTGGTATGCTGGTGACCAGCATACATTTTGCTGGTATACTGGTCACTTTACTGATGCTGGTCCACAGCATACCAGCATATATTTTGCAATGTAGTGCCATGATACTATGCTGTTCACCACCCCATCTAATGTTGGTATGGTATAAAAGCCAGAATACATGGAAAATTGTCATCCAATATGTAAAATATAAAACAGAATCAGTATAAAATCAGCTTTATTGGCCAACACAAACAATATTAACATTGTGTAATATGTAACAATATATACAATATGCACATTTGTAGCAATATGATAATTTAACAAGGAACAGCAAATAGGTTTTGATAAAAAATAATAACAAAAACAAAACATGAGACCAATCTCTCAGGGACACTTTCACACAGTTACTTTCAGACCACAGGAGTGTAAATGAGTGAGGATGGCCTTCACTCATTATTTAGGGGTCTGCAGGTTTATGGGCCCTGAAGTAGTTCTGACATGTCCTGACATTTGTGTATTTTTCTTACTTATAAACATATAAATGTTACTTCTTCACCTAGTGCAAAGTAAATGTCCAGGATTGAGGGAAGAATGACACAGATGATCTTATACACAGAAAGCACATTTCTGGCGTACTGTAAATATGGCCGTTCAAACAGACATTCAGGGTAAAACAGTGGGAGCAGGAACAGTGCACTATGAAGAAAGGGAGTTAGGTTTATAAAAGCCCACTTTTACACTATGTACACAGTCATACATCTTTGTGCCTCTCTCGAAAAGCAGTTCTTGTTTAAGTGAACATAGCATACCTGGCATTTCCATGGTGTGTATGGCTGCCTATCATAAACTGACTTGCAATTCACACAGACCCTGTGACCAGAAGTGGTAACATTTTTGCCATCTGCCATCTGTCCATGTGCTGGTTGTGTGCAGCCACAGGTGAAGCCTTATCGTGTGGTCAACCACTTAAAAAAATACAAGAGATCCGTCCCGAATCCAGACCTCAGTCGTGGTCGAGGTTCCCATGACATAGTCATGGTCCGTCTGTATCTTGCCTGCTTGTTTGCATTTGGTCTCTATAAAACAGGTGGCCGATGATTTTCATATATTATGAAATGAGTGTTGTTCTGAAGTAAATTTAAACTCCTCCCACTGTCCAGAACATTCTGTAGAGCTTCAGAAACCTGTACAGCGCCTAACATCTTCCACACGCGGAGGAAAATTATTGGATCTACTGTGTGTGTGTGTGTGTGTGTGTGTTTGGGGGCATGGCCTTGTATGTAGATTACCCTGACTGTTTCCCTGTGAACAGCATGTAGGCGTGTCCTGTCTCAGGTCATTATCAGTGAATGAAGTGTGACAGAAAGACTGTCTCTCTCCTTAGATTCATATGGATTACATAAACTGAGAACATTTATTTTTGATTAAGCTTGCTACATTTAAAAGTAGACACTTTAAGCTTTAAGATTTCTCTAGATATATAGATATATGGATATGTGCGTGTTCGTTTTAGTTCATTTTAGTGACCCGTTTCAAAAAGATTTTCGGGGAGACTGAGACGGCAGAAAGCGCACCCTGTTTATTTTCTTTATTTTACAAAAGCACAATGTTTTATTGATATGTGAGTGTACATTAACAAATAAAGATATAAATCGATACATTACACGTATGTGTATGGTTAAAAATGATGGAACATTTTAAGTTATTTTGACGATTACCAAAAAAAATGCAAGTGGTCCCACCGCCAAAACAGCTGACCCCATGGTGCTGGTATACTGGTAACCCTGCTGGTATAATTGCTGGTCAATCTGGTAACCAGCTATGATGGTCTATGCTTTTTTTTTTTCAGTTTTAAGTGATTTCCATTGATTACTTTAAAAAAAGTGCATTTATATTAAAGGTTTGTGTTGTGTTTTTAGACAACCCACAGATATTTAATAAATGTAAAATAATGTATTTACATGTTTTTGGAAAATGGATTATTTTTGTCTCTTGTATGTAAATCCATTTAAAGATAGCACTACATAGTCCATGTATTTACATCACACATCATTTTCAGTACTAGCTATTAAACAACAAGATACTAAAAAACTACCAAAACCTTGCTGGTGGCCCAGCATATAAATCATGCTGGCCTATGCTGGATTTTTCAGCAGGCATGCTGGTCTTCCATCAGTTATGCTGATTCACCAGCTAAACCAGCAACAGACCAGCACTAACTAGCAAGACCAAAGCTGGTGGTAAGGTTTCATCAGCGTAGATCTGATCTAAATCAGCTGATCTAAACCAGGAAATCACTGTACTGCTGCCATGTACAGTAGTTTGATGAGTTTGGGTCACATGAGCCTTTGACACTCCTTGATTTTTAAAAATTTATTTTGGGGGAAATATATATTATTTTGATAATTAAAAAAAATTACATATTGGATATTTGACATTTTATGGGATCGAACATAAATTTGAAAAGTTTTCTTTTTTCAGAAGACTTCAAGGCCAGTACGTTAATGAGACTCTTACTACTGAGAAAATGTTCAACCTTGATGATATCCTACTAATAGTGAAATTCTAGTATGAAGCATTAGTGGAGCAGGGGAGTATATAGAGAAACTAGACAAAGACAGTTCCTGGAGAAATTATGAAGTAGGAGATGAATGACCCACTTCTTTTCCTTATACTTGCCAACCTTGTTGCTACTGTTAATTCTCAGTGAATTCAGAGAATACAAAGTAATTTGACTCCTTTATCAAGAACTCTGACAGTGAAATGTGTCAGTTTTCTTTTGTTTCCAGGTGTCAAACACACTGTATTTCATGTGTGTGTGTGTGTGAGGGTTGGTGTGTGTGAGAGTGAGGGAGAGAGGTGTGTGACGTGTGGATGCGTTAGTATGTGTGTGACGAGTATATGTGCTTGTGTTTATGCATGTTTGTGTGTATGGTGTGTGAGTCTGTGTGTCAAAATTAGTGATGTGTGTGTTAGTCTGTGTGGGTGTGGGTGTTTCGGCGTGTGAGACAGAGATGTGAGTGCAAAAATTTTTGATGTGTGATATACAAGAATGCTTGTGTATACGTGCGTGTGTGCCTCTGTGTCTGTGTGTGAGACTGTTAACATTGTGATATAAGTGTTTTGTGCTTGTGTGTGTGTCGTGAGAAAGATAAAACCAGGTGAGGTTCTCCTCCAGGTGGACACCCAGGAATTTTGTACTCTTGACGACCTCCACAGAAGAGCCGTCAATGCTAAGTGGAGAGTGGAGAGTGTCCTCCTGAAGTCAACAACCATCTCTTTGGTCTTATCGATGTTCAGAGACAGGTTGTTGTCTTTACACCAGTCAGTTAGCCTCTGCACTTCCTCTCTGTACGTTGACTCGTCGTTCTTGCTGATGAGACCCACCATGGTTGTGTCATCAGTATGGAAGAAATTTTTATTTGATTTTATGTGTCTTTACCCACTCTTAAGAAATAAAGGATAGCCCAGCTTGAAATAATGAGAGACGTGCGTGAGAGCCTGAGCATATAGGAATCTTGGAATGTGTCTGTTTAAGAAATCTTAAAAAGACTTAATGAAACCCAGATGTTGAATTTAACATAAGCGCGGGAAAACTGGCTACTATTGCTCAGGGGCAGTATTTAAGCGAGAAGCCGTCGGGAGTCGGGGTGTGTTCTGCAGACCAACCAATAAAGTTGGTACCTTGTGAAATCAAAGCCTGAGTCTTCAATTAATTTCCATTACATTTTGGCGTCATGAACAGGATTGGAAAAGGGGCAAAGGTGACTGATCAGCATGGGCATCCTTGGCGAGCAGCACAAACAGGTGGCCACTGTCGTGGAAATTAATTGACGACTCAGGCTTTGATTTCAGAAGGTTACAACTTTATTGGTTGATCAACAAAGTCGGGAGGTCTGCAGAACGCACCACGACTCCCGACGGCTTCTTGCTTAAATACCGATCCTAAACAAAGGCGGCCAGTTTTCCCGCGCTGATTTTACATTCAACATCTGGGTTTCATTAAATTTCCCAGTTCTAGGTGCCTCAATGTATAGATCAGATTTATTAAACAGGCACATTTCAAGAGGCCTATATGCTCGGCTTCTCACGCAAGCCTCCCATTATTTCAAGCTGGAGTATCTTTTATTTCTTAAAGTAGGGTATGTCACATAAAATCAAATTAAAAATTTCTTCTACATCTCCCCCCTCTGGTACTTATAAGTCCCACAATAATCGTTTTATCTAGAGTGCAAATTCATGTGTTAGTCTTACTTACACTATCTGGTGATTAAATTAAATCACTGGACCCTTATCAATGACCAACCTATGCATTCACACTCTAGTGGAGCATCAGCCAAACCTCTCCTTCCACACTTGACTAGGGAGGAGTAAAAGACTTAACCTCCATGACCTTGTACTTTTCATAACACAACAACATAACATAACAGGAAAGTGAAATTAATACAGTGATTTTTAGGTTAATACTAACTGGATAAATCATATAATCTAAACTGGAACATGTATAATTTTAAAAGTGGATATAATTCTAGACAGCCTTCTTGTAACATAAGACTCTTCAACCCAGATACTTTGCGCATCGTAGAGGGTCACCTTTTGGGGAGAGGCCAGGCCAGTGCTTTCACCCAAGGCATCATTAATCATCTTCTTCGCCCTCGTCCGAGGTGCAAGAATCCTCTTCTGATTCTGATTCACATTCAGAGCTGTAAATGTCTTTATCATTGATTGGGGGAGTGATTGAATCTCATCTTGCCATTTTAATACCTCCATTTGTTGAACCGTGGCTTTAAGGACCAAAGATTTTAATACAGGAAGTACACAACAGAATAACAACCCTCCTATTGCTACAGCAAAACTCAAAAACATACCAAATTTAGCAAACCATGCTCCCCACGCTCCCAGTTTTAGGTCTAACCAGTCCCATATTTTATTATCTCTCCCAGCATTTTCAGTTACTTCACGTCTCAGATTCTTTAGTTGATTCATGGCCTCAGTAAAAGTCCCATCAGGTGCTGTATTATTAGGAATATATGTACAACATTGATCACCGAACAGGATGCACACACCACCTTTTTCAGCCAATAACCAATTTAATGCTAACCTGTTTTGCCAAGTCATCTTGCTTGTTGCATGCACCTGTTCTCCTAAGGCAGCTAATGCATTATCTGTATAATTGATGAATCGTTGCTGATTATAGTAAATATAATTAATCCATTCAGCATTTTTATTAGGTGTTATCCATATGAAAAGAGACTCAAATCCTGAGATCTCTTGCTTTAAATTCATCACAAACCTCTGGGTTGTCCTATTGAATCAATGTGCACGTTAGGATCAGTCTGGTAACCCCTTTTTACTCTATGATTAGCGTTTGAGTTACTCCCCGCTAGTTGTTCTATGTCCCAATTTATTATTGACATTTCTTGAATCATCCGTACTCTAGCACAGATCCCTTTCCAGCCCTTTGGTAATGTGGCTCTCAACTGTGTTCCCCCACAGAGCCAGAAGAAATCAGCTACTGGTATTGTTTGGTCATCATACCGGAACTTCAGTGGAAACAGCAATGTTTGGTTCATACAGCTATGTGTTATAGTGATATTCTCTTGCAAAGTTACGGTTGCATGAAGTATAGTTTTCTTATGGACTTCAGTTCGCTGAAAAGAGTCAGTGTCCAGGTGCCACATCATTATACAATTACCTTGAAACTCCCCCATGCTGTAATTTCCTGTAGTCTTATTGAAGCATTCATACTCAAGTGTATAATCTATCTACTACTCAAAAGGCAATTCTATCTTTTTAGTTTCTATTCTTATGTCTAACTGCTGGCACCATTCTCCCCATTCGGGCGTATGGTAGTTATTGAAGTAATCTGGACTACTCAGGATTGCTAAACATTCTGCTGGACACAGTGGTCTTCTGAAAACATGCAAATGACAAAACTGCTGAGTAAATTTTGCACAGTGTCTAAAGTCATACTGATTGGGTACTACTATAAATTTCCTTAATGGTGATGGGGTGCAAATCAAACAACCAGTTAATTTGTTTTCCTGAGCCGTGTAGGCAGCCCACTTATACCACTCATTACTGTGTGCTATGCTTAAGAGTTTCTCTTTTGTTTTCCTATCAGCAATTTTATTATTACGTACTCTTTGATCAACCTTTAACTGCTGTAAAGTCGATTCTTGGGAAGTCTGGTTGAAGCTGAGTAGAGGTGAGCTGACTACAGCTTGATTTAATACCTGGAATATAATGATCATTAGGTATGTTATCCACTTTATTTTCTCCATCTTTCTGCTTTATTTCCTCCACACCTTTCACACAGATTGCAAGACCTTGTATGTTATCACTGTCAGGCGGTGGGTCCTCTTCTTCTGCACCTTCTCCCTTACTTACTTTAGGGACTCTTCTCAATGGTTTCAATGATACCATGTGGTTTTGCCTTCCACTTGGACCGCTGTTGGAGTGGCTGCTACAACTTTGTAGGGCCCTTCTCTCCTGGGTTCATGCCACTTCCTTCTGAACACGCGTAGATAGACCTGGTCTCCTGGAGTGATGGGACACGGAGCGTCTTTTTCCTCCTCCTTCTCCTTGCTTTTTTCCTGCACATAGATTGCTTTATGTATTGCAGTTACTTTCTTCATATACGATCTGAGTTCCATTTGTAATTGTTCTAGTGGTGGGCCTTTGTACGGATCTCTACAGAATGGCACAGGTGTGGGTCGACCCGTAAGCATTTCATGCGGGGTTAAATGTGTATTTCTGTTAGTTTGCATGCGATAGCTCATTAGTGCAAGAGGTAAAGCATCAACCCAGTTAAGTTTTGGCACACATCTTGTTAAGCTTGGTTTTGAGAGTACCATTTATCCCCTGGGACTGTGGATGATAGACACACCCAAATCTTTGCTTTATTCTCAACTGCTGCAGTACCTGCTTTACAGTTTTCTGAATGAATGCTGATCCATTATCTGAACTGATCTCTGATGGAATTCCAAATCTAGGTATTACTTCTCTTGTAAGAAATTTTATAACCGTTCCTGCACCTTCATCTGCAGATGGCATTGCTTCTACCCACCGACTGAACCGGTCAATCACTACAAGCATGTACCTTTTACCACGAGCATACTTTATCATGTCAACATAATCCATCACTAGGTGCTTAAATGGTCCCTCAGGCACCGGTATATGGCCAATAGGTGTCGCTGTTCCCTTCCTGACATTATGCTTAGCACATATCTCACATGAAGCTAGGAACTCATCAACCATAGCATGCAGATATGGAGACCAATACCCTTGGTTCTTAATTTTCCTCACAATCTCTCCTCTGGCACAATGATCGAGTCCATGAGCATCTGAAACCAAAATATTCAACAATGCTGTGGGTGCGATGATTAAACCTTCATGCGAACAACACACACCCTGTGCATCCTTCTGAGCTCCCCTCTGGAGCCACATCGAGTGCTCATACTGACCTGCTTGATGTTGAATTCGAACAATATCCTCCAACTGAGGCTGTGGTTCTATAAGGACTACTGGACCCATCACAGCTACTTGACACCTTGATGCTTGCTTTGCTTCTAAGTCTGCTATGTTGTTACCCTTAGTGACATAGTCATTTCCTTTTTTGTGAGCTTGACATTTAATGACAGCCAATCGTTTTGGTAGCATCATAGCAGACATTAACTTGCTTATCTGTTCAGCATGCTGGATGGGTGTTCCATGACTCTTTTTAAACCCTCTCTGCTTCCATACTGCTCCAAACAGATGACACACACCATGTGAATAGGCTGAATCGGTAAAAATATTTGCTACTAGACCTTCGGCCAGCTAGTATGCGGCTGTGAGGGCTTTCAACTTGGCTAACTGAGCCGAACACGGTTGTGAACAGTGCTGAGATAGGACAGGTTCAACGTCTTCTCCATTCTTCTTTATTACCGAATACCCAGTATGACTCCCTACATGGTCTCTGAAACTAGATCCATCAACAAAGTAAGTAACTTCCGCTTCAGATATCGGCTTAGACTCAAGATCAGGCCGTAACCTAGTAAATGCAAAAGAGTTTGCCACACAATCATGAGACACACCTTCATACGCCAAAGGAACTAATTCAGCAGGATTAACCGTGTCACATCTTTTGATCGTAATGTCAGGATATGTGAGCAGTGAAGAATATGCTAGAAGGCGAGCTTGAGTTAGAACAAATTTCCCTTGTTCTATCAATTCCACAACCTTATGATGTGTATAAATGGTCACTGGGTAACCCATAGTCAATGTGGAAGCTTTGTCATACGCATAATGTACTGCTGCAAGCCCCTGCTGATAGCATGGTGGGTAACCTTGTGCTACATTATCTAGCTTAGTGCTGTAATAAGCTAGGGGCTGTTTTTTCCTACCACTGCAGGTTTCCTGCATCAATACAGCTGAGGCATATTCATCAGCTCGGTTAGCCACATACAAATGGAATGGTTTGGTATAATCAGGTATACCTAAGGTAGGCGCTGTTTGCATCTCTTTTTTGAGCGACTCAAATGCTAACAGTGCATCTGTGTTCCATTTTAATACAGCACCTAGATTTTGCAGTCCTTCTTCTCTCATTATTTCCCTCAGTGGAGCTGTTTTTACTGCATACTCCTCAATCCGGTCAGCACTGAAGCCTGTTAAGCCTAAAAAGGTCATCAGCTGCTTAACTGTTTGTGGCAAGGGTGCTTCACTTATGCCTTCTAACTGGGTAGGCGCTATGGCTATTGTACCATGTGAAATTAACCGCCCTAAATATTCAACTTGAGGCTTATAGTATTGCAGTTTATTTTTAGACACTTTATGACCTCCTTGGGCCAGCCTACTGAGTACCCTGATGGAATCTCTATGGCATGCCTCTAACGATGATGAGCATATCAAAGCGTCATCCATGTACTGTAACAGAATTCCTCCTATCACTAAATCTGCTAAATCACCTTTTAAAACCTGATTAAATATATGTGGCGCATGACGGAACCCCTGTGGCATTCTTAGATAAGAATATTGTTATATACGTAAATGCAAACAAATATCTACTCTCCTCAGCGACTGGTATACTGAAGAAGGCTGAACAAAGATCAATCACAGTGAAGTACTTGGCTTCGGGAGGCACATTGGTTAGCAGTGTGTGTGGATTTGGAACATCTGCTGGATAATCCTCTGTTATACTATTAATTGCCCGTAAATCATGCACGAGACGCCATTTATTTTTGCCTGGCTTGATCACAGAAAAAATCGGAGAATAACAGCAGCTAGTTGTTTCTTCTAAAAAGGCTGCTTTTACAAGGCCTTCAATGGTGGTTTTTATACCAGCTTCTGCCTCAGGTCGCAAAGGATATTGTCTTATCCTGGGCAGTTTAACATTTGGTTTGAGTTGTACTCGAATTGGGCTGGCTGATTTAATTAGGCCCACATCTGTATCATGCTGAGACCATAATTCAGGTGGGACCTGATTCTCCATTTCCCTATGGAGCTTACCTTCAACAGTCTCAACTACTTCAGTTGCTGATGCCATGTGTGTCTGTGGCTTGTGGCTAATAACAACTTGAGGAACACCAATCAAGCTATTACCACACAATACTTTGATATAATTTTTATCGGCAGAATGAAAAATCAACGGATTTATGGTTGACTCCCACTGGACCTCTTTAGCTCTCTTCATAATTGGTCCTAAGTCCTTTGACCTGTAATCTCTTCCAACATACAATGTTACATGGGGAACAGAATCAGTTACATTGAACCACCTTTTCACAAAATCACACTCCTCTATGCTGATAGCTGCTCCTTGCCGACCTATGATGATGTACTGTGTAATTAACTCAACCTTGCGCTTTTTTGTTTCTTCCTGCCATGTTTGTTCTAAACCAGCATCCTTAGTTGGATCATACACCATTGTACAGTGAAAGTCTGAAGTAGGGAATTGTGCTTCAGGAATCTGTGCTTGAATGAACTTTCCCCACTTATGGATTACTTTACTTACATCCCTTTCTAGCTGTCCTATCCAAAACACATTTGCTTGCGGCTCAGTCATTAACATTTGATTTTTTACTCCATTCATGTCAACATACACCCCTTCAGGAGAACACCATATTTGCAATCCTAATTTACACAATGCATCTCTGCCCAATAAATTAACCGGGGTCTGGCTTGAAACTAGTACAGGCATAGTCACACTTTTATTGCTAGTTTGTAGATGGACTGGAGCGGTCATAGGAATCAATTGCTTTTGTCCCGAGAATCCTACTGTCTTGGCAAATTTCCCAGACAAGGGGAGATGTGAGGCATGACTTAAATTTAAGCATGTATAAACCGCTCCTGTATCAACTAACATGGGTGTATTTTTACCGCCTACCTCAATGTGTAACATGGGTTCTTGTTCAGCATTAGTTGTTAAAATAGGTAACTGATTCTCCCCCGTAGGATTCTCTGGGCACCCCTAATACCCGTGCTTTGGACCCCCCATAGGTTTACTGGGCCTTGAACTTGATCTCGAGGAGGCTGCTGCCACCCCCTCCCATCACACCCCTCGGGGGCTGGGGCCATGGATGTGTGGGGCACCTTGATCGGTTATGTCCAGCCAGCCCACACCCCCAGCATACGCCTGGTGGAAGGTTAGCATAAGTGTCTCTTTGTCCCCTCTGGCGCTGATTAGTTCTCCACTCTTTCTGCCTTTGCGGGTAAACATTGATGACTGGTGCAGACATCTGGTGTGAGTTTGGGGGTAGGGCTGCTGGTGCTGTCAGCGCTGTGACTGCAGTTGGCTGGATCATGGGTGAAGGATTGCCTGAGGCCCCCCCAGACACTTGCTCTGCTGTAATTAGAGTAGCTTGAATCTTTTTCTGGTTTTTCTTAGTCAGTTCTTCAAGCTGTAACTGAGCTAGTTTCCGTTGTAGCTCTTTCTCTTGAGCTTTCAACTTCTGCTCATTTTTCCTGTAGTGTTCAACAGCATGTGAGACCTGATCGCAGAACTCTTTGTGTGATTTTGAGGTTAAACCGACCACATCTTCCAGTTTGCTTTTTACAGGCTGAGGCATGGCATTTACTATAGTTTGCCTAAATAGCGTAGACAACAAGGCATCCCCTTCAGGGTCACTTTCTGTCTCTTGCGTCTACTTCTTTAACTGTCTTTGAATGTACAGAGTTGGGTTCTCTGTTTCGTCCAGCTGGTCACCCTTTAATGCCTTTGGGTCAACTCTAGTTGGATACTCTGCACGTAAGGCCTGCCACATAGTGGAGCGGAAAGCATCAAAGACAGTTCCATCCATATGGGATGTGTCCACAGCCTCACTCATGTCGGACGCCTGGAGAACTTCCTCCATCTTTCCTCCCCCCAAAAATCTTTGCCAAAAGAGCTTTCATATCTCCAACCGACAACAGCTTGCCTGAAAGACCTTAATCCATTTCCCTGCGCCCTCGTGAATGTTAGGGAGGCGGTTGACAAGTCCTTCGAGATCCTGAGTTGCCCATGGTACATATTGTCCCCGTGCACCTTTAATTAAAATTGGGAATTGTGGAGCTAAGTTCCTAAGTCTCCCAGTGTTCCTTCCCTGTTTCCAACTGCCTATATTGAATGACAACTCCTCCTCATCTCCATCCTCTCTACTGTTCAATGGCCTACGTCCTGTCCGTAATGTTGCATCTATCTGACCTGTTGACTGTCCTGGTGTTTCAGTGCTCCTGTCTGTCCTTTCTCCACTTACATGCACCCCCTCTTCTCCCTCTATCTTCTCTTCCTTCCCATACAACTTTTTCACTCTCTGTAGATCTGCTCTTACTTCCTTATAACAATCTAACGGTGTACTTTCTTCTCTCTCAAACCACTTTTCCTGTCGTTTCCTTGACTTCACACCCTGCATCCAGATCTACATGACCTTCCATCTGCATTTCTCCTGAAACTTCAACCATTCCCTTAAGCATTGGGAATTGACCTTCTGTCTGCACATATGGGGGAGGTGTAACTAACGCTTCCCCTCTGGTATTCTGTGCCTCACTGTCTGCCTTTCTGGACTTTTTCTTCACTTGCTTTTTCTTTCTTGCCAACTCTTCTCCTTCTTTCTTAAACAGAGCTAGGACCTCTCTCTCCTGCTGCCTTTTCGACTCTCTCTGGACACGCTTTTTCTCTCTAGCCGCAGTCTTGTAATTCTTTACCAAAGTTTCCATTTCTCTACACAAAGCCAAATCAAATGTCCCCTCCTTTGGCCATTTTGTAATCATATCTTTAGTTCTCTTTTGCCATTTACTTGAGATCTTAGTTATGAGATCTCCACACAATGGATGCTTTAACACCAATAGCTCCACCGGAGAGGCTGCCATTATGCTTTATGGCCTCTGCCACCAAAAACCAAAATATTCCTGTATTACTTTATGCTTATGCACTTACTTAGTAACTAATTTTACTTGCAGCTACGTACAATATTATATAATCATCTAAACATCCACCTTCATTAACAAGACTTAGCAATGATAGCCACTCTTTAATGTACAATGTTTCACTACTTTCCTGTTACTCTGTCCCTTATTTCCTGGAAATTAGGGCTAATTCACCCATACTTTGTCCCCGGTCCTAATCAGGGCTCATTCAAGCATACTTGTCCCTTTTATTTTATTTATCTATCTATTTATCTATTTTCTTAGAAGGGCTCATACACACACTTGTCCCTTTATTTCAACTTAATCTATTAATTTATCTAGTCCTATAAGGGCTCATTCACACACACGTCTCTGGTCTGGCAGCGAGCAGGGTTGGCAGGTATTCCTCATAAAAAAGATATAAATTTGCTGCTATAACCCATACAATCAATTAATCAGCAGCATACAAAACCATTGACGTACAACTGTACGTTCCACATAAAAGATATTCATAAACAAAAAGCCACAATGCTCATACTATACGGTTTAAGTGGCTACACAATTCTTTTGAGAATTGTGTAGCCACCTAAACGTTCCTCATAAAAGGGATATATTTATATTAACTACTGCGGATCCTCACACAAGCAGTATTACTAATTAAGCGCAATTCCTTATTAACCTACTCCACTGCCATCCGTCTAGGCCCTCTTGACAATGAGTACAAATTAATACTATCTACCGGTATGCATTGCTATCTATCAAAGCCCTCTTAGCAACACAGATACACCTTCAAATGCGCTTCCTCATACCCGTCTGCTATTACTACCATCTATCAAAGCCCTCTTGACAGCAAAACAGACCAATGCAAAGCTTATTTTACCAGTTTCTATTTAAATACTAACATTCAACGGTTAGTAAACTGATGCATGCATTTTCCTTCTGAAAACAAAGCCCATTCAAAAATTACTTAAGTTGGAGAGGTCTTTATCAAGCGTCCTTACCACCACGGGTTATCCCAGCAAACAACACAAACTAAGTATATAAGCAAAAGTTGCTTACCTTTTTAGGTGGCCACCTGTTTGTGCTGCCTGCCAAGGATGCCCAAGGTGATCAGCCACGCCTTTGCCAACCCTGCTCGCAGCTGATTTAATCCCGCTGATCCCGCGCTGATTTTACATTCAACATCTGGGTTTCATTAAATTTCCCAGTTCTAGGTGCCTCAATGTATAGATCAGATTTATTAAACAGGCACATTCCAAGAGGCCTATATGCTCGGCTTCTCACGCAAGCCTCCCATTATTTCAAGCTGGAGTATCTTTTATTTCTTAAAGTAGGGTATGTCACATAAAATCAAATAAAAAATTTCTTCTACATCTCCCCCCTCTGGTACTTATAAGTCCCACAATAATCATTTTATCTAGAGTGCAAATTCATGTGTTAGTCTTACTTACACTATCTGGTGATTAAATTAAATCACTGGACCCTTATCAATGACCAACCTATGCATTCACACTCTAGTGGAGCATCAGCCAAACCTCTCCTTCCACACATTTACATTTACATTACATTTAGGCATTTGGCAGACGCTCTTATCCAGAGCGACTTACAAAAAGTGCTTTAAAGTTTACATTACTGGATAGATACTTACACTGGGTTAACTAGGTCAATAACTAAGTGCGATTAGTCTAACACAACTGGGAAGAGTTTTTTTTTTTTTTTTTTTTTTTTTTGGGGGGGGGGGGGGCGGGTTAGTCCTGTAAGTACTGGAGAAATAGATAAGTTTTGAGTCGCCGTTTAAAGATAGTCAAAGTCTCTGCTGTACGGACATCTAGAGGAAGTTCGTTCCACCACCTAGGTGCCAGAACAGAAAAGAGTTTGGATGAATGCCGCCCTCGATCCCTGAGAGATGGTGGGACGAGGCGAGCAGTGCTGGAGGACCGGAGGGAACGTGGCGCAGTGCGTGGTGTGATTAGAGCAGAGAGGTAAGTGGGTGCTGGGCCATTTTTAGCTTTGTAGGCAAGCATCAGTGTTTTGAATTTGATGCGGGCAGCTACAGGAAGCCAGTGCAAGGAGCGGAGGAGTGGGGTGGTGTGGGAGAACTTGGGAAGGTTGAAAACGAGACGTGCTGCTGCATTCTGGATCAGTTGCAGAGGACGAGTTGTGGACAGAGGCAGGCCAGCCAGGAGTGAGTTGCAGTAGTCAGGAGTCTTGAAATAACAAGGGACTGAACAAGCACCTGAGTAGCCTGTGAAGAAAGAAATGGGCGGATTCTTCTGATATTGTAAAGAAGAAATCTACAAGAGCGAGTAAGGTTAGCGATGTGAGGGGAAAATGACAGATAATTGTCCATGGTTACCCCAAGATTGCGGGCAGTGGCTGAAGGAGTGATTTGAGTGTTGTCCAGGGATATCACAAGATCTTGACCTGGGGATGCGTCACCAGGAATGAACAACAGTTCGGTTTTACTCAGATTGAGTTTCAGCTGATGAGCTGCCATCCAGGATGAGATGTCTGCCAGACATGCTGAGATCCGCGTGGAAACCCGAGTGTCAGAGGGAGGAAAGGAGAAAACAAGTTGAGTGTCATCTGCATAACAATGGTATGAAAATCCATGCGATAATATGACCTTACCAAGAGACCGGGTATAGAGGGAGAACAGAAGAGGACCAAGTACTGAGCCCTGCGGAACACCAGTAGAGAGTCTACATGGGGCAGATGTAGATCCCCTCCATGTCACCTCATATGACCTATCTTCTAGGTAAGAAGCAAACCATTGCCACGCTGTTCCACAAATACCAAGGCTTGTGAGAATAGATAATAGGATCTTGTGGTTCACTGTGTCAAATGCAGCTGACAGGTCCAGGAGGATCAGAACAGATGACAGTTTAGCAGATCTAGCAGCATGGAGCTTCTCAGTGACTGACAGAAGGGCAGTCTCTGTGGAATGTGCCACCTTGAATCCAGATTGGTTGGGATCATTAAGGTTGTTCTGTGAGAGATAAAGAGACATTTGGTTATAAACAGTTCTTTCAAGAATTTTGGAAATAAAAGAGAGAAGTGATACCGGACGATAGTTGTAAACTTCTGATGGGTCCAGGCAGGGTTTCTTGAGGATGGGAATAACCCTTGCTTTCTTAAAAGCAGCAGGAACATGACCAGATGATATGGAATGGTTGATGATGGTTGTGGTGAAGGGAAGGAGGTCTCGTGAGATGGCCTGGAGAATTGTGGAAGGGATTGGGTCTAAAGAACAGGTACTGCTGAATCTCATCAGATGACAGGTTGGAAAATTCTGCTAAGGGAGGGAAGGGAAGGTCCTGAGGTTCTGCTGTAGGAGTTTGGTTGGGAGCGAAGGACTGGCGGATTGCTGCAATTTTCCCATCATAGAATGTGGCAAAATCGTCAGCAGTCAGAGAGGAAGGGGCAGGAGTAGTCAGTGGGTTGAGTAGTGAGGAGAAGATGTTATGGAGTTTGCCAGGATCATGTGCAGAGGCTTCCAGCTTTTCTCTGTAGAATGCAGTTTTGGCAGAAGTCACGTCACATGAGAATTTGGAGAGAATAGTCTGGTAAGAGACAAGATCGGCATCAAGCTGCGATTTCTTCCATCTTCTCTCTGCAGTTCTTAATTCTCTTCTGTTGTTGCGCAGTACATCAGATAGCCAAGGAGCAGGACAAGACGTCTTCCTTGGTTTAGATGACAGCGGGCAAAGGAGCTCTATGGATGAGGAGAGAGAAGAAAGGAAAGTTTCAGTCGCAGTCTCTAGTGGTAGAGAGGAGAAGGAGTCTGGGTCTGGGAGGAATGATAGGGTGCATGAAGACATAGAGGAAGGGGAGACAGAGTGAAGGTTTCTGCGGGTAAGAGAGAAATTTTGGTGGCTAGTTTTACACAGAATAGGAAGGGTTATGGTGAAGGATACCAGGTAATGATCAGATTTATGAAGGGGAATAGTAGTGAGATCTGTGACTGGGGAAGGGCGGCAAAAAACGAGGTCAAGAGAATTCCCTGCCTTGTGTGTGGGAGGGCAACTGTTTAGAGTTAAAGAGAAAGAGTTAAGGAGAGGGAGAAGGAAAGAGGATTGGAGTTTGTCAGAGGGGAGGTTGAAGTCTCCTAGAACAGTGAGAGGAGTGTTAGTGGAAGGAAAAAGACTAAGAAGCATGTCCATTTCATCCAGAAAGTTTCCTAGAGAGCCAGGTGGACGGTAGATAACTAAGATGTGGAGGTTAATTGGAGAGGTTACCTTAACTGCATGAAATTCAAATGATGAAAAACTGTGATGAGACAGGTCAATAGGCGAGAAGGACCATCTCTTAGACAACAACAGACCCGTACCACCACCTCTGCCAGTTTCTCGTGGAGAGTGAGAGAATATATAGGCAGAGGATAGGGCAGCCGGTGTAGCAGAGTTCTGAGGAGATATCCAGGTCTCTGTTAGTGCCAGAAAGTCAAAAGAGTAATGGGTAGCTAGGGCTGAAATAAAATCTGCTTTCTTTACAGCAGATTGGCAGTTCCAGAGCCCACCTACCACCAGTGCAGGACAATGAGACAGTACTGGAGGGTAGATGAGGTTTCTGGGAGATCTGCCTCTGCTGTGTGAGTAAAAGCATCTTGGTCTGTGAGAGCTGACAGAGATAGGTTGAACACACATCCTTAACTCCTAGACAGAATGGGATATTTGTCTAAAAAATGTAATTCCTTACTAAATAAGAATATATCTCTTTTCTATGTTCTCTCTTTCAATTCTATGTACACTTGCTATCTATTCATGAATTCATGACCAACTTTGTTGCAGGGTATGCTTATTTACTGCTACAGACACTTGTGTCTGTGTCAGAGACACCTTCAATATATGTAGCTAAGCCCTGCCCACAATTCACACCTTAAGGAAGCCTGAAACTACTCTTGATTAATTACCTGAGAACAAATCACACTGCAATCAACACTGCAATCTCACTGCAATCAACACTACCAAACAGCAAGAACTAGGTATACAGTAAGAACCAGTTGTGTTTCAAAAACAGTACAAATGTTAAAGACCTACCTTACCAGTGGAGAAGAATCCAATGTAGAAAACTAAAGCACACTAAAGCACACTTGACTAGGGAGGAGTAAAAGACTTGACCTCCATGACCTTGTACTTTTCATAACACAACAACATAACAGGAAAGTGAATTTTTAGGTTAATACTACCTGGATAAATCATATAATCTAAACTGGAACATGCATAACAAAGTATAATTTTAAATATTTAAATATTTAAATTTTAAATATTATTTTAAAATAATTCTAGACAGCCTTCTTGTAACATAAGACTCTTCAACCCAGATACTTTGGGCATCGTAGAGGGTCACCTTTTGGGGAGGCATCATTAATCATCTTCTTCGCCCTCGTCCGAGGTGCAAGAATCCTCTTCTGATTCTTGTGAATCACATTCAGAGCTGGTAGTAATAACAGACGGGTATGAAGAAGCGCATTTGAAGGTCTATCTGTGTTGCTAAGAGGGCTTTGATAGATAGCAATGCATACCGGTAGATAGACGCAGTATTAATTTGTACTCATTGTCAAGAGGGCCTAGATGGATGGCAATGGAGTAGGTTAATAAGGAATTGCGCTTAATTAGTAATACTGCTTGTGTGAGGATCCGCAGCAGTTAATATAAATATATCCCTTTTATGAGGAACGTACTTAGGTATGTCAAAAGAATTGTGTAGCCACCTAAACCGTATAGTATGAGCATTGTGGCTTTTTTATGCATATTAATTTCTTATGAGGAACATACAGGTGTATGTCAATGAGTTGTATTGCTGCTGATTAACCAGTATCGTATGAGTGTAGCGGCTTTTATGGATATCTCGTTATGTGGAACGTACAGTTGTATGTCAGTGGTTTTGTATGCTTGCTGATTAATGGATTGTATCAGTTATAGCAGCAAATTTATATCTTTCTTATGAGGAGTGTCTGCTTGGGTGCCATTAAGTTGTAAGCAATTGCATTGTTTCTGTCTAATTGATGTTGTATTGTCTAATGTTGTCTGATATTGTCTGAATGTATGAGAGCTCTATGTGTGTCTAAGTGTGTGTGTCTGAGTGGGAGTGAGAGAGAGAATCTGGCTGAGTGATACCATAAGCTCTGTGTCCAGTGAACAAGCCTGAACCCCCGAGGGAGTTGCGTGTGCAATCCACCGCGGGGGGGGGTTTGCTGCTGCCAGACCGGAGACGTGTGTGTGCATGAGCCCTTCTGGGGAAATAAATAAATCAATAAAATAAAATAAAGGGACAAGTGTGTATGAGCCCTTCTAGGTAAGTTAATAAATAAATAAATAAAAGGGACAAGTGAGAGTGATGAGCCCTTACAAGGGACCAAGTGTGCGTGAATGAGCCCTAATTTCCAGGAAATAAGGGACATAGAATGAATGTATAAGCCTAGAAATAAAGAGATCGTGTGGAGTGGTGAATGTGTGGTGAATGTGTCTGAACCCAATATTAATAATGTGGCATTAATCGATTCTTGCAAGATAATATTCACTGTGTATAAAAATACTGTGCTTTTTGGCAAGTACTAATAGGACAGTAGTGAAATATTGTATATTAAAGAGTGGCTATCATTGCTAAGTCTTGTTAATGAAGGTGGATGTTTAGGTGATTATATAATATTGTATGTTGCCGTAAGTAAATTTAGTTACTAAGTAAGTGCATAAGCATAAAGTAGTACAGGAATATCTTGGTTTTTGGTGACAGAGGCTATAAAGCATAATGGCAGCCTCTCCGGTGGAGATATTGGTGTTGAAGCATCCGTTGTGTGGAGATCTCATAACTAAGATCTCAAGTAAATGGCAAAAGAGAATTAAAGATATGATTACAAAATGGCCAAAGGAGGGGACATTTGATTTGGCTTTGTGTGGGGAAATGGAAACTTTGGTAAAAAATTACAAGACTGCGGCTAGAGAGAAAAAGCGTGTCCAGAGTGAGTTGAAACGACAGCAGGAGAGAGAGGTCCTGGCTCTGTTTAAGAAAGAAGGAGATGAGTTTGTAAGAAGGAAAAAGCAGGTGAGGAGTGTCTTGTATTTACTTACAAGGAGGCATTCGTTTGTCACTTTATTGTTTAAGAATCCTTTAGAGAACAGGGGTCCATTCTTCGTACGTCGCTTGAAACATCCGAGATGAATTGACAGATCTAAGATGAGATCATCGTGCTAATTACGATGCGGCTAATTCGGTTTTTGGAGCACACCTGTTGTTGATGATTAGTATAGCTGGATTGTGTTGTCTAGGATTATTGTGCGTTCGTGCATTTGTTTAAAAGGCGATATGCATCGACAGGAGAAACACTGATCACAACCCCTTCGATTGGTTGACGAAATGGCAAAAGAGCAGCTCCTTTTTTTTCTCAAGCGGAGCAAGAGCTTTTATTATAGGGTTATGGAGAATTTCAAACTTTAATAAAGATAATTTAAAATAAAAGTAATTATTAAACACGTGAGTGTTGCCCGTGTTATATGTTGTGTATGTACACATGTGGACAAAATTGTTGGTACCCTTCGGTCAATGAAAGAAAAACTCACAATGGTCACAAAAATAACTTTAATCTGACAAAAGTAATAATTAAAAAAAATTCTATGAATGTTAACCAATGAAAGTCAGACATTGCTTTTCAACCATGCTTCAACAGAATTATTTTTAAAAAATAAACTCATCATAAATAAACTCAACAGGCTTGGACAAAAATGATGGTAACCTTAGAAAATACTGAAATAATGTGACCAAAGGGACATGTTAATTCAAGGCGTGTCCACTAATTAGCATCATAGGTGTCTACAATCTTTTAATCAGTCAGTGGGCCAATATATAGGGCTCCAGGTAGTCACTGTGTTGTTTGGTGACATGGTATGTACCACACTCAACATGGACCAGAGGAAGCGAAGGAAAGAGTTGCCTCAGGAGATTCGAAAGAAAATTATAGACAAGCATGTTAAAGGTAAAGGCTATAAGACCATCTCCAAGCAGCTAGATGTTCCTGTGACTACAGTTGCACATATTATTCAGAAATTTAAGATCCATGGGACTGTAGCCAACTTCCCTGGACGTGGCTGCAGGAGGAAAATTGATGACAAATCAAAGAGACGGATAATCCGAATGGTAACAAAAGAGCCCAGAAAGACTTCTAAAGAGATCCAAGGTGAACTTCATGCTCAAGGAACATCAGTGTCGGATCGCACCATCCGTCGTTGTTTGAGCCAAAGTGGACTACATGGGAGACGACCAAGGAGGACACCATTGTTGAAAACAAATCATAAAAAAGCCAGATTGGAATATGCCAAACTACAAGAATGTCCTATGGACAGATGAGACAAAAATGAAACTGAAAGAGCAAAAAAAAAATGAAAGAGCAAATCAGCTCTATGTTCACAGATGGAAAAATGAAGCATATCAAGAAAAGAACACTGTCGCAACTGTGAAACATGGAGGAGGCTCTGTTATGTTCTGGGGCTGCTTTGCTGCATCTGGCACAGGGTGTCTTGAATCTGTGCAGGGGACAATGAAATCTCAAGACTATCAAGGGATTCTAGAGAGAAATGTGCTGGCCAGTGTCAGAAAGCTGGATCTCAGTCGCAGGTCATGGGTCTTGCAACAGGACAATGACCCAAAACACACAGCTAAAAACACCCAAGAATGGCTAAGAGGAAAACATTGGACTATTCTAAAGTGGCCTTCTATGAGCCCTGACCTCAATCCTATTGAGCATCTTTGGAAGGAGCTGAAACATGCTATCTGAAAAAGGCGCCCTTCAAACCGGAAACAACTGGAGCAGCTTGCTCATGAGGAGTGGGCCAAAATACCCGCAGAGAGGTGCAGAAGTCTCATTGACAGTTACAGGAATCATTTGATTGCACTGATTGTCTCAAAAGGTTGTGCAACAAACTATTAAGTTAGGGGTACCATCATTTTTGTCCAGGCCTGTTCCACGAGTTTTTGAGTTTTCATTTTTTTTAGAATTCCGTTGAAGCATGGTTGAAAAGCAATGTCTGACTTTCATTGGTTAACATTCATAGAATTCTTATTTATTATTACTTTTGTCAGATTAAAGTTATTTCTGTGACCACTGTGAGTTTTTCTTTCATTGACCGAAGAGTACCAACAATTTTGTCCACGTGTGTATGTGTGTCTGCAATATATATATATATATATATATATATATATATATATATATATATATATATATATATACACACACTCTCAAATCCTATTTGTATTAATTTAAAGTTAGCTGAACAAATTTGATATTTTAAGTAATCATAAGTACTTAAGTAACAGTAACTGTCACCTCAAAGTTCCACCAGTTTAAATCTAAAGAGCTCTGGTGGCTCAGTGTTAGGTGTCTTGCCTGCCATGCGAAAGACCTGGGTTTGATTCCCGTGCTGGATTGAATTTACTTTACTTGCAACAAATTCAAATATTGATAGTTCTGTTCTTAAAATTGGAAACATCATTAATTTAAAAAAAAATATGTAACTGATGACCTCAAATATTTTGAGGTTTTCCAACTTAATCGGGTTTACAGTGTAAAAGTGAAGTACAAGAACAAGTATAGTAAGAAGTATATTGTCATGCTGTGCAAAAGGATCCTGTCTATCACGCAATACACGAGGAATTTGAAAAACTTTGCGAATAATCCTGACACCTTCAGTAACCGGTTGCTCTCTCATAAACGGACAAGATATTGCTGCGACAGATTTGAGAAAATTACCTCCACTTATATAGACACAATCGAGGAATATTACATTCAGGGGATTGTTACATATTATTAGACACACAAGGAGATTAACACACGAATGATGACCACAGCCACACACACATGTATACATATACTGTATTTACGTTTAAATCCATCCATCCATATATATATATATATATATATGCAAGATACTTTTCTTTTCCCACGTGAGTCAGTCCGCGTCAGTCATGCTCTTTAACCAATCAGATGTGATCTGGCCTTTCAACCAATCATAACCCGCCAGGAGCGCAGCCTAAATCCTGTTTACATGAAATAAACCTGCTCCCGAGGAGGTTTAAGCTTACAGACATGTTGCTATGACAGCAAGCGCGAGATTCGCTTCGAAGAACGAAACAATCCAAGATCAGGACAAATCCACAACAATCAAATCCAGCTAACTGAGTTAGCAACGTACGAAGAATGGACCCCAGTACAGAACTCCATGTGCTCTTTTACACTCTGCACATAACAACAACTCTTCTTCTGTGATGCCTGTAGATATATACTCACTGAGGCCCCCTAGCGGGTGGATGATATAACACACAATACCTTGAACCCTCCACCATTAAAGTCTATTCCTTAGGGTAGCCTTTCAGTTATCATTAACACCTGAACCCACCATTATTCACACAACTCTTTTTTTTTTAATGCAGCGACTGTAAAGAATAAACCATAAACCCTTATTTAAAACTTGCTTACCACACAACAATGACCTATAACTAAGCAACATAATACTGCTACAACATTGCATGTTACTGACACTACTGTTCCACATCTACTATTCAGACATGCATTACTATGTTGTGCTATAACCAAATGAACATAACATCCACATAAACATTTTACATTTGGTATTTGTTACATTTTATAGTAATACTGTCATCTTTTCACAAGTCCAAGCGAACCGCAGGCTTACTAACTCTGCCTGACCTTGTGATAGTAGCTTTCATTGTAACTGCTTCAACCGGTATATCAGGGACCATGCAGTGCTGGACTTTCTGTGTTGGCTGGTCAGGACTCGTTGTTTTAAAAGTCTCTTCTGCAACTCCTTCAGGTAGTAACTGGATGTGTCTTCTGTTTATCCTTTTCTCCCGCTCCTTTTCATTTACAGAGTGGTATCTTCTGTTAGCACCTTAGCCGGTCCTTTCCACTGTGATTCACTATCCAGCTTTAACATGACTGAATCCCCCGGTCTGAGAACAGGCATGCCTGTTGTTCCTTCACTGCTTTATCCTTCTCTCTTATACTTGCTTTGTTTGGCCACTTTGGTCTGAGGGTTTTCTGCAGAGTGGGTAGAGTAGTGCGGATTTTTCTTCCCATTAACAATTCTGCTGAACTTACACCTGTTGATGTGTTGGGGGTAGCTCGAAAACTCATTAGTGCCAACAATGGATCCTTCTGCTTTAGTATCCGTTTTGCAGTCTGAACAGCCCTTTCTGCATGCCCGTTACCTTGAGGATTGTGTGGACTCGAGGTAATGTGTTGGATGTCATACGTGGCACAGAAGTTCCTCCAGACCTCGCTGGTGAACTGTGGTCCATTGTCGCTGACAATTTGTTCGGGTATGCCGAATCTAGCAAAGGTAGCTTTAAGCTTCTGTATGACACACTCTGATGTTGTAACACTTAATTGAAGAATTTCCAAATATCGCGAATAATAGTCGGATACCACCAAATACTGTTTCCCTTGATGCAAGTCTATGGCTATTCGCTGCCATGGCCTTTCTGGTAAGGGGGGTTGATTGTAGCGGCTCCTTATGCTGCGTACGTTTGTTCTCTATACAACATTTACAAGTCTCTATCTTTTGCCTCAGACCCTCCGAAATTACAGGCCACCACACAGTCTCTTTAGCTCGAGCCCTGCATTTTGACAGTCCTTGGTGTCCTTCATGAATCCTACTAAGAATGCTCTGTCGCATTGCTTTTGGAATTACTATGCGGTTTCCCAGCACTAACAGTCCATCACTCGATGACAAGAAGTCCTTCCATTTGTAAAAGCTCTGTATGCAGTTAGGGATGCTTTTAGCATATTGGGGCCATCCTTCCTTTACAAATTTCTCCACCATTCGGAGCTCATCATCCTTTTGAGTCTCCATCTTCATCTCTGTCAATTTCTGCTGTGACACTGGCAAACTCTCGATGACTGCATTCACATGGGCACTCGCATCTGCTGATATGAAATCCTCTGTGGTGCTTAACGGGCTCCATGACAATGCATCTGTTACCACCATGCTTTTGCCTGGCATGTACTCTGCTTTCACATTAAAGCGCATGAGTCTCATCAAAAGTCTTTGACATCTTATTGGTACACTGTGCAGATCTTTGCTATTGATCAGTGGTATTAATGGTTTATGATCAGTGACTAGTTTAAATTTTTCCAAGCCGATTAAGTACTTTTGGAATTTTTCACATGCTCATACGCCTGCGAGGCATTCCTTCTCTATTTGGGCATACCTGACCTCAGAATCTGTCAGCCTTCTAGACGCGTATGCAACTGGTTTCCAGCTGCTGTCGTGCTTTTGCAGTAACACACTGCCAATACCGTGGCTACTGGCGTCTGCTGACACGATGGTTTATTCTGCTGTGTCGTAATGTGCTAGAACTGGTTCTTTGATAAGTGTATTCTTGAGGTTGCTAAATGCGCTTTTCTGTGGTTGATCCCAAGCCCATACACTTTTTGTCTTAAGCAGTTCATACAGAGGACCCCCTTCCGTTGCTAGGTTTGGAATGTATTTGCCCATATAGTTTATATGGCCTAACTCTCTCCTCAGTTCACCTACATTATTAGGGTCTTGTAACTCACTAATTGCACGCACCTTTTCAGGGTCTGCTCTGACACCTTGAGCATCCACGATGTGACCCAGAAAACTTAACTCTGTTTTCTTAAACACGCATTTTTCTTTATTTAGCTTGAGGCCTACAATTTCCATTCTTTTCAGCACTTCTTTTAAGTGTTTGTCATGCTCTGTTTCATCCTGCCCGTACACAATCCATATACATATACACTGCCACCCCATCCAGGTCTCCTAAAAGCTTGTGCATTTTTCGTTGGAAAATTTCTGGGGCTATGCTGATTCCAAATGGGAGCCTTTTAAAGCAATACCACCCCACTGGGGTGATAAATGTTGTCAAGAGGCTGCTGTCCTCACTTAATGGAATCTGCCAAAATCCCGATGCTGCGTCCAATGATGTAAAGACATTTGCACCTGCTAATTTAGCTAGGATTTCTTCTGTTGTGGGAAGTATGTATCTCTCTCTTTTAATGTTGTCATTCAGCTTGTTCAGCCCAACACAAATTCTTACTGCCCCATTGGGTTTCATGACTGGCACCATGGGTGGGAGCACACCAATCTGTGGGTTGTGTGACTCTCTTCACCACACCTTGTTCTTCCATCCTCTGCAGTTCTGCTTTAACTTTGGACATTAGGGGTAATGGCACTCTTCTTGCAGTATATGCTGCGTACAGCTCTGCCCCCTCTCTCAGGTGATTTTTACCGGCTCTGTTTTCATGGTACTGTTTCCCTCAAAATCTGTGCTTAACTGCTCTATTCTTTTGACCAGCCTCATCTCAGTCGCTGTCTCTCGGCTCAAAAGATTACCAACAGTTTCTCCGTCTACCACATACACAGTAATTGCATACTTTTGGCCTTTATGCTCTGCTTTTGAGGTAAACTGTCCTATACAATTTATTGGTCCATCTGGGCTGTCCAGTACTATGTTTGAGCGCCTGAGCTGTGTGCTTGATTCAAGCCTTTTAAATGTCTCAGTGTTAATAACTTTAACGTCAGCTCCTGTGTCTATCTTAAAACTAACAGGGATTTGACCTATTATAAGTGACACAGTCCATGAGGCCTCTTCTAGTTTATTTTTGTTACTCACTGCACCCAGGTAAAAGCTTTCTTCGCTTTCTTCTTTCACCGTCACTTGTCTCACAGTTTTTGATTTACACATTCTTGCCCAGTGCCCTTTTTTCCTGCACTTTTTACATTCAGTACCTGCTGCTGGACATTTTCTGATGTCTAGGTGTCTTGTCCTGCCGCACCTACCACACCCTGTATCCTCTTTTCTGTTCTCACTGCTTCTTTTATTTTTCTCCTTCATCCATGGCCTGTTAGCT
The DNA here is from genome assembly GCA_030347435.1 of Clarias fuscus. NCBI lineage: Eukaryota > Metazoa > Chordata > Actinopteri > Siluriformes > Clariidae > Clarias > Clarias fuscus. The sequence goes on along the minus strand of CM059229.1, from coordinate 22,530,894 downwards.
GCCTTTGATGACTGCCTGGAGGTTACCTCCTGCACGCTGCTCATTGGTTGTCCCTCTTGCTGGCTGATCTGCTTCGCGACATCCTCGGCCTGTCGCGTCATCTGTACTGCCGTTTCCAGGGTAAATGCTGTCATTAGCTGCATTCTTTATCTCTTATTCCTACTACTAGTCTGTCTCTTATGTATTCATTTCGGCCCGCTCCAAATTCACAGTACTCACTAAGCTCGTACAGTGCTCTGATGTAGCATTCCGCATTTTCCCCTGGCTTCTGCACTCTCTGATGGAAACATGCCCGTTCATGTATCACATTCCTTTCGGCAAAAAGTATTCCTCAAATTTTCCAATAACAGTCTCATAAGCCTCGGCACTCTTTCCTTCCGCGAATGTGAACGATTTGAAAATGTTCTTTGCTTCAATGCCCATAGCATATATTAACGTGCTAATCTGTACCTCTTTGTCCTCCTTACTCAGTTTTGTAGCAACCCTGTAGCGTGAAAATCTCTGTTTCCAGGACGGCCACTCTGTTGGACGACCAAAGTTGAAACTTTCTGGCGGACTAAATTTTGCCATCTCACCTTCCTTTCCCCTATACTTCTGACACCATGTCTTGTATTTACTTACAAGGAGGCATTCATTTGTCACTTTATTGTTTATTAAGAATCCTTTAGAGAACAGTACACAACTCCATGTGCTCTTTTACACTCTGCACATAACAACAACTCTTCTACTGTGATGCCTGTTGATATATACTCACTGAGGCCCCCTAGCGGGTGGATGATATAACACACAATACCCTGACAAGGAGAAACTTAAGAAAAGTTAGAAAGTGAGGCACAGAGTAACAGAGGGGAAGTGTTAGTTACACCTTCCCCATATGTGCAGACAGAAGGTCAATTCCCAGTGCTTAAGGGAATGGTTGAAGTTTCGGGAGAAATTAACATGGAAGGTCATGTAGATTTAAATGAAGGTTATAGAGAGCCGTGTGTGAAGTCAAGAAAGAGACAGGATAGGTGGATGGAGAGAGAGGAATGCACACCGTTAGATTGTTATAAGGAAGTAAGGGCAGATCTACAGAGAGTGAAAAAGTTGTATGGGAAGGAAGAGAAGATAGAGGGAGAAGAGGGGGTGCATGTAAGTGGAGAGAAGATAGACAGGAGCACAAAAACACCAGGGCAGTCAAGAAGTCAGATAGATACAACATGGGGACAATATGTACCATGGGCAACTCAAGATCTTGAGGAACTTGTCAACCGCCTCCCTAACATTCACAAGGGTGCAGGGAAATGGATTAAGGTCTTGGACGAGGAGACCTCAGGCAAGCTTTTGTCGGTTGGAGATATGAAACCTCTTCTGGCAAAGACCATGGGGGGAGGAAAGATGGAGAACGTCCTCCGTGCTTCTGATTTTAACAGATATATACCATATGGATGGAACTGTCTTTGATGCTTTCCGCCCCGCTGTGTGGCAGGCCTTACGTGCAGAGTATTCAACAAGAGTTGACCCAAAGGCATTAAAGGGTGATCACGTCTCACATGCCGTTGAACAGTACAGGAAAAATGAGCAGAAGTGGAAAGCTCAAGAGAAAGAGCTAAAACAAAAACTAGCTCACTTACAGCTTGAAGAGCTGACTAAGAAAAACAAGAAAAAGTTCCAAGAGACCCTAATTACAGCAGAGCAAATGTCTGGGGGGGCCTCAGGCAATTCTTCACCCATGATCCAGCCAGCTGCAGTCACAGCGATGACCGCACCAACAGCACTACCCCCAAACTCACACCAGATGTCTGCACCAGTCAATGTTTATCCGCAAAGGCAGAAAGAGTGGAGAACTAATCAGCGCCAGAGGGGACAAAGAGACACTTATGCTAACTTTCCACCAGGCGTATGCTGGGGGTGTGGACTGGCTGGACATAACCGATCAAGGTGCCCCACACATCCATGGCCCCAGCTCCCGAGGGGTTCGGTGGGAGGGGGGTGGCAGTAGTCTCCTCAAGATCAAGGCCCAGTAAACACATGGGGAGGTCCAAAACAGGGGAGATTCAGTTACCTATTTTAACAACTAATGCTGAACAGGAACCGTTGTTAGTAGATACAGGAGCAGTTTGTACATTTAAGTCATGCCTAAATTTAAGTCATCTCCCCATGCCTGGAAAATTTGCAAAGGCAGTAGGATTATCGGGACAATAACAGTTAATTCCAATGACCGCTCCAGTCCGTCTACAAACTACAAAAGTGTGACTATACCTGTATTAGTTTCAAGTCAGACACCGGTTAATTTGTTGGGCAGAGATGCATTATGTAAATTAGGATTGCAAATATGGTGTTCTCCAGAAGGGGTGTATGTTGACATGAACGGTATAAAAAATTTTATGGTAATGACTGAGCCACAAGCAAATGTGTATTGGATAGGGCAGCTAGAAAGGGATGTAAGTAAAGTAATCCATAAGTGGGGAAAGTTCATTAAAGCACAGATTCCTGAAGCACAATTACCTACTTCAGACTTTCACTGTACAATGATGTATGACCCAACTAAGGATGCTGGTTTAGAACAAACATGGCAGGAAGAAACAAAAGAGCACAAGGTTGAGTTAATTACACAGTACATCATCATAGGTCGGCAAGGAGCAGCTATCAGCATAGAGGAGTGTGATTTTGTAAAAAGGTGGTTCACTGTAACTGATTCTGTTCCCCATGTGACGGTGTATGTTGGAAGAAATTGCAGATCAAAGGACTTAGGACTGATGATGAAGAGAGCTACAGAAGTCCAGTGGGAGTCAACCATAAACCAGTTGATTTTTCATTCTGCAGATAAAAACTATATCAAAGTATTGTGTGGTAATAACTTGATTGGTATTCCTCAGGAAGTTGTTATTATCAGCCACAAGGCACAAAAACAAAGGCACTTGAGACTGTTGAGGATAAACTATATAGGGAAACAGAGAGTCAGGTTCCACCTGAATTATGGTCTCAGCATGGTACAGATATACAGATATAGGCCTAATTGAATCAGCCAGCCCAATTCAAGTAAAACTCAAAATAAATGTAAAACTGCCCAGAATAAGACAATATCCTCTGCGACCTGAGGCAGAAGCTGGCATATAAAACACTATTGAAGGCCTGGTAAAAGCAGACAACCAGTTGCTGTAGTACTCCAATTTTCTCTGTGATCAAGCCAGGTAAAAATAAATGGCATCTTGTGTATGATTTACAAGCAATTAATAATATAACGATTATCCAGATGATGTTTCAAATCCACACACACTGCTAACCAATGTCCCTCCCGAAGCCAAATACTTCACTGTAATTGATCTTTGTTCAGCCTTCTCCAGTATTCCAGTAGCGGAGGAGAGTAGATATTTGTTTGCATTTACATATGCTGGACAACAATATACTAACGACGAATGCCACAGTGGGTCAGACACTCACTGCACATATTCAATCAGGTTTGGAAGCTGATTTAAAAGATTTAATGAAAGGAAGTAGCCTTCTTCAGTTTATGGAGGATTATGTGATATACTCGACATCGTTAGAAGCATGCCATAGGGATTCCCTTAAGGTACTCGGTAAGCTAGCACAGGGAGGTCACAAAGTATCCAAAGCTAAACGGCAATACTACAAGCCTCAAGTTGAATATTTAGGGCGGTTAATTTCACATGGTACATAGCGCCTACCCAATTAGAAGGCATGAGTAAAGTTCCCTTGCCACAAACAGTTGATGACCTTTTTAGGTTTAACAGGCTTCAGCCTGACTGGATTGAGGAGTATGCAGTAAAAACAGCTCCACTGAGGAAGGTAATGAGAGGAGAAGGACTGCAAAATCTAAGTGCTCCGTTAAAATGCAACACAGATGCACTGTTAGCATTTGAATCCATCAAAAAAGAGAGACAAACAGCGCCCACTTTAGGTATACCAGAATATACCAAACCATTCTATTTGTAGGTGACTAACCGAGCTGATGAATATGCCTCAGCTGTATTGATGCAGGAAACCTGCAGTGGGAGGGAAAAACAGTCTCTAGCTTACTGTAGCACTAGATAGATAATGTAGTACAAGGTTACCCGCCATGTTATTAACAGGGTCTTACAGCAGTACATTATCCATATGGAAAAGCATCTACGTTGGCTATGGGTTACCGAGTAACCATTCATACACATCATAATGTTGTAGAATTGATAGAACAAGGGAAATTTGTTCTAACTCAAGCTTGCATTCTAGCATATTCTTCAATGCTCACATATCCCGACATTACTATAAAAAGATGTGACACGGTTAACCCAGCTGAATTAATTACTTTAGCATATGACGGTGAGTCTCATGCTTGTCTAGCGAATTTATTGGCATTTACTAGGTTACATCCTGATCTTGATTCTAAACCAATATCTGAAGCAGAAGTTACTTATTTTGTTAATGAGTCTAGTTTAGAGGCCATTTAGGAAGTTACACTGGGTATTCAGTAATAATAAAAGATGGAGAAGACTTCAAACCTGTCTTATCTCAGAATTGTTCGCAACCGGGTTTTGCTCAAATTAGCCGAGCTGAAAGCTCTCACAGCCGTATGTCAAACAGCCAAAGGGCTAGTAACAAATATTTTTACAGATTCAGCCTATTCACCTGGTGTGTGTCATCTGGTTGGAGCAATATGGAAGCAAAGAGGGTTTAAAAAGAGTGACGGAACACCCATCCAACATGCTGAACAGATAAGCAAATTAATGTCTGCTATGATGCTACCAGAACAATTGGCTGTCATTAAATGTCAAGCTCATAAAAAGGAAATGACTATTACTAAGGGTAACAACATAGCAGACTTAGAAGCAAAGCAAGCATCGAGGTGTAAAGTAGCAGTGATGGGACCAGTAATCCTTATAGAACCGCAGCCTCAGCTGGAGGATATCATTCGAATTCAACATCAAGCAGGTCCATACGAGCCCTCGATGTGGCTCCAGAGGGGAGCTCAGAAGGATGCTCAAGGTGTGTGGCGTTCACATGAAGGTTTAATCATTGCACCCACAGTGCTGTTAAACATGTTGATTCCAGATGCTCATGGATTTGATCATTGTGCCAGAGGAGAGGTTGAGAAGAAATGAAAAACCAAGGGTATTGGTCTCCATATCTGCATGCTATGGTTGATGTGTTCTTAGCTTCATGTGAGATATATGTGCTAAGCATAATGTCAGAAACAGAACAGCGACACCTATTGGCCATATACCAGTACCAGACGAACAGTTAAGTACTTAGTGGTAAACTGTGTGGACATGGTGAAGGATGCTCGAGGAAAAAGGTACATGGTTGTAATAATTGACAGGGTGAGTAGATGGGTAGAAGCAATGCCATCTGCAGATGAAGGAGCAGGAACAGTTATCAAGTTCTTATAAGCGAAATGATTTTTAGATTTGGAATTCCAAAGATCAATTCGGATAATAGATCAGCGTTCATTCAGAAAACTGTAAAGCAGGTACTACACCAGTGGAGAAAAAAGTAAAGATTTGGGTGCTAATATCTGCAGTGGGATATTAGAAAGAATAAACTTAACTGGGTTGATGCTTTACCCCTTGCGCTAATGAGCTATCGCATGCAAACTAACAGAAATACACACCTAACCTGCATGAATCCATTACAGGTCGACCCATAGCTGTCTTATATTTATATTGTATAAGCCCATCAATTGCAAATGAGGAAACTAACTGCAATATATAAAGTAATCTATGTGCAGGAAAAAGCACGGAGCCCAAGTGGAGAAAGACACACCATGCCCAGTTGTTCCAGAAGACCAGATGTATCTACAAATGGTTAGAAGGAAGTAACACAAATCCAGGAGGTGGTCCTAGCAGGTATTCCAACAGCAGTTCAGGTGGAAGACAGAACCACGTGGTATCACTTGAACCGTTACACGAGAGTCCCCAGAAATAAGTACAGAGAAAGAAGGAGAGAACGCGCTGACTGTTAGAACGGAAGCAAGAGCGAATGGCCAACATCCAATAGGATCCAAAGTGAAAAAATTAAAACCTTATTGGGAAATAACCAACTATTGGCACAAGTTGGATACCAAATTGCACAGCGTTGAACACTTCGCTGCCCCAAATTAAGTATGAGAATCTGCTTGAGAGCAGCATCCCATTTCTGATACAGACGCAACCGACTGACTGACTTTGACCAGTTTCCTCCTGACACAACTGACATGACAAACTTTTGTACATATTGTATGTGACTACGATTCATGTCCTCCATGTTTTATATTATATTTCTGTTTAATCAAAACTATATTACTTTTACAGATAAAACTGCAGTGGCAACAATTAATCCTAATTTCCTCAACAGGAAAAGTGCACTGGAAGGAGCAAGCCGTAAACAAATTATGCCAATGTGTAATGCCACTAAACAAAGTTCTCTCTTATTACAGGTATAGAAATTTAATTGGAGCAGCTGATGGGTGACTTTACCGTGTCTAATGAAATTTATGTTGGGTATATCTAACCAAAGGCTTTCTAAAATTAACAGCATTCCTCAGCAACAACAAACAAGGACAAGTCTTCCACTGCATGAAAAGAGCTGTATCCGGACAAATATGGAATGGGAAATCTCCGCTAAACTTCATGTTTGCCCGATGTATGAGGCAGAGTGCTTGGAAAGGGAGAATGCAAAAGGAAATTTTGTGAGACGACCAGATACCTCATGTACGTGGATGTATACGGGAATCGGCGAAACTTTCTAGGAGTCCTCACAGCTAGCAGTGAGAGGTGATGGCTGTGAGGTGTAAAGGCCCTTTTGTATGTTAATGACTAGCAGAGAGAGGTGCTTTCCTTATTATCATAGCCGGGTGGGGGGATTGGCCATGGTGTGCCTTTGTCTCTTCAGCTTGAGAGTTTGAAGGAGAAGCGAGCTGCACACACTGCTCTTCTCAAAGAGGTTATCCAGCATCTTGATACATTTGAGCGCAAGTTTGATGAGAGAAGACCGCAGGAAGAGTCAAGCCATGTGCATAGAAGAGCTAAGAGAGCGCATAACATGGACATTGCGGTAAGTTAAGCTTCATGTTAGCTGACAATATAGTAGTAATTTATACCTTGCCAAGTTGTAGCCTAAGCACTTGGCTACACATCTACTTTTTACTTGCATTGTTGTAGGTGTCCAGCATATTTAACAGTTTGTCACGTCAGAATTATACAACGTTGTTTACGTATGTATTAAAGCGTTTTTAATTCAACATTACAGGAAGCTATAAGGAGTCTCCATAATTCAGAAAACAACCCACATAAATACGATCCACAAACTGGGTAAGAATGTTGTTTCTTTACCTGCTATGTACTGGGTTTTACATAATAATTAATGTAATTAATGACACGGCTCTCTTTCCACACAGAATAAGTTCACTTCATGATCAGGCAGTGATGACGTCTCTGCTGGAGGAATTAAAGATGACTTTTGCAGATGCAGACCCTGAGTGTATAAAGGGTAATCAGAAATTGTTATTGTATTTATTTTCATGAACCTTAATTTTTGTCCCTCTAATAATTTGAATTGTTTCTGTCACTTATCTGATTTTTTATTACTTTTTTTATCCAGCATGTTACAGCATTTACTATGAGACTACTATTGAAAATCCTCTTTGTCTCGGCCAGGAAAGTCTCAGCTAAGAGACTCCATTAAGACAGGGGCTAAAAACCGACACAGATGAGTAAGTGTACATCATCTACTGTATGTATTAAGTTCAGTAAATCTCAGAGTGTTTTTAGGGATTAACGTATGGTGTGTTTTGCAATTGCTGGAGTCCAGGTGTAGGGTCATTCACACAGATGCAGAGAGAGAACTGTGGCAGACTGCAACGCTGGAGCTGATGTCTGATGAGGAGGATACCATTGTGTGCCATGCTGTCAGCGTGTAACGTCTAATGGGACCGAGCTATAAGGACATTTATTTTGTACATCTAACAAGCACTGGTGCATGTTTGTTTTAGTATTGCTTTCAATTTAATTCATAAATGCACATTTGTTAATTTTTTTCCATATTTTATGTTTTTCTTCCCCTTATTCTTACTTTGCTTTGTATATTTATTAGTGTTTGATTTGATTTTAATAAAAAAAAATTCTTATTAATTTTAATAAATCAATTCTATTGTCATTTTTAAATGATGTGGGGGATGTATAGTACTGATGGGGGGGGGGGGGGGTGGATAGGATGTATCTACATACCTGCCCAATAACCAATCAAGTCACTAAGTTATGAGGGCTTGGGTTGGGCTGAATAAAAATGAGCTGGGTAATGTCCCAATAGATGCCAGGGTTTTGGGAGTGTTTTAAAAACAACCAATCAAAGTAGAGAGAAATAAACCAATAGGGAAGAGCAGAGTTGTGCAAAGGTGTAAAATGCAAATGGGGCTTGAGGTGTGAAGGTCTCCTGACAAAATCCTTGAGTGGATTATTTGCCATGGCAACAAATCGCTGTACCATGGTAGGATTCCTCAGCGAGATACATCCGAATTGGTATCAATCCGGAAGTATCCTAGCTTGGTGGAATTTGATGTATACGGTCAGTGGTACTGTAGATACTTCCGAAAATCAGTGTATCGGCATATAGGGGAGTTTCCTAGTACAGATACACCTCTTTTCATGCAGTGTTCAAATGCGCATCTTCCATAGCAAAGGAGGGAAGACACGGGCCCATAATGAAGTGCTAGTAACCTCTCTTGTGGGCTCCAACTGACTCTCTACGATGCGCAAAGTATCTGGGTTGAAGATTCTTATATTACAACAAGGATGTTTAAAATTATACCCACTTTTAAAATTGTAATGTGTTATGCATGTTCCATTTTAGATTGTATGATTCACCCAGTTAGTGTAAACCTAGAAAATCACTGTGTTAATT